>CM032451.1:36438367-36500867 GCA_019049505.1 Pachyrhynchus sulphureomaculatus | reverse complement strand
ATATTAAAAATACTTTGCTGATACGAAACGATATTTGGAGATTTTTTTGTTGAAAATTCTTAACATATTTGGTAAAAGAATTTTAATAGAAGGCAATACTTAGAAATTTTTTTGAAATTGTTGAAGATTTTTTTTAATGTTTGGTAAAGAAGTTTACATATTTTAGTTGCCTTTACATGATTTTATTTTGACTATTGGTAGCACAGGAGAAATATTTTTACGACTTTTTAAACAATTCTTTTAAATTTTATAATCTAAATACATTTATCATGGAAGTCTTCAATTTTAAAGTCAATCATCTACTAGAATATGAATTAGACTATGAACTGAAAATCCGTCGTACTTTCTCAGAACGTCCGGTCGCGGATAAAAGAAAGATTCTAACGAGGATCTTAAGTAAAGAAATATTCCAATAGATCAGATTGGACTAAATAGTTACAAAAAGTTTCTGATTTTTTAAGTCTAATAAAAATTCTCCTTCTCAAGTTAAAACTCCTGCTTCTCCAAATGGTCACATGTCTCCTTTATTCGTGCATAAATATTCAGATAACAGACCGCATATCAAGATAAATCTATTAGGTGCCCATTTCTCGGCTTTATTTGACTCTGGTGCAAATGCCTCCGTTGTAGGTCAGAATGGTATTAAAATTTTAAGTCGTTTAAGTATAAAAATATGCCATGTCAAAAATAGAAGTGTTACCACTGCAGATGGCAGCCGTCTAAAAGTTTTAGGTACGGTTGAGTTGCCGCTAGTCTGCAATGGTCATTGTTTAGTAATCTCTGCTCTAGTAGTACCTTCTCTATCACATACTTTGGTTTTAGGATGTGATTTTGCACAAAAATTCGGAATTTTAGTAAATTTTAAAGATAATTCGTGGTATCCACAGTCCCTAGAAGTCAATTCTCATACAAGTTTTAAAGATTGTTATTCAGAAAGTTCTTTAGAAAACCTTTTCTCGCGCCTATGTACCCTAGATGATCTCTCGCGGACGGAACGCTTAAAAGCAGAAAAAGTAATAAGCTCTTCAATGAAATAAGTAGTAAAGATAGGTTAGGCCGAACGAATAAAATCACCATGTCTATAGATACGGCTGATGCCAGTCCTGTAAAGACAAGGCCCTTCGCCATGTCTCCGTATATGTCAAAAGTATTAAATAAAGAGTTAGACGAAATGTTGAAACTCGGAGTGATTGAAGAATCAAACAGTCCCTGGTGTTCTCCAATCTTATTGGTGAAAAAGGCCGATGGACAGTATCGTCTATGCTTTGACGGAAGAAAGCTCAACGAGGTCAGCAAATTTGATAACTATCCATTACCGAACATCGACAGAATTTTGACATCACTCAGGAATGCTAAGTATGTATCTTCGATAGATCTTAGAAAGGCTTTCTGGCAAATTCCTTTAGACAAATCCTCTAAGGAAAAGACCGCTTTTGCAGTAGTAGGCCGAGGTCTATTTCAGTTCGTCACTATGCCGTTTGGTCTAAAGAACGCTGCTCAAACTCAGCAACGTTTAGTGGACGCTATATTTGGTCCGAAATATGAGCCACATATTTTTACCTATCTCGATGATATTTTAGTAACATCGGAAGACTTCGAATCGCATATTCGCTTACTTAAAGAAGTAAAAGATAAATTGAAAGAGGCCGGACTGACGATAAATTTGAGCAAATGTGATTTTTTCAAAACTTCTCTAAAGTTTTTTAGGCTATATTGTAGGCTCAAATTCCTTGCGTACCGATCCGGATAAAGTAGCAAGCATGGTTAATTATGCGAGACCTACTAATACTACGGAAGTTAAGCGCTTCGTAGGAATGTGTTCATGGTACAGACGTTTTATCGAGAATTTTTCTACCCTGTTGTCGCCTATTAATGATCTTTTGAAAGGACGAAAAAAAGGACAATCGATAGATTGGACAAAGGCAGCAGAAAAATCTTTTATCAAGATTAAAGAGCTATTGGTTTCAGCTCCAATTTTATCCCAACCAGATTTCTCCCAACAGTTTTATATTTCTAGTGATGCTTCTAATACCGGTTTAGGGGGCGTCCTAACACAGAAAATCAATGGTGAGGAAAGAGTGATAGCGTATGCCAGTAGAACTTTATCAAAGGCTGAACGTAACTATTCGGTTGTTGAAAAAGAATGTTTAGCAGTACTCTTTAACATCGAAAAGTTTCGACCTTACATAGAAGGTGTTCCTTTCACGGTCATAACAGATCATTATAGTTTATTGTGGCTTAATTCTATTAAAAACCCTAGTGGCAAACTAGCGCGTTGGGCGATTAGGCTGAGACAACATACGTTTAATTTAATTCATAGAAAAGGAGTCCACAATGTTATTCCTGACGCTTTATCAAGAATCCCAGATCATAAAGTGGACGAAAACAGTCTTAATGCAGAGATTGGCGTAAGAATTGATACAGTTGATATAGATCGCATTGATCCATGGTACGACAATTTACGGCAGCAAATCAAAGAATTTCCGGAAAATTTTCCGCAGTGGAAAGTGGAAAATGATTTCGTGTACAAGTTTATCCCAAACCAGTTGCCTTTAAAAGTTAATGTACCCGAGTGGAAAATACTAGTTCCTAAACCACAGAGAGAGGAAATTATAGACATGTGTCACACTCCTCCTACTTCTGGTCATTTTGGTTTTTATAAAACTCTTCACAGGGTTCAGGAACAGTATTATTGGTCAAAAATGCGTTTTGACATCGTAAAGTTCGTGAGGACTTGTGAAGTATGTGGAGCGCAGAAATCTCCAAATACACTACTTATGGGGCTGATGGGAAAAGAGAAAACGGTTAATTACCCTTTTCAAGTCATAGCAGCTGATCTAGTAGGCCCATTCCCACGTTCAAAAAAGGGAAATAAATGGCTCCTCGTGGTTTCTTGCTGGTTTACGAAGTATACCATGCTATTTCCTTTGAAAAGCTCTAAAGCAGGACATATAGAGAGAATTTTGGAAAATAATGTCTTTCTAATCCACGGTGTTCCATCGCTCTTAATATGCGATAACGGTACCCAGTTTACCTCTAAGAGTTTTAAGAGCCTAAGTGAAACTTATAGTTTTAATATCCGTTTTAATCCCGTGTACTCTCCACAATGTAATTTTGTCGAACGTAATAACCGAACAATCGGGACCGCTTTAAGAAGTTACGTGGATTCACATGACACTTGGGATGGCAATATTTCCAAAATCCAACAAGCAATAAATACCGCAAGACACGAAGTAACAGGGTTCACACCGTCTTTCTTAGTTTACGGCAGACATATACCTCTATCTGGATCGTATTATAAAAATTTAGATTTGGATGTCAATGTTGACAGCGAAATAATTCCGGGTAACAGGGGCGCGTACGCCGAAAATTTAAAGGGTTTAAAAGATATTTTCACGACGTGCGTGCGTGGTAGGATACATAAGGCTTAAGAACGGAACAGTAAGTCTTACAACCTTAGAAAAAGGGATTTTGCCTTTAATATAGGTGATCACGTTTGGCGAAAAAAATAAAATTCTTTCCAGTGCAGCAGATAAATTCACATCTAAGTTGGTACCTAAGTATGTGCATTGCGTGATAAGAGAAAAGATTTCAGATTTAGTTTATGGTTTAGTTAATTTAGATGGGACTAAAGTAGGACAATGGCATATTAAAGACTTAAAACCATTCAACGGACCTAACCCTAGTGAAAGTTTGTCAGAAGAAGAATAATTTATATTTACATTATCTTAATTGCTTAAATTTTTTTTGATGTTGCTCTGTAGAGGTGACGACCTCGTTTTTTTTGACTGTTATAAAAGTTGAGCAGAGAATAGCTTACTTTTATTGTTTAATGCTAAGGTTTTGGGTATTGGCCATATTCCAAACTTAGGTTGATTGTGGTTGATGTTTAGCATCGACTCAGTTTTAGCGAGCTTGCGAAAGAGTCACACTCAGGATTTATCATAAGACTGGTATGTCGGTGGTCGCGGGATTTGATTTGCTAATGACCCCATATAATATCCAGTTCTTGACACTTGGAAGCGAAATTTTGATTAGAGGCAATCCAAGGTGATCTTGAGTTAGGACAAGCGCAAGATGTAGCTCGTGTAGTGTGATGGAGAGTCAAAATTTTTATGAGCAATTTCAAAGTTTGTTACCCGAGTGGGTGTATTTCTATTACCTTAGTGGTATATGTTGGGTGCAATTAAGAGTAAATTGATTTTGGTTTATCCAGTAAGTCTAAGACTTGGATTATTTTGATTTAGATCTTCTTCTGAATTGACAAACTGAGGGTATACTTTATTCTTTTCAGAGCCGTTTAAACGTTACCTTTGAGTCACTAATTTTTTAAAAAAAATTTTTTTGCATGGACTCATAGGCGTATGTTGAGTTTTTTCGGTATACTATCAGATTGATAGGAAATTGAAGTCCTGCAGGAGAACTAAAGGCTGATCATTTACAAGAGATGAGAGCAGAGTAAGACAGTCGTTTCACAAAGAAATGATCAAAATCTGATACCGAGATGAGAACCTTGTCAAGAGAGGCTAAGCGCAGTGAAGGAAGATTCCTAACCGAATTTTTAGATTTCCAAGAGGTAATCTAGAAGTTTGGGCTGACAGAAAACGGTTATGCCTAATACCTGTAGCAGTTTCTTCTAGAGGCTATTGTCTAGGGAGACGATCAACACCATGATCGAATATTTTAGCTGTCAACGATGTTTTCTTCTTGTTTCTGATTAAGCTGGAAAAGCTCTTGTCGTCTTCAAAAGTTTTGTTGCGTTGCCACCGAAGAATTGAGAAAGTTTTGCTTCCTGTAGCTTTTTAAGCTCATTTTCGTTTTTTGGAAATTTCCGTTAGAAGCTTGGTTAAGTCAACCTTGTAAACCTTTTAGGTTGTATCCCATGAGTTATCTGTTTTTACAGGCTGTGATGCACCGGGTGCTAACAGATGCCGTTACGACGTTTGGCAGGAAGTTAGTCTTCTTGAGGAACAGACTGATTGGAAGGGTAGTCTATGGGGGGCGAACGTTTGACCTTTGGGACCTTTTAGAGGTTTTGTTACTCAATGGTTATTTCTATTTGAGCCAAAGGAGAGCCTAGCTACTGTAGTCGACCTCAGCTCCAATTAGCCTATTAGTGGTGACAGGCTGTTGGCAGTAGTGTGTTTCGGAACACCCTATTGATTAAATTTTTTTGACTTATGGTGGTGTGGTAGACACCGTTTCAGTTTAGTGGATGCTATAATCTACTCCCTTTTGTTGGTGGACACCAGGGTCACCAATTCTGTATTTTATTGTCTCCACCATTCAGTATATCGTGGTGAGGTGTTTGTCTCCTGTTATGTGGGATGGATCGAATGTTTTTCGTTGTTGTTCTAGGGCGAGACCAGTACACGAGGGTTCTTCATGCAACTTGGAGAAGCGCAATGCTGGTTAAATTTTATATCTCTGTATAGCCACCCTGAAGAATGACGGAGGGCGTTTTTTCCGGCTCATGTTTCTAGGCAGATTTGTCACTTTGGTGCGATGTGCCGAAGATTTGATTAGCTTTTGCTAAGAGCTTTCACCAAGCTCAGTATGGAGTTATCATAACCAAGAGTTTGGGATTTGAACTCCTGTATGTATTTCTGTATATATTTCTGTATATATTTCTGTATATATTTCTGTATATATTTCAGTGTATGTTGGTTGCCTGAGGGCATGTGCTCAAAATGCGAGATTTTGAGTCGTTTTGCTTATGGACTCCTATATTTAGGATTATGACTTTAGGGAGGTCCTATTTCGAGACTTGCTGTCTCATATAGTTATGTTGGGAATGTTTCCTTGAATGTTAGTTGTGCGCAGACTAATCATTCTGTTCTTAGTGAACATTGCTTTTTGAAGCAGGATCATTCAGTTTGGTGAATTTTAGCTTTTATAGCTATTCACTGTGTTTAGGGTGAATTTTAGCTTTTATAGCTATTCACTGTGCCTATAGTGATATTGTTAGCTTTTATAGCTGCTCACTATGTTAATGGCGAGATTGTTCTTTAAGAACGCGGACTTTGTGTAGTCGAGGGCTATTTACAGAGTGTTTTCTAGGCGAGGAGCCGAGTTTTTTCTGGCGATATACCAGAGTGTTTTGTTGGCGATAAGCTGACGTGTTTTCTGGCGATCAACCAGGGCGTTTTCCCTAGCGATTTTAGCATGTCTAGATGTCTTAGGACGTCGACATTGCGCGATAGAGTGCGATTATTTTCCGAGTGCGACTAGTAGTGATACTAGATTTAGAATGTTCTCTTAGCGATGAGCTAGAGCATTGATAGCGATTTTTCCCGAGCGTTTGTCTGGATATTTATCCAGATATTTTTTTTTTTTGGCCTAGTGCTAAATGGTCTGACAAGACTTTTTCTTTTTAGTGTAAGTGTTTGCACTAGAATCATTTTTTTATTTTTTTTCTTTATTTAAGAATTTTTATAAATTTCTTTTGCTGAAATAGAAAATTTTCAGACAATCCTTAAAATATTTTAAGGGGGGTGTTCATATTTTATTTCAGTTCAATTTTTTTGATTTAGACAAGAGTCTAGACAAAGTTATATTTTTTTTGTTTTGGTAACAATAACAGAGCTGATTCTTTTATATAAGAAGACCGCGATTGTTACTTTAGAAAGGTATTTCTTATGTTCATGCAAGGATTTTTATTTACTTTTTGATGTACTTAACCTTAGTGCTTAATTAAGTTAAGTCTAGTTATAAGATTCTTGTGTACTTGCAAAGATTTTCATTTGGTTTTCATTGTACTTAATATTAGTGCTTAATTAAATTAAGTCTAGTAGTAAGGTCCGAAGTTTGTAATTTTGTTTTAAGTTCTGACCTTAGTATTAAGTGATATTGTACCACTTTGTACCTTTTCATAAGTAGCCTAAGTTTAATAGACTAGTGTAGTGTATTTCTTTTTGGAAGGGGGTAAATGTAACATTCATTTTTTCCTAGATTTTAAGACCATGTAATGTTACTGATTTTTCACTTCAAATTGTACTTATTTTCATTTTTGTATCGAACGGTATATTAATAAGAGATTCCAAGCCGTTCGGTATATTAGTGTGCTGTGCGGGTTTCTGACCGAATCTATCGGCACGCCGGGATTGGCTGAAAATGTGTATCCGAATTTTTGGTTCCGGCGTCGCGATATGACCGAGAGAAGGCCCACGGCTTATTTAAAGGTCCGGTAGGACCGGAATCGAGGCTGAGTACCATCAAGCCGCAGCCAGAGTAATTGTCATCGGAGCCGCCAAGTAGGCTTCCTTCGACAGAGCTGCAGTAAAGGCTCATAACAACAATCATGAGAGCTAAATAAAGCCGTAGTGGGCTCTCTAAGTGTTTACTAGAAAAGTGTGAAATCGGTCGTGTTCCATCGAAGCCGAAATAAAAACAGTAAGTTACCAAAACATCCTTCCATAGACTTATCCCTGAGTAGTGCCTTAACAGCAATTTGAACTGACTAAAAAGTGAAGTGAAAAGCACTATTTTTCGTCTTCGGGAGTAGTCAGAGTTTAGAATTTAAATGTCATAACTACCTGTTAGGCTAAAATTTTTAGTAATCCTGTAAAACTGCAAAGGTTAGAACTTTTTATTTTTAAAAACATGAATAAATTTTCTTTTTGTTGATTAAAGCTAGTGTCTCACTGAATACCTATCTTACTTTTCAGGATAAGAACGGCTGTACCAAACTGATTTTTTTATTTACCAACAGTACACCCTTTCAGTATTTTTTCATTTTTTTAGCTGAAGTTAGATCCTTTCTATTTTAAAATGAATGGTGCCCAAAAAGTCGTACAGCTGAGGTTTCTTTAAAAATAGAAAATAATTCCAAAAAGACGTACAAAAATTATCTCTTACCCATATCTCTCTACCAAAGAAAACTGAGCTAGTGTGTGTTTAATTTCTTTAGTTCTTTTAAAATCAGGATTCACCCAATTCATTATCAGAAATTAAAGCGGAGCTGCAAGAAAATTGTGCTCAAGCTTGGGGCATCCAAATTTCAAACGGTACAAAATTGCGCTCAAGCGTGGGACAAACAACTTCTCACAGGGTACAAAAAAAAAGATGCCTCAAACTGAGGACAGTTTAGCATGTTACAATATATATATATATATATATATATATATATATATATATATATATATATATATATATATATATATATATATATATATATATATATATATATATATATATATATATATATATATATATATATATATATATATATATATATATATATATATATATATATATATATATATATATATATATATATATATATATATATATATATATATATATATATATATATATATATATATATATATATATATATATATATATATATATATATATATATATATATATATATATATATATATATATATATATATATATATATATATATATATATTGTAACATGCTAAACTGTCCTCAGTTTGAGGCATCTTTTTTTTTGTACCCTGTGAGAAGTTGTTTGTCCCACGCTTGAGCGCAATTTTGTACCGTTTGAAATTTGGATGCCCCAAGCTTGAGCACAATTTTCTTGCAGCTCCGCTTTAATTTCTGATAATGAATTGGGTGAATCCTGATTTTAAAAGAACTAAAGAAATTAAACACACACTAGCTCAGTTTTCTTTGGTAGAGAGATATGGGTAAGAGATAATTTTTGTACGTCTTTTTGGAATTATTTTCTATTTTTAAAGAAACCTCAGCTGTACGACTTTTTGGGCACCATTCATTTTAAAATAGAAAGGATCTAACTTCAGCTAAAAAAATGAAAAAATACTGAAAGGGTGTACTGTTGGTAAATAAAAAAATCAGTTTGGTACAGCCGTTCTTATCCTGAAAAGTAAGATAGGTATTCAGTGAGACACTAGCTTTAATCAACAAAAAGAAAATTTATTCATGTTTTTAAAAATAAAAAGTTCTAACCTTTGCAGTTTTACAGGATTACTAAAAATTTTAGCCTAACAGGTAGTTATGACATTTAAATTCTAAACTCTGACTACTCCCGAAGACGAAAAATAGTGCTTTTCACTTCACTTTTTAGTCAGTTCAAATTGCTGTTAAGGCACTACTCAGGGATAAGTCTATGGAAGGATGTTTTGGTAACTTACTGTTTTTATTTCGGCTTCGATGGAACACGACCGATTTCACACTTTTCTAGTAAACACTTAGAGAGCCCACTACGGCTTTATTTAGCTCTCATGATTGTTGTTATGAGCCTTTACTGCAGCTCTGTCGAAGGAAGCCTACTTGGCGGCTCCGATGACAATTACTCTGGCTGCGGCTTGATGGTACTCAGCCTCGATTCCGGTCCTACCGGACCTTTAAATAAGCCGTGGGCCTTCTCTCGGTCATATCGCGACGCCGGAACCAAAAATTCGGATACACATTTTCAGCCAATCCCGGCGTGCCGATAGATTCGGTCAGAAACCCGCACAGCACACTAATATACCGAACGGCTTGGAATCTCTTATTAATATACCGTTCGATACAAAAATGAAAATAAGTACAATTTGAAGTGAAAAATCAGTAACATTACATGGTCTTAAAATCTAGGAAAAAATGAATGTTACATTTACCCCCTTCCAAAAAGAAATATACTACACTAGTCTATTAAACTTAGGCTACTTATGAAAAGGTACAAAGTGGTACAATATCACTTAATACTAAGGTCAGAACTTAAAACAAAATTACAAACTTCGGACCTTACTACTAGACTTAATTTAATTAAGCACTAATATTAAGTACAATGAAAACCAAATGAAAATCTTTGCAAGTACACAAGAATCTTATAACTAGACTTAACTTAATTAAGCACTAAGGTTAAGTACATCAAAAAGTAAATAAAAATCCTTGCATGAACATAAGAAATACCTTTCTAAAGTAACAATCGCGGTCTTCTTATATAAAAGAATCAGCTCTGTTATTGTTACCAAAACAAAAAAAAATATAACTTTGTCTAGACTCTTGTCTAAATCAAAAAAATTGAACTGAAATAAAATATGAACACCCCCCTTAAAATATTTTAAGGATTGTCTGAAAATTTTCTATTTCAGCAAAAGAAATTTATAAAAATTCTTAAATAAAGAAAAAAAATAAAAAAATGATTCTAGTGCAAACACTTACACTAAAAAGAAAAAGTCTTGTCAGACCATTTAGCACTAGGCCAAAAAAAAAAATATCTGGATAAATATCCAGACAAACGCTCGGGAAAAATCGCTATCAATGCTCTAGCTCATCGCTAAGAGAACATTCTAAATCTAGTATCACTACTAGTCGCACTCGGAAAATAATCGCACTCTATCGCGCAATGTCGACGTCCTAAGACATCTAGACATGCTAAAATCGCTAGGGAAAACGCCCTGGTTGATCGCCAGAAAACACGTCAGCTTATCGCCAACAAAACACTCTGGTATATCGCCAGAAAAAACTCGGCTCCTCGCCTAGAAAACACTCTGTAAATAGCCCTCGACTACACAAAGTCCGCGTTCTTAAAGAACAATCTCGCCATTAACATAGTGAGCAGCTATAAAAGCTAACAATATCACTATAGGCACAGTGAATAGCTATAAAAGCTAAAATTCACCCTAAACACAGTGAATAGCTATAAAAGCTAAAATTCACCAAACTGAATGATCCTGCTTCAAAAAGCAATGTTCACTAAGAACAGAATGATTAGTCTGCGCACAACTAACATTCAAGGAAACATTCCCAACATAACTATATGAGACAGCAAGTCTCGAAATAGGACCTCCCTAAAGTCATAATCCTAAATATAGGAGTCCATAAGCAAAACGACTCAAAATCTCGCATTTTGAGCACATGCCCTCAGGCAACCAACATACACTGAAATATATACAGAAATATATACAGAAATATATACAGAAATACATACAGGAGTTCAAATCCCAAACTCTTGGTTATGATAACTCCATACTGAGCTTGGTGAAAGCTCTTAGCAAAAGCTAATCAAATCTTCGGCACATCGCACCAAAGTGACAAATCTGCCTAGAAACATGAGCCGGAAAAAACGCCCTCCGTCATTCTTCAGGGTGGCTATACAGAGATATAAAATTTAACCAGCATTGCGCTTCTCCAAGTTGCATGAAGAACCCTCGTGTACTGGTCTCGCCCTAGAACAACAACGAAAAACATTCGATCCATCCCACATAACAGGAGACAAACACCTCACCACGATATACTGAATGGTGGAGACAATAAAATACAGAATTGGTGACCCTGGTGTCCACCAACAAAAGGGAGTAGATTATAGCATCCACTAAACTGAAACGGTGTCTACCACACCACCATAAGTCAAAAAAATTTAATCAATAGGGTGTTCCGAAACACACTACTGCCAACAGCCTGTCACCACTAATAGGCTAATTGGAGCTGAGGTCGACTACAGTAGCTAGGCTCTCCTTTGGCTCAAATAGAAATAACCATTGAGTAACAAAACCTCTAAAAGGTCCCAAAGGTCAAACGTTCGCCCCCCATAGACTACCCTTCCAATCAGTCTGTTCCTCAAGAAGACTAACTTCCTGCCAAACGTCGTAACGGCATCTGTTAGCACCCGGTGCATCACAGCCTGTAAAAACAGATAACTCATGGGATACAACCTAAAAGCTAGTGTCTCACTGAATACCTATCTTACTTTTCAGGATAAGAACGGCTGTACCAAACTGATTTTTTTATTTACCAACAGTACACCCTTTCAGTATTTTTTCATTTTTTTAGCTGAAGTTAGATCCTTTCTATTTTAAAATGAATGGTGCCCAAAAAGTCGTACAGCTGAGGTTTCTTTAAAAATAGAAAATAATTCCAAAAAGACGTACAAAAATTATCTCTTACCCATATCTCTCTACCAAAGAAAACTGAGCTAGTGTGTGTTTAATTTCTTTAGTTCTTTTAAAATCAGGATTCACCCAATTCATTATCAGAAATTAAAGCGGAGCTGCAAGAAAATTGTGCTCAAGCTTGGGGCATCCAAATTTCAAACGGTACAAAATTGCGCTCAAGCGTGGGACAAACAACTTCTCACAGGGTACAAAAAAAAAGATGCCTCAAACTGAGGACAGTTTAGCATGTTACATATATATATATATATATATATATATATATATATATATATATATATATATATATATATATATATATATATATATATATATATATATAAATATATATATATATATATATATATATATATATATATATATATATATATATATATATATATATATATATATGTATATATATATATATATATATATATATATATATATATATATATATATATATATATATATATATATATATATATATATATATATATATATATATATATATATATATATACATATACAGTAATACCCCGCTTTACGCGAGGGATACGTTCCGAAAAAAATCGCGTTAACTGAAATTCGCGTATATCGAGGTTTATGATTAAACATAGTCAAAATTTAATACAAAAAAATACAAATCATTTTAATCAATCACTTTAATTCTAAGAACACTTTATGCAATACATACTCTTATTTTTTACGGAAAAATACATCTATTGTCTTTTGGGTAACGTTTTGTTTACGTTCTTGTAAAATACGTTCATAACACCCAACACTGTTTTTAATTGTTTGACACACGGTCAAGACACGGTCATCATTATTGTCTATACTCTGCAATATGTCCAAACCTGAATAAATTTTTGAAAGTGCATTTTGTATTTCCCCTGAAGATAAAACTTTCTCTTCTACTTGTTCTTCCTCATCGTAGATAGGATTATTCTGTAACTCGATCAGATCTTCATTGCTAATAGGATCGTCGTGCGTTGCTACAAGTTCTACGAGATCTTCTACCGTGACATCTTCAAGTTCAGACCCCTCAATCATTGCAGCAATGTCTTCAAGCACTTGTCTCTGCATCTGGACAATTCTTCTAGGTGCTTCCACTACATCTGGCCAAAGATTACGCCACACCCCATTCATACAACTCATTTTAACTTCCTTCCAAGCCTCTTCTATGTTGTGAATAGACTTCATAATGTTGTATGACTTCCACCACTCTCGCATAGACTGTCTTCCTTCCCCGTCAGTTTCATGAATTAGTTGGCTAAAAGTGCGGCGATGGTAATAAGCTTTGAAGTTTGCTATTGCTCCCTGGTCCATAGGTTGTAATATTGACGTAGTGTTTGGTGGAAGGAACTTTACGTACACTTTTAAGTCTCTGGGCGTATCAAGTGAGGTTGGATGTCCTGGGGCATTGTCTAAGAGTAATATAACTTTAGGTTCAAGCCCATTTCTGTCACAGTATGATTTGACTGATGGGCAAAAACTATTAGAATACCATTCTTGAAAAATTTCCCGTGTAACCCACGCCTTTCTGTTTGATCGCCACACAACTGGTAGACTTGTCTTGTCTGTGCCTCGCATTGCACGGGGTGTTTCTGAATGGTACACTAGTAAAGGTTTCAGTTTGAAATCACCAGTGGCATTACCACCCAGCAGAAGTGTTAGTCGATCTTTCGCAGCTTTGAAACCACTGGCTTGACGTTCTTCCTTAGAAATGAATGTTCGAGATGGCATTTTTTTCCAGTAAAGTGCGGTCTCATCAACATTGAAGATGAGACAAGCAGGAATTTTCTCTCGTCTAACGAAGTCTTGAAACTTGTCTGGAAACTCAGCTGCAGCTTGAATGTCCGCGCTGGCCGCCTCGCCTGTTATGTGGATATTGTGAAGATTAGAACGCTGCTTGAACCGATGGAACCAGCCTCTGCTGGCAGCAAAAGTCGGAGTGGCACTCCCTTCTCCTTCTTTTGTTTTCAGCATCTCATACAAAGATTTTGCTTTTGTGCATATGAGATCTTGACTTAGTGGTGTGTTCTTCTTATTCAAATCTTCGATCCAGACTGACAGTAATTTCTCCATTCTTTCTAAGATAGATGATCTCGAACGAGAAAGTTTTGTTGCACTTATAGGTGTTGAACCTTCGCTGGAGATTTTAATTTTTTCCCGATTTTTATAAATCGTTCTCACAGTGATTCTGAGAGTCCAAAATCTCTCCCAACAATTGTTGCTTTGCCTCCATTTTCCATTCTTCTTAACACTTTCATCTTCAATTCCAAAGTGACGCTTTTACGCTCTTTTTTCTTTACAGGCGGCATTTTTAACGTAGGGTTAAATTATGTATGTATGTATCTCCAATAAATATTAAAACAAAACTGCCAGCCGACCGAACTAACATTACGGAACAAATGAACACACGAAACGAACGAGGAAATCCCCATAGAACAAAGTCGAAGGACAGGGAATTCCCAATTCTTCAAAGAGAATATTCAGAGAAAGCGGGGATCCCCCCGCGACCATAGAGAAGTTAATGACTACATGAGCGCGAAATTTGAAATTCGCGTTATAGTGAAAACCGCGCGTAACGGGGTCGCGCTAAGCGGGGTATTACTGTATATATATATATATATATATATATATATATATATATATATATATATATATATATATATATATACCAGGTGAACAAATATGGAATGCGGATTTCAGACAACAGATGGTGCACCAATGCAGTTTGTGCTATAAAGATTTGACACTGCGCCATTTTGTTGTGTCATCAACAAGTGTCAGACGCGCACGAGTGATAAGTTGGAAAAGTGTGTGCATAGTGTTGTGTTGTTGTGTTCAATATGTCGATATTTTTACCGAACTTAATACTTTGACAAGCTTATGGTGAACATGCTCCATTGCAAGATACGTGTGAACGATGGTTTCGGCGTTTCAAAAGTGGTGACTTCGATGCTGCAGACAAGAAACGCCAAAAAAATACGAAGATGTGGAATTGCAAGCATTGTTGTACGAAGATGATTCGCAAACACAAAAACAACTACCCGAGCAATTGGGCGTTAGTCAACAAGCTGTTTCCAATCGGCTACGAGAGATGGGAAAGATTCAGAAGCCGGTAGATGGGTACCACATGAGTTGAACGACAGGCAAATGGAAAAGCGCAAAAACACGTGTGACATTTTGCTCGCTCGGTACAAAAGGAAGTCGTTTTTGCATCGTATAGTTACAGAGTATGAAAATTGGATTTATTTTGAGAATCTCAAGCACAAAAAATCATGGGTAGACTCAGGCGCACCATCCACATCGACCGCAAGACCGAATCGCTTTGGCAGAAAGACGATGCTCTGTGTTTGGTGGGACCAGAGGGTCGTGGTCTATTATGAGCTGTTAAAACCTAGGGAAACGGTTAATACTAAACGTTACCAACAATAATTGACCGATTTGAACCGTTCGCTGCCTGAAAAAAGGCCAGAATACCGAAAGAAGCAACACAAAGTAATTTTTCTTCATGACAATGCTCCATCACATACGGTAAAACCAGTTCGCGACACGTTGGAAGCACTCAGCTGGGAAGTTCTACCCCATGCGGGTTACTCATCAGACTTGGCTCCTTCCGATTACCACTTGTTTGCATCGATGGGTCACGCACTTGCTGAACAGCGCTTTGGTTAGTACGAAGATGTGAAAAAAAATGGCTCGATGAATAGTTCGCAGCAAAAGGGGAAGATTTTTACTGACGTGGTATTCACAAATTGCCCGAAAGATGGGAAAAATGTATAACAAGCGATCGAGCATACTTTGAATAAATCACTTTTTATCATTCTTCCGAATTTAACATGTTTTTTTAGAAAAAAAAATCCGTATTTCATACTTCTACACCTGGTATATATATATATATATATATATATATATATATATATATATATATATATATATATATATTTGGGCCAAATTATTGTTTCTCATAGAAAAATGGTTTTTAAAAGATTTTGCTAAAAGCATTTTAAGAACAGAATTTGAACGACTGAACTTTAAAACATCTAAAAGAGGTAAAAAACATTAAAATTTTATCCCTCGGAAACTAAGCGTTTTCAGAACTATCAAACTAATTCTTGATCTAGTTATATGTTTTATATCGTACCCTCTCCCATGGGCTGTTAAGATATAGGACTTAGAAACTGTACTTTGTGATAGTTAGTATTCAAATTTTTTATAACCATTCTGATTTTAAAAACCGCAATGATTCGGAGAACAAATGTCGAAAATTAAAACGAACTTAGATTTTTAATTCTATCCTACCATAAAAAATAACCAAAATCTAAAATATATTTGTTACAAATATTTTAGGATATGTACTATCCCCTGATTTATTTTTTCTTAAAATTTTGTCTATTTTAAAGTGTGAAAGCAAAAAAATATCATTGGCAAAAATACAATATTACAATTATATCTAAGGCTTGTTTGGAGATAAAGAAGCTGCAAGGAAAAATAAAAACAACCTAAGATAGAGAATTTACATAAACAACAATTTAACAAAAGATGAAGGCAAAATTCAAAAGAAATTGAAGCATATAGCCGAGAATGAGGGAAAGAATGGAAAAAGGGTGAAAATAGGATATCAAAAAATCGTAATCGAAGGAAGAGAATATAAATGGGACATTGAGGAAGAAAAACTGAAAGAACAAACAAAGAATACGACGACCATCAAGGCAATAAACTGAGAAAAAGGAGAGAGATAGGTAGATTGACGACGACCCTGGCAAGTTAAAGGATACGGAAGAGAGAACTAGGAAAAGGAATACAAATAAGAAGGTAATCAAAGAAATAGGTAGAAAGAAAGAAATGGGAAATAATTGTCGAGTTATTAGTTTGAGAATACGGAATAATAGGGCTATAAACGGAAAAGAGGATGAACTGACAGAAGAACAACAAATACACTATGTAGGAATCACAGAAACAGAAAGGGAAGGACATGGATGCAAAAAATTAGGAGGAATGGTCATAAAAGAAGAAGACGAAATTATGGAAATATGGAGGGAATACTATAAAGATCTATCAGATGGGAATGACATAGCATACAAAAATCAACATAGAGACATAATACCAGAACAAGATACAGAAACCACACAAACAGAAGAAACTAATACAGAAGAAACAAAAGAGGCAATCGGCAATTTAAACAGGATGGAAGGATATAGAAGGAAACATGGAAAAGACAAATATAGAATAACTTAACTCTACGGGCCTTACACCCCTAACAAAAGGGGTAGAAAGGCATAAGGATTAAGTAAGTAAGTAAGTCTAAGGCTTGTTAAAAAAATCGTTATAACCGAGTTCTCCATTAGTTACGTAAAAACGTAATACGTACGTGCTCTTAATAAATCTTTGTATAACACTATTTTTTCACAGTCGACCATACCAAAAACTTTGTTCATCACATAATACTGATAATGAAGAACTATTTTGAATATAAAAAAAAAACATTTTGCCTCTTTACCTTATGTTACAGGTGTTGCGATCATGGTACTCTTTTGTTACTAAAGCATTTGGCTGATGAGTCGCTCTTAGTTCAAAAAAATACACCTCCTGCAACATTATTCACAAACCGTAATTTCATCATTTTCAATCGTCATCATGCCATAATAAAATATAATATAAATTAAACAATTTGCATTGTAAATATCTATAATTTAGCATAAAATATATGTAAAAGTAATAAAATTACATTACGTTTGAAAGGAGTGTGTCCGTATATTATTGTCTATATTATTATTTATTAATATTTCGTTTATTCTTTACCATAGATTACACATTTTATGGCGCTACAAATTTATATCATTCAAATTTAAAAGTTTAATACTACCAATTTTTGAAAATAAATGTGATATTTCGGAATAAATGTTAATCAGGGAATATATTAATCATTGATATTTCATTCATAAATTCAGTGATCAAAACAAGTTAACGAAGCGAGGTTATTTAGTGTTTTGTTACTAAATTATATTTGTTGTGGTTATTTGGTAATACAAAATGGTTGCAACTTATTAGCTTATTAATAAAATATTTAATTTAGCACTCTCACCCTTCAAATACATTGTCTTCATTACTATACAAATATTAAAAAATAATTGTATAAATAATGCCATAACATGATCAAAAATAATATTTTCTTTTGGTGTTTGGTAACGGTTATTCACAACATGAAAATTACTCTCAATTATTGGTAATACCATTATACGAGAGTTGTATGATAAGTACCTGGACTCCGCATAGATGGCGCTCCTACCATTTAAAAAATTATGTTTTTCGTAAATACAACCTTTCATAAGAATCCTGTCAAATTATCAAGTCGCTGCGTGATTTAGTTTATCAGTAGGCATCATTTTACCACTATAAAATAAATGAAGTCACTTAAAAAATTGACATTGACACAAAAAATTGGCGCCGACTTCAAAAATGATCTTTTTATAAATAAATCATAATAATAAATAATAGCTATTTTTGACATTTGTAGGATTTGTTTAAACGTAATTTATAGCTGAATTATCAAATTAAAGCAATACGTGATAAGTTCATCCTTTCTTTGGTTGTCACAGTGTAAAATTTTGTTGCTTTAGAATCTGTGGTTTTTAGGTTAGAACGAGTTTAGTGAGACCAAGTGCAGTATTTTTGGAAAAATGGAAAAAATAGAACAACGTGTAGTCATCAAGTACCTGTTTAAAACAAGATTAACAGCAAAGGAGATCCACGATGATACGAAAACAACACTAGGAGAATATGCTCCGTCATATACCACTGTAAAAAAATGGGTTGCAGAATTTAAACGTGGACGAGAGAGCATCGAAGATGACCCTCCCTCTGGCCGGCCCATGACTTCTACGACTGAAGAAAACCTCGGCTAAGTGTGTGATTTCATATTGAAAGACCGTAGATTAACTATCGTATGAACGAACACAAAACATCATTGCCAACGAACTCTGATTTTCTAAGGTTTCCGCTAGATGGGTCCCCAGATTGCTTTCAGTTGAACAAAAATGAATTCGACTCACAATTTCTCGAGACTGTTTGAAGATGTTTGGGACTGATCCGCAAGATTTTCTTAACAGGTTTGTGACAATGGAGGAAACCTGGGTTCACCACTATACTCCAGAACCAAAACAACAATCCAAGCAGTGGAAAAAATCTGGTGAACCGATCCCAAAGAAAGCGAAGGTAATTCTGTCGGCTGGAAAAGTGATGGCGTCAATTTTTTGGGATGCTAAAGGTATTATTATGGTGGATCTTCCGAAAGGCAAAACAATAAACTCGACTTGCTATTGCACCCTTTTGCGTCGTTTACGTCAATAAATTAAAGAGAAACGCCCAGGATTACTGAGAAAGAAAGTTTTGTTCCATCAGCACAACGCTCGCGTTCACACGTCTGTTGAGTCTATGGCTCAAATTCGGTTTCGAGTTGGTGCCCCACCCAGCTTATTCTCCTGATTTGGCACCTTCGGACTTCCATCTGTTTCCAAACCGAAAAAAACACCTCAGTGGCCAGAAATTTTCATCAAATGAAGAAATCGATGCTGCAGTTAACCAGTATTTTGAAGACCTTGAGGAATCTTTTTTTCAAACAGGTGTGGAAGCTTTAGAAAGCAGGTGGAAGAAGTGCATAGAGCTAGGTGGAGATTACGTCGAAAAATAAAAATATTTTTGTAGGTATTTTATTTTGTTTTCTTGACTAGGCCGCGAACTTTTCAATCCATCCTCGTATTTTACGAGTGTTTCAAAAACATTACCTTTTACTTTATAGTGGCAAAATTTTGTGTGCTGGTTTTTTGACGTCGGTTTTTTTTTTTGTTAAAATGTTTTATATTTTACCCCAATTCCCTAATAAGATTTAAACCCAAATACTATTTCCGCACATAACATAAATAAAGACATAGTAGCAAGGTAAGTAAAATTAATTTACTTGGTAGTTAAGTGTACATTCTAGTACGACTATTATATTATGTTGGGAATGTGGATTCTTTGGCACAAAACTACACCAAACATTTTTTGCACTCGACACGCGTTTCGCTAACCATGTTAGCTTCATCAGGAGCGATGACTGACTGAAGCTAAACTACAAATCTACCCTATTTATACTTAGCCTAACAACGGAATTACTCAGGCGGAACTAATGGCATAGGCGAGGCCATCAGTTCCGGTCAAGTAGCCAGTAGAGGGGACTATAAGGAATAAGCCTTCTATCTTTATTTCAACTACTTTTACATTTTATAATTTCCATACTTTCGTATGCGTTCAACAATCTCCTATCAGATACATTTTTGATTAATCTTAGATTATCTAATGTTACAGTATGATCAGCTTCAAGGACATGTTCGGCAATGCTAGGCTTTTCCGTTCTACTGTATTTTAAATGTGCTAAATGTTCTTTCAATCGTATTTTAATTCACCTTTTAGTTTGCCCAACATACTTTTTGTCGCAATCATTACAACTAATTTCATAAATTCCACTCTTCTCACAATTAGGCATCTTATCTTTGGGATTTCCTAAGATATTCGTCAAATTGTCTGATGACTTATAGGCTAAGGTGTGGCCTGCCTTATTAAATACCTTATTGAGTCACCTGCTATATTTCGGATTATATGGTTTGTTCCACACAAAATTTAGATAATGTTAAGTATTCATGAATAATTTTGTCCTCAAAGTCACTCATCCTAAGTAATTCTTCGATCGTTCGTTCGTTTTAATAAATAGACATAAGTACAGGTTAAATATTTAGAATTCCACCTTTTTTACATGCGAAGAAAATAACACCAAGTATGTCTCCAAACCATATAATCCGGTATATCAAGGGACTCAACAAGATATTTAATAAGGTAGGCCTCATCTTAATCTATAAGTCATCAGACAATCTGAGGAATATCTTAGGAAATCGCAAAGATAAGATTCCTAAATGTAAGAAGATTGGAATTTATGAAATTAGTTTTAATGATTGCGACAAAAAATATGTTGGGCAAACTAAAAGGTCAATTAAAACACGATTGGAAGAACATTTACCACATTTAAAATACAGTCTCCATACCATATTATCCGAAATAGCGCAGGGGACTCAATAAGATATTTAATAAGGTAGGCCTCACCCTAGTCTATAAGTGACCGGAAAATCTGAGGAATATCTTAGTAAATCCCAAAGATAAGATTCCTAATTGTGAGAAGAGTGGAATTTTTGAAATTAATTGTAATGATTACGACAAAAAGTATATTGGGCATATTAAAAAGTAAATTAAAACACTATTTAAAGAACATTTATCACATTTAAAATACAGTAGAACAGAAAAGTCTAGCATTGCCGAACATGCCCTTGAAGCTGATCGTACTGTAACGTTAGATAATCTAAGATTAATTAAAAATGTATCTGATAGGGGATTGTTGAACGCATACGAAAGTATAGAAACTATAAAATGTAAAAGTAGTTTAAATAAAGACAGAGGACCTATTCCTTATAGTCCCCTCTACTGGTTACTTGACCGAAACTGAGGGCCTCGCCTGAGTAATTCACGTGTTAGGCTAAGTATCAATAGAGTAGATTTGTAATTTAGCTTTAGTCAATCATCGCTTCGAGTGAAGCTAACATGGCTAGCGAAACGCTCGTCGAGTGCAAAAATAAACTGTTTGATGTAGTGGTGATATATATACTGAGTAACGACTATTATATATTAGTAGCGTATAGTTCATTTGTGAAAAGTATCTGCAAACTCTGGATAAAGTAAACTATTCCTATACACTACTAACTAATATAATTTTATAGACTTGGCGTAAAAACAGGACAATAGGCTTAAAACGAATAAAAAAATCAATGCGAAAGGGCAAATTCGTGATTCCTTAGGTTTTTTTTTCTATAGGACTCTCCTTGAAAATTATTTTATTGCTGTTACTGGGTTACATACACTTCGAATTTTCAAAAATTCGATTTTTTTTACGGATTTTCATTCCCTATACTTCTAAGAATTATTCAAAGAAGAATTTTAATAAAATTCTTTCCATTACAAAGTTATGGCATTGAATGTGGCCTGGCGTCGGATTGGGCCGCTACCTGTTTTTAGACACTGTCTGCAATATTACTCAGTTAATTTTTTATATTTTTAAACTTCTCTTTAAATCTTATTAATTATTTTTTCTTCAAAATATCGAGACGTTTTTTTTTTAATTTTTCTAATATACAATTTTTATAAATAATTAAACATACATTTTTTGGTCGAAAATTGCACGCTAAAGTTTGAAACACCGTAATTTTTTTATTTTTGAGAAAAAAATCTTCGGCAATTTTTAACTACTACGTTATTTTATAAGATTAATTTTTTTCTTTATAGATTGGATTATTTTTCGTGAAGTTATCATGCAGACAAGAAGGCACCATAATTTTCATCAGGAGTCCATTTAACGCGATCACCAATATGGCTTTCGTAAACATAGATCAACAGGAGATCTTCTGACTTATGTAACACATGTTTGGAACAACGCAATTCAACACTTTGGAGAATCTCGAGCGGTTGCTCTTGGCATATCCAAGGCATTCGACCGTGTTTGGCACGATGGACTGTTGGCTAAGCTACGTTCTTGTGGTATATCTGACAAGTTCTGTTCGTGGCTCTCATGTTTCCTCAAAGAGCGTTCTTTACGAGTGGCGGTCGACGGATTTCTTTCTAACACCTTCACAATCAACGCCGGTGTGCCCCAAGGCTCCATACTGTCTCCTACTCTCTTTCTCATTTACATTAACGATCTGCTGGAAAAGACCGGGAATCCAATCTACAGCTTTGCAGACGACAGTACGTTGTCTCTTCATTGTTGTCTCTTCATTCACTTTGAACGCTCGGACATCGGCTGCTCAGGCGAATATCCACAGACAGCAGGAGGTCAACTTAACAAAGACCTGGAAGAAATTCTATCTTGGGGTGACAGTAACCAAGTGGAATTTAACGCTACAAAAACCTAGGCGGCAGTTTTTTCTAAAAAAGTTAACGTTGCTGAACCCGACATAATTATGTCGGGGCACTCCATTCCAAAGTTGGGAATATTATTTCGAACCAGAAAGCTTTACACTCCACAACAACTGTTAATTCTTTACAAAGCTCAAATTCGACCAACTATGGAATACTACTCCCACATTTGGGGCTCCGCTCCCAAACATGCACTGCATTTGTTGGATTCTATTCAGAGAAGAGCTGTTCGTCTGATTGGGGACCCGGAACTGACCGGCGACCTTGATTCGCTGGAACATCGAAGAACGGTTGGCGACTTGAGTCTGTTATGTATTTTCATGGAAAGTGTTCAAAAGATGTAGCCCGCTTAATTCCTCCCAAAGCGGTGCATCTTAGAAATACACGTCGCGCTGGTGCTTCACATTCATATGAGGTTCAGCTTGTTACTCCGCGTACAACGCTTTTCAGGCTGTCTTTTATATGGAGAACATCATCCCTTTGGAATAATTTGCCCAGCGCTGTGTTTCCCACCGAGTACAATTTACAGCGATTCAAGAACAACGTGAATCGTTTTTTCCGCACACATGCCGCTCCGGGACCGCTTTAGGGACTTCCCTGCAGCATATGTGCTAGATCCATAAAAAAAAAACATATTTAAAAAAAAATCTTATAATTTAAAGCACAATAAAAATTTGTAATCGCCATTCTTTTGTATTATTCACTTAATAACCTTTAAGATACTTTTTTTTTATTATGCATACTTTTTGCAGGGCCCAGGTGTATGTAACCCCTTAATAAATCTTATGCTCAAAAATCGCTTGCTTCCTTTAAAGTTTCATTTATACTGATTTGCTTTTGACCTATCTTATGTTTAATATACCACATAAAACGTATATCGCTTATATAAAGGTAATAACTCACTAATTTCTCCCAAGAATTAAAAATTACCAAGAAATATAAAGAATATTGGTGGCTAATTTTAGTCAATCAAACAAACTACATCTCCTGCACCAAAAGAAGAAGATCTGAAGAACCACACAAAACACTTGTTACGAGAACCCGCAATCGAAGCGAGAGAGCGTGGCCTGCGTAGGCGTAAAACTCTCTGCAGGCAACATCTCGCAGGTGCGATACTCATCCTTTGGAATTTCATTTATTTGCATTTGCCTAGTCATGTGGAGCGGGAATCAATTATATCAAGAGAGGTTTATTTATAATTATTTCCTTCCCAGGGCCTCTTTACGAGGTTTTGTTGAGGATTAAAAATGAAAGATTGTTATTTGAAGTGGATGCCTATAGAAGAAACACGTAAATATGAAAGGTCACGAGTTTGTCTCCCTCGATTGCCTTTTCACTTCTTCACTCTACTATGAATAAAATATTTTATTATACTTTAAAAGAAATGAAAAACTATTACATACAGATGAGTATCAAGAATACAATAATAAAACAATCTTACTAGGTGTACAAGTATGAAATGCGGTTTTTTTTTTTTTTTCTAAAAAAACATATTAAATTCGGAAGAATGATAAAAAGTGCTTTATTCAAAGTATGCTCCATCGCTTGTTATACATTTTTCCCATCTTTCGGGCAATTTGTGAATACCATGACAGTAAAAATCTTCCCCTTTTGCTGCGAACCATTCATCGAGCCATTTTTTCACATATTCGTACGAACTAAAGCGCTGCTCAGCAAGTGCGTGACCCATCGATGCAAACAAGTGGTAATCGGAAGGAGCCAAGTCTGGTGAGTAAGCCGCATGGGGTAGAACTTCCCAGCTGAGTGCTTCCAACGTGTCGCGAACTGGTATTGCCGTATGTGATGGAGCATTATCATGAAGAAAAATGACTTTGTGTTGCCTCTTTCGGTATTCTAGCCTTTTTTCAAGCAGCGAACGGTTCAAATCGGTCAATTGTTGTCGGTAACGCTTAGTATTAACCGTTTCACCAGGTTTTAACAGCTCATAATAGACCACGCCCCTCTGGTCCCACCAAACACAGAGCATCGTCTTTCTGCCAAAGCGATTCGGTCTTGCGGTCGATGTGGATGGTACGCCTGGGTCTACCCATGATTGTTTGCTCTTGAGTTTCTCAAAATAAATCCAGTTTTCATCTCTTGTAACTATACGATGAAAAAAAACGACTTCCTTTTGTACCGAGCGAGCAAAATGTCACACGTGTTTTTGGGCTTTTCCATTTGCCTGTCGTTCAACTCATGTGGTACCCATCTACCGGTCTTCTGAATCTTTCCCATCTCTCATAGCCGATTGGAAACAGCTTGTTCACTAACGCCCAATTGCTCGGCGAGTTGTTTTTTGTTTGCGAATCATCTTCGTCCAACAATGCTTGCAATTCCACATCAACGTATTTTTTTGGCGGTTTTCCACGTTCCTTGTCTGCAGCATCGAAGTCACCACTTTTGAAACGCCGAAACCATCGTTCACACGTATCTTGCAATGGAGCATGTTCACCATAAGCTTCTCGAAGTAATTGATCTGATTCAACAGCAGTTTTCTTCAAATGAAAACAAAAAATTAATGCTGTCCGCGAATGTTCTTTGTTCGGTATAAATTTCGACATAGTGAACACAACAACACAACACTATGCACACACTTCCAATTTATCACTCGTGCGCGTCTGACACTTGTTGATGATACAACAAAATGGCGCAGTGTCGAATCTTTATAGCACAAACTGCATTGGTGCACCATCTGTTATCTGAAATCCGCATTTCATACTTGTACACCTGGTATACATTTGCTTGGTTTTATTAGTGTTCCGTACGAAACATTTAAGGGATCATTTCAGTTGTCACGCCCGATTTTCTCCGAAACTATTTGACATAGAAATTTGAAAGGGGGCATAAATATAGGAATTGAAGGCCTAATCAGAACTGGGGAATTTTAAAAGTTAAATTATGACTTAACGGATTAGCTTGTACATGGAACTGAACAAAAAAAAATTAAGATCGTCGAATAGGGAGTGAAATAAAACCTTGTGAAAATGCAAGTTCAAAAACTTACAGGAGGTTATAATTGCGCAAACTTTTCATCATATTACTTTCAAAAAAGGGCCAAAAATCGCTTTCCCTCACCCCTATCTCGAAAAGTTCTGATCAAAAAATTTTGAAAAAATTCAGGAATATTTTCCATAAAGGGTAGATTGACTTAAAATTATCATGAGTGCATTACGTCTGATACTTTATCTGGTATAAAAAAAAATATGTCTTGACAATGTGGTGAAAGTTTTTTTCGTGGAAAGATGTGAACTTGAACGGGACTAAGAGCTACGAAATATCAATACGCATTCGGTACAATCAGTAACATACTCCTCAGTATATATCACCACTACACCAAACACTTTATATGTAGTGGTGATATATACTGAGTAGTATCATTGTGCCAAAGATTCCACATTCCCAACTTAGTAACATACTCATATACTTTTTTGTACATTACTGCATCTGGCCAATCACAGATAAAATAAATTTCCACGAAATAATTTTATTTTATTTGTTTTTAATTAAATAAATATTTAGACAGTAAATATTTGTTTTAAACTTTTACTACTACACCGGTGAGCAAAAAAATCGACTCAAACTATTTGGCTTCACTATTCAGTATACATCACCACTAGACCAAACACCTTATTTTTGCACTCGATATGCGTTTCGCTAAGCAGGTTAGCTTCATCAGGAGCAATGACTGACTAAAGCTAAACTACAAATCTACCCTGTTTGAATAACTCAGGCGGAACTAATAGCATAGACGAGGCCATCAGTTCCGGTTAAGTAACCAGTAGAGGAAACCTTTTTTTATGGGTCTAACACACGTGCTGCAGGGAAGTCTCTAAAGCGCTACAGGAGTGACATGTGTGCGGAAAAAGCGATTCACGTTGTTCTTGAATCGCTGTAAATTGTACTCGGTGGGAAACACAGTCCTGAGCAAATTATTCCAAAGCGATGATTTTCTCCATATAAAAGACTGCTTGAAAAGCATGATACGAGGAGTAACAAGCTGAACCTCATACGGATGTGAAGTATTAGCGCGACGTGTATTTCTAGCATGCACCACTCTGGGAGGAATTAAGCGGGCCACATCCTTCGAATACTTTCGTTGAATAGGCTCAAGTCGCCAACCGTTCTTCGATGTTCCAGCGAATCAAGGCCGCCGGTCAGTTCCGAGCCTCCAATCAGACGAACAGAATCCAACAAATGCAGTGTGTGTTTGGAAGCGGAGCCCCAAACATGGGAGCAGTATTTCATAGTTGGTAGAATTTGAGCTTTGTAGAGAATTAACACATGTTGTGGAGTGTAAAGCTTTCTGGTTCGAAATAATATTCCTAACTTTTGAGAAGCTTTCCTTGCTATGCCTGCAACATGGTCATGCCAGGACATATTTGCTCGCAAATTAATGCCCAACAAATTGAGTGACGACGTTAGAGGAATGGAGTGCCCCGACAGGAATGACTTCCTGCTGTCTGCGGATATTCGTCTGAGTAGCCGATGTCCGAGCGTTCAAAATGAATGAAGAGATGAGCGTACTGTCATCTGCAAAGCTGTATATTAGATTCCCGGTCTTTTCCAGCAGATCGTTAATGTACATGAAAAAGAGAGTAGGAAACAGTATGCCTTGGGGCAAACCGACCTTGATAGTGAAGGTGTTAGAAAGAAATTCGTCGACTGCCATTCGTAAAGAACGCTGTCTGAGGAAACATGAGAGCCACAAACAGAACTTTTCAGACATACCACAAGAGCGTAGCTTAGCCAACAGTCCATCGTGCCAAACACGATCGAATGCCTTGGATATGTCAAGAGCAATCGCTCGAGATTCTCCAAAGTGTCCAATTGCGTTGTTCCAAACACGTGTTACATAAGTCAGAAAGCCATATTGGTGATCACTAATAATGTTGAATCCTTCGAGGTATTTTAGAAGATACTGATTGACAGCCTTTTCCATAACTTTCGATATTATTGAAAGCAGAGCGATTGGTCGGTAGTTATTTGGCAAGCTCTTCTTGCCTTTTATAGGTATCGGCTAAACTGTGGCACATTTCCAGCAGGAAGGAAATATTCCCTTTTTGTAGGATAGGTTGAAAAGTCTACAGGAAACTGGTGTTAGTTCCCTCGCACAGTTTTTGAGAACTATGGCAGGTATTCCGTCAGCTGCAGAAGCTTTTTTGGTGTCTAGCTTTATGATAGGCTGTCTGAAGACAACATCCGGCATCCTTGACTGCACTATGGGAATAGTAGGTGGTGTTTACCTTGAAAATCGACAGTAGAATGTGAAACAAAGAGTTCAGCCAATAAGTTCGCTTTCTAAACAGATGTAGCTGCAATAGAATTATCTGGCCGTGTGAGTGGTATGGTGGATTTGGTAAAATCTTGACTAACTGCCTTAGCGGCTGACCAAAAGGACCTGGAATTGTTGGGACAAGCGAGTAGTTTGTTTCTAATTCGTTGATTGTGTGCCTCCTTGGTTTCGTCGATAATTTCTTCTAACTGTTCCGGATACGAACAAAGGTGTTACGATATGTGGTGTTAGAATTTTCACGTCATTGTCGGTAGGCAAGATGTTTAGAAGCAACAACTTCTTTGCATTTTCCGTCAAACCAAGACCTGCCGTTGGAAGGGCATTTCTTCGAAAAAGGGATGTAAGCTTCCTTACCAGCCAAAATAACATCGGAAACCGCCCTGGCGCAGTCGCATAGGTCGTCGGATTGAAAACAAACGTCTAACCAAGGGAAAGTTCGAAAATATTCCATGAGATCTTCATATTTAGCAGATTTGTGGTGCCAAATCTTGCGCGGTTTAGGAGCAATGCTGGTGGGATCTGGGACTATAAGGAATAGGCCCTCTGTCTTTATTTGAACTACTTTTACATTATATAATTTCCATACTTTCGTAAGCGTTTAACAATTTCCTATCAGATACATTTTTAATTAATCTTATATTATCTAATGTTACAGTATGATCAGCTTCAAGGGCATGTTCCGTAATGCTAGACTTTTCCGTTCTATTGTATTTTAAGTGTGCTAAATGTTCTTTAAATCGTGTTTTAATTGACCTTTTAGTTTGCCCAACATACTTTTTGTCGCAATCATTACAACTAATATCATAAATTCCACTTTTCTCACAAGTAGGAATCTTATCTTTGGAATATCCTAAGATATTCCTCAGATTGTCTGATAACTTATAGACTAAGGTGAGGCCTACCTTATTGAGTCCCCCTGTTATATTTCGGATTATATGTTATGAAGACATACTTGGTCTTATTTTCTTCGCGTTTAAAAAAGGTGGAATTCTGTATGTTTAACCTGAACTTATGTTTATTTATTAAATTGTTTACTAAGTCATCGTCATAACCATATACTTATATGTAGGCACGATCTCCTCCATGTACCGGTGAGCAGTTAATCCACCGCTACGAGTCTCATCAGTTAAGAAAACCAAATCGGTTTTCGCATCCAGTGAGATACCTCCACACACCATGACAGAACCTCTTCCGTAGGCGACCGTTTCGTAATGCAGCATTGCGCTCCCCAAACCTCCTATAGTCTTCTTCCATCATTGCCACGTAGACACATTCGGGACTCGTCGGAGAATAAAACGGAGCGCCATTGCTTTAAGGTCCAGTTGACATATTCTCGGGCAAAACTGAGTCGGGCTTGTCGATGGGCTGCTGTCAATTTGGATCCATTAGCTGGTCTCTTTGGAGTTAGGTTAGCTTTTGTAAGTCTTCTTCTGACTGTCCAATGACTAACAGGCCGACCACGAACTTGTCGGAGCTCCTGCTAGACCTCAACGCCGGTCAAGTGACGATTGCTTATAGAATACAAAATATAATTGATTATTATATTTTGTATTTTATATGCAATACTAGTTTCTAAATGTTGGTGTATATAATATGTATTCGCATTTCATGGCTAAGATAGGAAGTGTAACTTCAACTCCGCGAATTGTAATCTTACCATTTAATTACAATAAAGACATTTTATTATTATTATACAAAAAATTTCTTCTTTCTCACATTTAGTCAATGTAGTTCCATGTTTGGCTGACGGGCCCAAGCCAAGTCAGCACAAACGCTATTACCATTGTGTATTAAGGAATGACCTGAAAATGTTACATGTTTTCAAAATCACTGACTTCTGAATGTTTTTGTGTATGTTTGTGTTGAGTCCCAATTGTACCATGTGTGGTGTGAATGTTATTGGTGTAAGGCCTGTGGCTGATATAATGAGGGGGACAGTGATGACTTTTTCTTGTTTCCATAGCCTTTTTATTTCCGTTGCAAGGTCTGTGTATTTGGAATTTTTTTCTGTGTATTTCGTTTGGATGTTTGTGTCGTTGGGGACCGCTATGTCAATTAGTTAGGTGACTTTTTCTTTTTTGCACTGAAAAGTAATATCGGGTCTATTGGCGGCGACTGTTTTATCTGTATGGATACAGATGTCCCAGTAGAGTTTGTAATCTTTATTTTCAAGTACAGATGTTGGTGTGTATTTGTAGTAGGGATCTGTGTTTTCTCTGAGATTGTATGTTGTGGCTAGTGCTCGGTGAACTACTTTTGCCGCTGAGTCATGCCTGGCTGTGTATTCCGTTCCGGCTAATATTTTACATCCGCTTGTTATGTGTTCGATCGTTTCCTTCTGCTGGTGGCATTTTCTGCATCTGTCTTCTGTAATAGTTGGGTCTTTGATGATATGCTTCTGGTAGTTTCTGGTTAATATGACTTTATCCTGGATGGCAAGTAAGAAGCCTTCTGTTTCAGGGAATAGCTGCCCATCTTGTAACCAGGTGTATGATTGTTTTTTATTTACGTGGTCGTGTTCTATGTAGTATCTGTGTTTTCCGTGGAGTGTTTTCTCTGACCACGTTTTCATCTGTTCCTGTTGTAATTGGATGTGACTGTGTGTGTCTGCTGAGTGGTCTGCCCGGGATAAGTCGAGAGGTGTGTAGTTTTTGTCTGCTTTCACTGTCGCTGTGTGGAGGCTGGTTTGTTTGCTGTGAAAAAATTTCCTAATATATATACATATATATATATATATATATATATATATATATATATATATATATATATATATATATATATATATATATATTGCAACCTTTCTCTGTCTATTTGTCCCTTCGTTAGTGCGCTTATCACTCGAAAACCACTTATCCGATTTAGGTGTTTTTTTTTATTGATACATATATTCTCTTTCCAGGCTATATAATAATCTATAATCTATAATATATATAAATGCAACATCTTTCTGTCTGTCCGTTAGTGGGTTTATCACTCGAGAACTACTTATCCGATTTTTTTTAAATTCATACATATGTTCCCTGGCTATGTTATAGGACATTTTATTACGTTAGGTAACATAAGGAATAAGCAGTGACGATAATAGTGAAACAAGTCCACGCTAGCGAAGCCGCGGGCACGGCTAATATTAATATAAACGAAAATGTGTTTAAGAAAGAGAACTAATAAAATATATGTTACAGAAAAATTTACCGGATTAGAATAATATTTTTTTTCATATGCAAAGGTAGTTTAATTATTTTCTTCCAAGGACTTTATTGTCAAGTTTTGTCCGGGAATAAAAATCGAAGATTGTTGTTTGAGGTAAGAGAAGAAACAGTAAATATGAAACGTTGTGAGTTTGTTTGTCTCCAATGCTTCTTCAATACTTTAAAATGAATGAGATATTGTCGGTTCCATAATATCTTGAAACAAATAGTCTAAAACACGATTCCAACCGAACAGCAGGATAAGGAAAAATGTTATGTATTAAGTGCTTTGAATACGTTTTTGCTATGTTACTTAATCCGTAATACGTACCTTATTGTGCTTATGACCTCGTTTGTCCATTCAACCTTCATTGTGCGGAGGACAGTTAACGCTTTTTTCATACCCAGGTACATATTGGTTTATTCAGCGTACACTGACTCAATATTCTCACCATCTTGGTTCTCAAACGTAACCAGTTGAGTTTATTATGATGAGGATGTGTCTAATGTACATAATTCATCTCTGGAGAACTCCTCCGCGATTTCGATTAGATGTTCAAGTTGGTTTCTAATGGCTAATATTGATTGAATATCGTTTATATATAGAAAATGATGTCCAATCTGAATATAGTTAAGTTTAGTTGTCGTCATAGTTGATTTAGTAATAGACAACACTCTAGAGCATTTATGGAATCGCTCTAAAATATCCCCATCCTTATAGGTATTGCTGCTGTCTCAATGTTAAATTTTAGTTCTCTACGTTTGCATAATGTACCCTAAATAGGTTACAATTCTGTAAAGCATCAGTAAATCTAGAAACCACTCATATACTGAATTGAAAGACCTCATGTAGTCCACACAGGCATTATAAATATTGCTCTTATTGACTTTCTTATCACATTACTTTATGTGAATTTCGATGATGTTTCCATCACAATCAATGTGTGTAGAGACGTTGTATAAAGCAAGAAGTTGTCAGCTTGTATATAGTATAGAGGTAGTTGATTGGTTAGAATTTAGTCGGGCCCGCTTGTGTTTGGAGTCCGTAGAAGATATGTTACACCCTGTCTAAAAAACAATGGCATTTGCTGAGGATGACACAAAGCATCGTTAATTTTAGCAGCTAGCTTTTGAAGACTATGTGTACCTACTTGTGTACCTAGTCAGGGCCTGTGCCCTTCATCTGTTGAATCCTTTTACAATTTTATAGTTTTTTTTGACAATAACTGGATTGAATAGCATGTGGTTGTAATCGTAGCATTTTCACGTTCTTCGTTGATCCAATTGCCTAATCTAATAGAACCAAGGATGACTGCCTTCTGCATCTTTATTGTAACTTGCTCAGCTGTGATATAGTAAGATAGTATATGTTTCTCGTTTTCTACAAAAGTGTTCTTAATTTCTTTGAAGATTTTGAAGATAACGTTTACTATTATTACCAAATATAGTGGGGACTGTGCACGCAATTTATGTTGCAAATCTTTATACTTAAAATACTTTTCCTTCTCTTGGATTGTTATGTTTGTTGTTGCTGATGAAAGCTTAATTAAAAATATCTTTTGTGTTATCTTTTCAAGGAGTACCGTAACAGCATTGCTAGCGTGTAGATGCCATGCGACATTCCACTAAATAATGCACCTATCAATTTCCACAACTGATTTGATCCCTTCTGCGGCCTGGAAACCTTATTCATATCGTTCGAATTTTTGTCTAAATGTTTCTATAAAATACAAGAATGTATGTTTCAGCAATTGGACAACGTGGACGGGTATTACGACATCCTCGCTGATATCCTTAGGATATAGAAAAGGATAAAATCCCTACTCAGTTGTTGCTGATGAAAGCTTAATTAAAAATATCTTTTGTGTTATCTTTTCAAGGAGTACTGTAACAGCGTTGCTAGCGTGAAGATGCCATGCGACATTCCACTAAATAATGCACCTATCAATTTCCACAACTGATTCGATCTCTTCTGCGGCTTGGGAACCTTATTCATATCGTTCGAATTTTTGTCTAAATGTTTCTATAAAATACAAGAATGTATGTTTCAGCAGTTGGACAACGTGGACGGGTATTACGACATCCTCGCTGATATCCTTAGCATATAGAAAAGGATAAAATCCCTACTCAGGCTGGGAGGTGAACCATAAAAAATGTAATATAGGACGCGCAGTGCCACTTTGTGACGATGGATATAAGATGATCGGCTGAAAGGAAATGAAGAAACAATGCCGGTTCTCTACGGTTTGCCCCACACTGAATATCCTCCAGAACAGTAAATCGAATACCGTATAATTAAGTATTGATTACACCATCCTCACAAGTAAGTAAAAATTTCCTCGTTTTCGATTTAAGTCTTGTAGACTGTAGAAAACTAAACATTCGTTTTTTTTAACGGTTGCAGCTAATCGATGTTTAATAGAATATTTTTCTTTTATTAGTAGTTTTACGTTTAAATAGTTCTTAATTTATAATGTTACTCTAGTCATTTTACTGATCAAGTTCTACTGCATTTTCCATCGTTCTAAACGGAAAGGCTCCAACGGCATTATGTGTATGGGCTCTTCTCTTTAAAACCCTGCACGTCAATCTCATCACAATCTGATTAGGCAGACAGTCCTCTTCTACCTGAAAAACTTTTATTCTAAGAACAGGGGATCGAATTCGATTCATTTACTTCATATCTGTAATTTTTCGTGAAATAGCGTCCAGATGTCTCAATTCTTTTTTGTCACCTTCACCACTACAAAGGAATCTACATGAACAATAATATTATTAGCGATCACCAATATGGCTTTCGTAAACATAGATCAACAAGAGATCTTCTGACTTATGTAACACATGTTTGGAACAACGCAATTGTACACTTTGGAGAATCTCGAGCGGTTGCTCTTGACATATCCAAGGCATCGCTTGGCACGATGGACTGTTGGCTAAGCTACGCTCTTATGGTATGTCTGAAAAGTTCTGTTTTTGACTCTCATGTTTCCTCAGAGAGCGTTCTTTACGAGTGGCAGTCGACGGATTTCTTTCTAACACCTTCACTATCAACGCCGGTATGCCCCAAGGCTCCATACTATCTCCTACTCGCTTTCTCATTTACATTAACGATCTGCTGGAAAAGACCGGAAACCCAATCTACAGCTTTGCAGATGACCAGTATGCTTATCTCTTCATTCACTTTGAGCGCTCGGACATCGGCTACTCAGACGAATATCGCTGGACCATCGAAGAACGGTTGGCGACTTGAACCTATTCTACAAGTGTTTTCATGGAAAGTGTTCGAAGGATGTTGCCCGCTTAATTCCTCCCAAAGCGGTGCATGTTAGAAATACACGTCGCGCTAATACTTCACATCCGTATGAGGTTCAGCTTCTTACTCCTCGTACAACGCTTTTCAAGCAGTCTTTTATATGGATAACATCAACCCTTTGGAATAATTTACCCAGGACTGTGTTTCCCACCGAGTACAATTTACAGCGATTTAATAACAACGTGAATCGCTTTTTCCGACAACGTGTCGCTCCTGTAGCGCTTTAGGAACTTCCCTGCAGCACGTGTGCTAGACACATAAAAAAAAATTAAATTAATAGTAACAGCACCTTTATTACCTACTACTTAATACTGGCAAACGTGTATTCTCTGGATGGTTACGATACCGTTCCCCACCAAGTTTGATAAATAAACCACATGAATTCCTCCACTTTAACTACTTTAATTAAGCTTCATTCTTAAGCAATATAAAGTATAAGATCTTTCATATAAACTAGATAGGCAACCTTATATCTGCGATGTCGTTGTAAACTACAGTTGTATATGAATATACCCAAGATGTAGTGTGAAAGCGGCCAAAAGTGATTTGCGGAATAAAAGTTTAAGAAGTCAACTCCTTTTTAGAGTTTAATTTGGCTTATACCTGGCATGATAGTAATTTTAGTTTTCAGTGGCATGGATGAATCGCCCTTTTTATATTAAGTATCGTTTTACATGCGATAAGCCGCTAAGAATTTGATTACCCCTCATCCAATATTACATCTGGTGAACATTTGAAATTTTTGCCTTTATTGCTTACTTCGTTCTACTATCGGAACTACAGTCTGTCAAGTAAGAACGTGATCCCTCGAATTTTTGAAAAAAATGTGTTTCGAGAACGTTTTTTGCCAGCAATGTATTCTTTGGTGTACTAACAACAGCGAAAATTAGTAAGTTGTCCAATCGCCTTCTGCATCAATAATCGCCTGGCATCTTCGAGGCATACTGTCGACGAGATTTTCTGCAATGATATCCAAATTTCTCGAATCTCGCGAGACAAAGTCCTCAAAGTCTTTCCTTCCAATAGGGTTAGTGTCCGGTGATTGTGAGGGCCATTCTAGTATCTTATCGTGAGCGCAAGCGAGCCGTTTCGCGACGTGAATTTCGCCCACCAAAGGTTTCTTCAACATACGTCGGAATTTGACATCACGAGCACGAAGATGTTGTCGAATGGTCTCATGGGACACATTCTCCTCTCATCATCAATTTCGGCTCCCGTGAAAACAAGGACACGATTCATTTTTCGACTTTCGGAATGACTTTGCCTACCGAACCTAGTTTTGGCAAGTCGCCGACATTTTTCGTCTGGTTAAAATGATTTACCCACTTCTTCACAAATGATACCGACTTTTTAATATTTTTAGCGACCGCGAAATGTGTCATTTTAGGCCCCTTGGATGGGAACAAAAAAAAACTGCCTCGAACCGTTGAGAAAATAATTTTGGATTTTACGTAATTTCGATAAAAATTCGGAATCGACTGATACTTTTACTAAAATACGTCGTAGACAAAGGTTCACTCTTGAGACTTTTTGTTGTATCTACCAAAAATAAATTATCGCAGACACCTTCTTGACAGACTGTATATGCAATATGATGCAAGGTATGTTTTTAGTGTCATTAATGGCTTTTCAGAATGCAGTTATTTATTCGACGGATACCGGTTTAGGGTGAATTTGTTTCGACAACATATTTAATTTGCCTTGCAAAGCTTTTTTTACAGCGAGAAATCCGCCTTGTGGATTCAGGAGCAGTCTGCGCCACCACAAGGGTGCCCCAGAGTGCTCCAGAAATGTGGTGCTCTCCAGCCTCTGAGAGGGTGGCATACCCACTAAAACCCCTTGTGAGCTGGGTTCGACCTATACTCCTTTTACATACTTCGATTATAATTTTTCTAGGCTTTTTTTGTGATTTTAACTCTAAGGTTAATTATATATGAATAGAGCTTAGCTACCTTATCCTAACTTAACCTAACTTAAAGCTAAAAAACTAAATCCCAAGATTCAGGGAGTGTTATGTTACAGTGATGTTAGTATGTGTGTGATGTTTACACTTTTTACCGGAAGAAGGCGCTCAACTAACTACAAACTTATCCTTATAGGCTATGTAAGGGTAATATGATGTCAAGTCTACTGTTAGTCTAGTTGTAAGATGTCTATGGGGCGTAGATATCGGTTGCCGACGTTTACGTTTTCTGAAAGTGTTAACTTTCTCAGGGTTAGGGTGAGCTGCGGCTTTCTCAAGAAAGCGGAGCTGGGTATTACGGGTAAATTCTTTTATCGCGGGCAGTTGAAATTCCCTGTGCAACTAGTTGTTGCGGACCAACCAGGGAGCTCCTGCTATAATACAAAAGGCGTTGTTTTGGACTGTCGGGACTTGTCCCTTGCAAAGCGTTTTTAAAATACTAAGGCTAGTTTTCTTCTAGACACTTCTGACAGTCTTCAACAGAGTAGCATAATAGATACATCTTTGCATTTACTTAATCAACATGTCCGGCAGTTAATACAAAAAAAACATACAATTTCAGACTTTCATATAAAAAAATCTCTTCAAGTTGAGAAGGTGGTAGATTTCAGAGCTTTAAAAGACATCTCACCCAAAGCCCTAGTCTATTACAAAAGTCAGAAGAGCGCATGGATGGATGCGACCTTATTTACTAACTGGTTTGAAGAAGAGTTCGTGCCATCTGTGACTAAATTTTTGAACAGAAACCGTCTTCCTATTAAAGCAATTTTGTTAATGGATAATGCCCCCTCTCACCCTGGAGAAGGACTTTATGTGGGCGAAATTGTAAAATTTTTTCCTCCAAATGTAACCAGCATAATACAACCAATGGATCAAGGCATCCCCGAAAACATTAAGAAAAATTATAGGCGTTTATATCTTGAACATCTGTTAGAATACACAGAAAAGGAGGATATTATCAATGGGATGAGAAAGGTTACACTGAAAAATGTTATTTACTGGGTAAGTCAAGCTTGGGATTCTGTGCGTACTACCACTATTCAAAAAAAAATCTTGGTCAAAAGTTATTGATTTTGAGGACTATAATGACAATGAAGATGATACTCCATTAAATGAATTAGCTTTGAAATTAAGAAGCCTGTTCAAATTTTGACAGCGAGATAGAAGAAAAAGAAAAAAGTTTATTTGAATTAATGCAAAAATTAAAAGGTTGCGAAATTGTGACAAGAGAAGATGTTTTTGAATGGATTACAGCAGATGATTTAGAAGAAGAAATGAGTATTGAAGAAATAACGAATGCCTTTCAGGAAACCGAAAAATCAGATGACGATGACGAAGCGGCGGTGGATGAACAGTCTCCCACTAAGATCTCTCATCAAGAAGGTTTTGCTACTTTGAGGTATATCGAACAACAACCAGAGGCCACCCTAGCGGATTTACTTCTTCTTAATAGATGGAGAAACATTGCAGCGAGAAAAAGAAGATGCAATATGAAACAGAAGCGCATAGATACCTATTTCACTGTTTCATAATGTATGTACTTATTTATATGTTAAAAACGTTAACACATCGGTTTAAAGTATTGGTGTTTATTTTTTGAATGAATAAAAAACAAAGCCGGATTATCCGAGTTTTCAGTTATCCGAGGAGGGTGCCCCCCCACGTTACCTCGGATAACCGGGGTTCTACTGTATAATGTGCACTTACATAGCAATTAAATATTTATTGTATAAAATTGAATAATTATCACAATTACTTCTCTTCATTTTCTCCGAAACCCTGATAACTAAAGTTAGTGTACGAAAATTTTTTTTCATTACAGATTTCACTAACTTCAACCCATTATAATAAAAAAAATATTATTAAACGCACAAGTAAACCTCATTTCTAAAATAAATCGTTCAAATAGGCAAAAATTAAGTATTTTCTTAAAGACGCCGAGTATTTAACGTTTATAATTTGTTATTAGAGACAATAGGAACTAAAACGCCTTTATTAGATCACTTCATAATTAAAATCAAATCCGTCGTTCAATTTCATTGAATTATTGAAAAACTCAGTAAAAACGACTATTCCTTCCAATCAACTCTGGTAATTACCCGACAAGATTCACGTGGCGCGATCGATTTACGAGTACGACACAGCGGGAGCCTAAGTGGTCCCCATATGGGGCACAGGGCCCCCTTTGGACCCGAGGATCATTTGTCGCAAGAATGATATTTCTGGTGTGGTTTTACGCTTCGTAGGGGTGATTTAAAATACAGATTAACAAATGTGGGTGAAATTAACAAAAAATAGATCTGTGCATGAATGGAAAAAAATTTAAATTAGTTTGTAGGGTGAATTCATTTCTATATCTGTCATTAGCTTTACTATAATATAAAAGTAAAGTTGTTTACATTTTTTGTACACTAATTGGAAACTGAAACTTGTGTTTAGAGTTTGCTGGTTTGAGCTGAGCTCCCGTGTAGTGTCAGAAAATTTGCTTTCGTGGAAACTGATCGATTATTCTAAATGTACTTGAAATAATACCCGATAAGTTAGCTGCAATGACATCAATTGAAACCAGTTAAAATCAACATTACGTAAATGTCGAATTTTATATAAAGTTATAGACTATACATTGCAAGATATATAAGAAAATGACGTTCGTTTCTAATATTATCTAAAAAATAGGTGTTTTAAATTCAGAGATCGGCCATAGTATAAAATAGTTTAACTACAGAATTTAAATACGCAGTGATTTTTTTTCCCTTTATTTTCAACAACGATACGTTAAAAATCAACTTCAACTATTGAAAATAAACAAAGCTCATATTTCAGCAATTATCCACTGTTCTTTCACCTGTTAATTTATCTCGGGACTAATTTTTTCGTATCACAACACATCAACTGACTTAGGATCGGTCAACAAACTCAAAAAATTTATTGTCCCACTGCCGCAATAACGCAGTAAGCTACAATAAATGATACCTCTAGCTGATCAAAGCCTAGAACTTAAAAATATACATGATCTTTGTCAGGGACTGTTCCAGGTCATAAACCGACAGTGGAAAATGAATTCCTCTGCCGACCGGTTCATTTAGTTATATGCGTGTGATAGACCTCTTAGCCGTCGCGCTATCTAACGGTGGTTGTTGACAATTCCAAGAAAGTCCCACAGCGGGTAGATAGGCTTTTAAATTTTAATCTTTCACCAACCAGAGATATCATTTATTGTATGTTACTACAGTAATATATTTGCTTATATTTATATATATATATATATATATATATATATATATATATATATATATATATATATATATATAATATAATATAACAGACGTTTCACCAAAATCGTATTTGGCTTTATCAATGCTTACTGGTCGCTGGTCGACAGTAAACTTACCATGTAAAAATATTCATTTATGGAACGTCCCAGGCCTTGGAGATAACAGTTGACTTTAGGAATGATAAAATTATGTATTATGAATAAAATTAAACTATATTTTTGGATCATTAATTAAGTAATATATACAGAAAAGCTGGATCATATAATAAGATTGTAGTCTATATTTTTATTACTCTAGGAACCGCAATTAGACCTATTAGAAAATCTGTATAAATTTTCGTATTCTTCGGAATATTTTTTAGATCATAATATACTACGTTGAGATTGTGGAACCGGCAATCATAAATCATTGCACAATAACACTACACAATAGTTTACATCACTACACCAAACACTTAATTTTTACATTGGATTTACGTTTCACCAGCCATATTTGCATCATCAGGAGCGATGATTGACTAAACCGAAAAATAAAAATTAGACTATTTATTGTAAGGATGTGTTTATCCAAGTGAAATCAACCAACCAATCATGACGAAAAAAACATTGTTTCAGTAAAGTAGTTAATATACTGGACTCTACGGGAGAGGTCATCTGTCCTTATTTGGACTATTCTTGCATTTCATGATTTAAGTACTTTCGTGTACATCTAATAATATTAATCCAGATACATTTTCAATTAACCTAAAAGTATCAAATGTTACTATAAGATTATTTTCAAGAACATATTCAACGATGCTTGATATTCCTGAACTATCGCGTCTTAAAAGGGCTAAATGTTCTTTAAATCTTGTTTCTTGCTAAAAATCACAACATATCTCGTATATTCCAGTGTTATTTTATTAACGAATTTTGTACTCCGAACTTCCTAAGGTCTTTTTTAAGATATCTAATGTCACAGACTAACATGGAACGTACCTTATTAAATACCTTATTGAGTCCTCTTTTATTGTTAGTATTCCGTACGAAACACTTATAAGATCACTTCGGTGTCCGTCTGTCACACCCGATTTTCTCCGAAACTATTTGACTAAGAAGTTGAAATTTGGTACCAATATAGGAATTGATGGTCTTATCAGAGCCGTGTAACTTTGAAACTTAAATTTTGACTTAAGGAGTTCGTTTTGAATGGTGAAAGTGAAAAAATACAGAAAGTCGAAATTTGGCACAAATATAGGAATTAATGGCCCAAACAGAGCCATGTAGTTTTAAAAGTTAAAAATGTTCAGTACATTACTGCTTTAAGCATTTGGCCAATAACAGATAAAATAAATTTCCATGATGACTAGTGACCAACGGATAGGTACTGAGACAAAATAATTTTATTTTTTTTTTATCATTATAGATATTTAGATAGTAAATATTTACTTTAGACTTTTACTACAAAGATGTCTTTATTTGTTTTTATATATTCTTGGTAATTCTTACATTGAAAATCATTGTGTGCTTGAATTTTATAGAATACGTCAGGAATCACAGTACGGAATCCTAATTGTGCAGTTCCGACTTGCCCTTGGCCGGTTCTTTAAGTTATCTAATGTCATAGACTGGCGTAAAGCGTACCTTATGAAATACCTTCTGGAGTCCTCTTCTATTAGTGTTCTATACGGAAGATCACTTCGGTATCTGTCCGTCTGTCTGTCCGTCTGTCTGCCCGTCTGTCATATCCGATTTTCTCCGAAACTATTTGACATAGAAAGTTGAAATTTGACACTAATATAGAAATTGATGGCCTCACCAGAGCCGTGTAGTTTTGAAAGTTAAATTTTGACTTAAGGGGTTAGTTTTTTTACCACATCATCTAGTGGAGTGTCAAATGAAATGTAAAAACACGAATTCAAAAATATATGTAATGTAATACTTGTGCACACTTTTCTTTGTATTATTTTTAAAAAATTGCGAAAAATCGCTGTCCCCCCTTATATCGAAAAGTCCTGATCAAATAATTTTGAAAAAATTCTGGGATATTCTCCATGCATTACTTTTAATAATTTTTCTCGTATACAAAAACAAATCAAGTTTTCAGTAAAGATTGGAAAAAAACTTGGGTTGAGTTTTGTGAAGTCACTGATTATTTTATACCTCCGTAACAAACATTTTTATTTTAAAAGCAATCGACATGCGAAACATTAACTGTGCAAGTGCGACTTTCATTTGGCTGGTTATTTTTTAAATTATGTCATATTAAGGATACACCTCATCTTATTTTACTCACGTTTAAAATATGATTATTTAACTTAAATTTATCGTACTTACAATGAAACTAATCGTTAATTCATAATGGAGATAATTAAACACATAAGAAAATATTTAAATTATGAAATGTAAAAAGAGGCTTAAAAATAAGAACAGAGACTTTATCCCTCCCAGTCTTCTGAATTAGTAACTTCGTCGGAGCAAAGCTGACACCTGTGATTGATCGGCCGTTTTAATTTGACTAATCACAGCCTTAGAATAAATAGTCCAATTTTAATCTTAGGTCTAATCAAGTTGCTCCGCTAGACCCGCGTCGAGTGCAAGAATAAATTATTCTCTGTAGTGGGAATAACTGTTATATAGATGTATTAAATTTCGCATAGCTGAATCAAGTGAAGTTAATGGAGAATGGCAGTTAAAATGGAATTTTTAATTTCTTGTCATTTTTTAAGACTTTATTTTAAAGAAAAGTATAAACTCAATAATAACACAGGTAAGACACGTGTTCTCTTAAGTATTTTTTTTATGCTGGATCCAAAAAAAATCATAAAAAAGACATTCACAGTGAGTTTTTTTCAGAAAACACACTTAAAGTTGCCAGAAAACGCTCGCTCAGTCACTCACACACTCACTTATTCACATACCCCCATACTCACTCACTTCTACACTCACTCACTCACTCACTCACTTGTAGTCCTCCATTCACTCAATCAATCTATCCACAAAATTGACTTCTAAAACTGTCAAGGGATATACATTAGAATGCATTTTGCAACCTTTTGTTCCTAAATCTGAAACGGATATTTTTTTTCAACACTAAACACAATTCCTCATGTTTTAATATCCAATTCGAATCTGAAACTTAAAACACTACTAGAAATGATAGTTTCCTTTGAAAAAAAAATTCTTGTTTAGTTGTTGCATTTGTTTACATAAAAAAGCAACCCTATAGTACCCTTGTAAGTGTTAAAAGCGAGTTTTTTGTTGAAACTGAACATAAAACTTAATTTTTTGATGTCAAATCAGGATTAACAACTTCAAAAAACAGTGGAAATAATAGTTTTGTTCAATATTAATAAAAATTAAAAACAATTTTTTAATCTAGAGGTTGCTCATATTTATTTTAAACAGCATTTTGCTACGTAGCTTAGTTAAAGGTGGTGTATGCGTGTTTTTTGGTAAACGTGAACACTAAAAGCTAATATTTTTAAGTTTCTATGATAATTGTAGATTCAGAACATTTAAAGATGTCCGAAATAATAGTTTTATTCCATAATTTTAATGGTTATACAATTTTACATTATTTACTAAAATGTATTTTTTTCAATTTAATAGTTTTCTGACAACTTTATGTATATTTTCTGAAAAAACTTCACAGTGGACACAGAATTTTCTTATTTTGTATACCTGTGTAATTCTACTATAATTTTTATATCGGATCTAGTCAAATTGTCTAAATTCTAATTCTAATAAATAGTAACACCCTATACAACAAAAGGTTCAACTTGGACAAAAATATCAGCATTTGATCTGTTAAAGATTATATATTTTATAAATCTTCACCTTTATAATCTATACTAGAACTGGTATAATTAATAAGATGCTTGATGTGTCAGCGGTTCACTTTACTTTATTACGTAAAAAAGTAATTAAATACCGTGTCTTAGTAATTACCAATAAATCACAGTTAGAAAGTTAGAAGAAGACTTCTAATGAATAGCACGTTAAGAGTCTAAGATTTAAGAGTTCCATACAAATAAATAAAAAATAAGTAATACCTATTTCGTATGATCAAGTGAACATACTTTAAGTCAAATTAAATGGGTTATGACCTCTTGTTGTAACCTTGTAATATTTATGGTATTTTAGCAAAAAAATTGTACTTGCAACACCGGTAGGACTAATATATCCGTTGTCAGCTGTTTTATTGACAAGTGTTAAAGATTACTTCGTATACATTTCAATTACAATGACTTTTTTAAAAAAATCCACTTTATTACTATTATGAATGTGTATGTAAAGTAGAGTACAGTTGTACTAATGTTTTTCTTGTAGTATTTAAAATATATCAAAGCTTTTTTTACATGTAACAAGGCAGTTTCCAGTACAAGTTGTAAAGTAAATATGGAATTTGACTTTCTCGCACTAAAAAATAAGTACTACTACCTAATATTTTAGAGCAGAATTTTGTAACCTTCTATCACATCCCAAAATATTTATTGTAGATACCGAGTTGCGATCCGCCTAATGGTCTTTAGAAGGTTGTAAATATTTTGACCTGTCTTTCATCCGAGTTGCGGTAATCGACAAATCGGCAGGTAGGTAGGGTTAAATTATCAAATATTATTAATTCTTAAATATTACACTAAATAACAGTTAGTACAGGTTAGTTCAAGTTAGGGTTTCTAGACTGAAACATACGCAAAAATAAACGCTGTACAAACCAGTACACCAAAGTGTTCGACTAATACATATATATATATATATATATATATATATATATATATATATATATATATATATATATATATATATATATATATATATATATATAAGGTGTTATGAAATACTTTAATATTTTGAAATAGGTGACTCAGTCAATGGGACATAATACTTATTTTAGTTAAATTTAAACACTGATCAAAATTTTATAAATCAACCTAACCCCAAATAATATAAACTGTTTTTTCTACTTGTATAAAAATGACATCCCAATCTGCCTTACATAGTCTTTCTGTTAACATTCGAAAATTTTATATATATATATATATATATATATATATATATATATATATATATACATATATAGACTGAAAAATAGCGATGTTTGGAATTCGAAGGTGTGTGCCTTTTCAACGTTTTGTTTTTCGATTGAATCCATATTATTTCGTTTATAAAAATTGAAAATAGAAACAAGAACTTTGGTTTCTCTTAAATTGATCTTATGACCTGAGAAATGTTGGTATTCACGTACAACCGACTGCATAATTTGCTTCCTTTTAACACATCGTTTTTAAAAAATCAAATCCGAACCTCTTGTCCCTCCTATGTGTGGCTGGTGCGTCTAATTATATATATATATATATATATATATATATATATATATATATATATATATATATATATATATATACATACATATATATATATATATATATATATATATATATATATATATATATATATATATATATATATATATATACATACATGTATATATATATATATATATATATATATATATATATATATATACATATATATATATATATATATATATATATAGGGTGTTGTGAAAATACTTTAATATTTTGAAATAAGTGACTCAGTCAATGGGACCTAATACTTATTTTAGTTAAATTTAAACGTTGTTCAAAATTTTATAAATCACTGGACTGCGTAATTTTAAAAAATACGCCGGTACTGACACAGCTGAAATTTCTGAATGAGAGAAATGGAGTTTTATAATGATTAAAAAGGAACGGACAGTCATAACATTCATCGGTGACATGTCAAAGATATTCTTACTATAACTGGAAATATTTTGAAAAAATAAATGTTTGTCAGAGAAAATCGGTAGTACCAAAAGTGTCCTAAGTGGTTCGTTGATGTTGCTAGAGATTAGTAATAATTAGTTTTAGTAACGGTTTGTTTATTTAAATAAAAACAATGCGGTGAAATTTTACCCTGCATGTGCTGGGGTTAACGCATTGTTTGCTAGGAAATTTTTAATTGTTGAGAAGAAACAAGTTGTTTGTTACTTGAATAAGAGCATGAAAATAATCAAATAGTTATATTATATTTATTGACTTTTCAAAGGCATTCGACATTAACATTTTTAACACCACATATATATATATATATATATATATATATATATATATATATATATATATATATATATATATATATATATACATATATATATATATATATATATATATATATATATATATATATATATATGAATGTATATATGAATGTATATATATATATATATATATATATATATATATATATATGTATATATATATATATATATATATATATATATATATATATATATATATATATGCCAGGTGAACAACTATGAAATGCGGATTTCAGACAACAGATGGTGCACCAATGCAGTTTGTGCTATAAAGATTTGACACTGCGCCATTTTGTTGTGTCATCAACAAGTGTCAGACGCGCACGAGTGATAAATTGGAAAAGTGTGTGCATAGTGTTGTATTGTGTCGAAATTTATACCGAACAAAGAGCATTCGCGGACAGCATTCATTTTTTGTTTTCATTTGAAGAAAACTGCTGTTGAATCATACCGATTACTTCGAGAAGCTTATGGTGAACATGCTCCATCGCAAGATACGTGTGAACGGTGGTTTTGGCGTTTCAAAAGTGGTGACTCCGATGTTCCAGACAAAGAACGTGGAAAACCTCCAAAAAAATACGAAGATGTGGAATTGCAAGCATTGTTGGACGAAGATGATTCGCAAACACAAAAACAACTCGCCGAGCAATGGGGCGTTAGTAAACAAGCTGTTTCCAATAGGCTACGACAGATGGGAAAGATTCAGAAGACCAGTAGATGGGTACCACATGAGTTGAACGACAGGAAAATGGAAAAGCGTAAAAACACGTATGGCATTTTGTTCGCTCGGTACAAAAGGAAGTCGTTTTTACATCGTATAGTTACAGGGGATGAAAAGTGGATTTATTTTGAGAATCCCAAGCGCAAAAAATCATGGGTAGACCCAGGCGCACAATCCACATGGACCGCAAGACCGAATCGCTTTGGCAGAGAGACGATGCTCTGTGTTAGGTGGGACCAGAGGGGCGTGGTCTATTATGAGCTGTTAAAACCTTGGGAAACGGTTAATACTAAACGTTACCAACAATAATTGACCGATTTGAACCGTTCGCTGCTTGAAAAAAGGCCAGAATACCGAAAGAGGCAACACAAAGTCATTTTTCTTCATGACAATGCTCCATCACATAAGGCAAAACCAGTTCGCGACACGTTGAAAGCACTCAGCTGGGAAGTTCTACCCCATGCGGCTTACTCACCAGACTTGGCTCCTTCCGATTACTACTTGCATCGATGGGTCACGCACTTGCTGAGCAGCGCTTTGGTTCTTACGAATATGTGAAAAAATGGCTCGATGAATGGTTCGCAGTAAAAGGGGAAGATTTTTACTGGCATGGTACTTACAAATTGCCCGAAAGATGGGAAAAACGTATAACAAGCGATGGAGCATACTTTGAATAAAGCACTTTTTATTCGAATTTAACTGGTTTTTTTAGAAAGTCCGCATTTCATATATATATATATATATATATATATATATATATATATATATATATATATATATATATATATATATATATATATAAATGTATATATAAATATATATATATATATATATATATATATATATATATAAATGTATATATAAAATATATATATATATATATATATATATATATATATATATATATATATATATATATATATATATATATATATATATATAAATGTATATATGTAAAATATATATATATATATATATATATATATATATATATATATGAATATATATATATATATATATATATATATATATATATATACGAGGCTGGTTTGAAAAGTCCGTGCAAAGTCCGAGAGATGGCACCACCGGCGCGTATCGAGGTCATGTTTAGTTAGTAGCATCTCTTGAATGAACGCACACCAAGTTTCAGCCATATTGGTCTATTTCTTTGTGTTTGGCATTCGTGTGAATCAAGGAAGTCGAGTGATTTTCAAGAAATGGATGAAAAAGAATTTCGTGTAGTGATTAAACATTACTTTATGAAAGGCAAAACGCCTCAGGAGACTAAAGAGAAGCTTGATAAACATTATGGTGACTCTGCACCTTCGATTAGAACAGTTTATAAGTGGTTTCAAAATTTTCGGACTGGCCATATGGGCACAAGTGACGCTGAACGTTCTGGACGGCCTGTGGAGGTTACGACTCCAGAAATCATTGATCAAATCCATGATATGGTGATGGATGACAGAAGAGTTAAGGTGCGTAAGATTGCTAGTGCTGTGGGCATCTCGACTGAACGGGTACATAATATTTTGCATAAACATTTGGACATGAGAAAGCTATCCGCAAGATGGGTGCCGCGATTGCTCACGCTTGACCAAAAACGGAATCGTGTGAAGTGTTGCAAGGATGGTTTGCAGCTGTTCCAGAAGAATCCGGAGGACTTTAAGCGTCGTTTCGTCACTGTGGATGAAACATGGATACATTACTATACTCCTGAGACCAAACAACAATCTAAACAATGGGTTACCAAGGGGGAATCTGCACCAAAAAAGGCGAAGACCGTTCCTTCGGCCGGAAAGGTTATGGCTACTGTCTTTTGGGATTCGCAAGGGATAATCCTCATCGACTATCTGGAAAAGGGTAAAACTATTACAGGTGAATATTATTCATCGTTATTGGACCGTTTGAAAACCGAGCTGCAAGAAAAACGCCCGCGATTGGCCCACAAGAAAGTCCTTTTCCATCACGACAACGCACCAGCACACACCTCAGCAGTTGTGGTCGCAAAATTAATGGAAATAGGATTCCCACTCGTTTCACATCCCCCCTATTCTCCAGACTTGGCTCCCTCGGACTACTATTTGTTCCCCAATTTGAAGAAATGGCTGGCGGGACAAAGATTTTATTCAAACGAGGAGGTGATTGCAGACACTAATGGATATTTTGCAGACTTGGACAAATCCTATTATTCGGAAGGGATCAACAAACTAGAACATCGTTGGATGAAGTGTATAAGCCTAAAAGGAGACTATGTCGAAAAATAAAAAAGGTTTACCACAAACACATAAGTAGTTTTTATTTTTGCACGGACTTTTCAAACCAGCCTCGTATATGTATAGGTGTATGTGTGAAAATATCGAACAAATAACATTTTCAGATTCTTCGTTTCCAAGAGCCAAAAGAGGACTTATCACCCGATATACACAAAGCAACCTCTCTGATAAACTTTCGCGCCCTTTCACTTTTAATAACTATGCTTAAAATCTGTTTATTATATCAACTAAAAATCACTAAACACTGTCATAATGATATTAAAAATATACAACATGTATCATTCCCGTCCTATTTACTTCATTCCCTTGAATCATTATCACTGAAAACCTATACCTGCTTCATACATAGGTGTCAAAGATTTGAAATCCTCATTTCGAACGAGAATTATCGGAAATTATGTTTTTTTTTGTGATTTAAGAACCCTGGAACGTGAAGAAATGTTAAAATCTCAAAATGTTATTTTTTCACTTCCCTTTATCAAGAAAAGTAATTCAAGATTGATTTAGTTTAAATTTTGAACGTTTTGATAACGTTTTTTCTCGACATGTCTAGGCCAGAATGTCAAGTTGTGCTTTATTAGGAACCCTACGTTTCAATAAATTTTGTTCTCTAATTTTCTCAGCAAAAAATGTTTTGTCTTTTTTTATTGTTTTATGCTTGACTTGAAATCAACTCAAGTTTAAGCTAAATACATAAACAGATCACCCAGTCAGTTAATTCATAATCACGTCAATAAACCAGCAATACTTCCTGGGCTTCCAAGTGTATTATATCTCCGTTTCCATGTATGAGAACTGCACCACATTGTATAAAATTAATATTAAACCGGCTAGATTCATGAATACATTTTTTTAGAGTTTTTAAAAAGCTAAATTTTAGAGTTGTCTAGCTTAACCAAAAAAAGATATTCTTTAAAAACATATAAGTGTCATATATTTTTTTTTAACTTAGTTGTAAAGCATTTTAGCGGTAAACTGGAAATTGTGCTACTACGGAATTATTGTCAATTCACTTTTAGTATAAAATCAAAAACCCACATAATACAGCTTCATCTCTTTAACCATCCTATTCTTGACAGAGTGGCGAAGATAAATTTGAAATGAATCAATAGATAGATATGTGTTGGTAGAGTTCTTCATACTTTTTATTATTATTAATAGTTTTTAGTGTTCCGTACAGAACACTTATGGGATCAATTCGGTGTTCGTCTGTTTGTCTGTCATACCTGCTTTTCTCCGAAACTACTTGACAGATAAAGTAGAAATTTGGCACAAATATAGGATTAGATTGGAACATTTCATATGTAGAGTAATCAGCCATAATCTTCCACGTTAGCTTATGACGAGTTGGAAGATGTGTTAGGAGAGGGTAAGGATAATTTTGGATGTAGGGTAGGATCAAAGATTGGGACCTCACTTCCCCTCTGGTATGAAATAGAAAGTGAAGGCGACTCAAATAGGCAGGGGCCTAAAGTCTTAACATAAATAAAAGTAAGACAAGAACATTAACTAACATTAATAACAACACAGTTATTTTGAAAGGGACAGCTCTCGAGATTGTTAAGAATTATGTGTATCTGGGGCAAAAAATTACTACGACGAGAGACAGTGTCTCGAATATAATTTCAGGAAGAATCAGGCTTTATTGATGCACATTCGGGAAATTAAGTTATATATTCAAAGATAAAGCCATCCCAAATAAGTTAAAGGTCAAAGTTTACGACCAGTGCATCCTATCCGTAATTACATATGGCGCTGAAACTTGGACACTGAATAAAGCTGATATACAAAAACTAGCTCGGACCCAGAGAGCACAAGAAAGACAGATGATCGGGATAAAATTTAAAGTTAGAAAAAGAAACAAGTGAATACGTGAACAAACGAAATTAAAGGATATTACAGAGCACGTAGCAGAAAGAAAGTGGCAATGGACTGGACATGTAGCACGCACGACCGCTGATCGATGGACCAAGCGAACATTAAAATGGAGACCACGAAAACAGAAAAGGAGCGTGGAACGTCCCATAACAAGATGGCGGGATGATATACAGAGTGTTGCGACCATTGGATGGATGAGAACAGCTGGAAATAGAATGAAACGGAAATTAAGGGGGAAGGCCTACATCCAGCATTGGATAAAACTAGGCTTATAGTGATAGGAATTGATGGCCCCATCAGAGCCGTGTATTTTTAAAAGTTAAATATTGAACTAAGGGGTTTTTTATGGGGTAAAATCGGAAATAAAAAATATATATCGGAAATAAAAAATATATATCGGAAATAAAAAAAAATTACCAGGATATCGAGTGGTTTGTCAAATGAAAGCTTGTGAAAACTAAATTTTGAAAAAATTCTGGAATATTCTCCATAAAGGTTAGATTGAGCAAAAATTATCACGAGTGCATTACATTTGATAATTTATCTAGTGTACAAAAACACTAAGTGCCTTGACAATATGGTGGACGCTATTTTAATGTACTTTTCAGTAAATTACTGCAACCGAGTTGCGCGTCGCTCGTATACCGAGACAAAATAATTTTATTTTATTTTATTAGTTTATAATTAAACAAATATTTAGGTAGTAAATATTTATTTTACCCTTTCATTACGTGATTCTAGATTGATCTAAACTGAATTATTGGCTACTAAGTAGCTAAGATGCCATAACTATACGTTATTTACTAGGAAAAAACCTGAAATTATATATTGGATTTTAAGACATATACATTAGTCCATTAAATAGGAATTTTAAATGCTCATTCATGGTTGAAGCTTGAATTTTTGATAAAAAATTAATTTTAATATGTAGGTCAATTATCAATAGTCAAAACTTGGAAATTGAATGGAAGGGATTAAAAAAAAAATAAATAAAAACTACCCCAAAAACCATCTTTTTGTAAATTTCTCGGAAAATATAAAAATTACAAAAAAATATTTCGAATGAAATAGATAGATAATACGATTATCTAGTCATCGTGAATCACTTTTCGCATATTTGTGATGTGAAACGAGATAGTTGCAATTGAAAATTGTTATTCGATACACTGCTAGCTAAAAAATAGCCGAATATGAAAAAATTCGTAAAAAATAAAAAAATCATTATTTTTGAACATTTTTTTAAACTATTTAAACTACTTAAATAACTATTTAAATAACTAATTTTTTCAGAGAATTTTTTTTATTAACTTATAAGCAATTATATTTTTTGAATTTAATTTTTTCTTTGAATCAATTTTAACAATAAAAAATTAAATTCAAAAAATATAATTGTTTATAACTTTTCAAAAAGCTAATAAACAAATTCTCTGAAAAAATGTTCAAAAATAATGATTTTTTTATTTTTTATGACTTTTTTCAGATTCGGCTATTTTCTAGCTAGCAGTGCATCAAATAACAATTTTCAATTGCAAATATCTCGTTTCATATCGCAAAGAGGTGAGAAGTGATTCACAACGATTTTGTAGATTATATTATTATATTATCTATCGATTTTGCCCGAAACATTTTTTTGTAATTGTAAAAAGTGATTTTTGGGGTAATTTTTATTTTTTTTACAACCCCTTCCATTCAATTTCCAATTTTTGACTATTGATCATCATCAAAAATTCAAGCTTCATCTATGAATTTAAAATTCCTGTTTACTGGACTACATCTCAGGGACCTAATTATCTTAGCCTAGGTAAAGATTTCATTTTATTTTAAAAGCAATCACCGTACGGGATACTAATTACGGAAGTCCGATTTGCACTTTACCGGTTTTTTTTTAAATAAATATTTTAAAAATGTTTGCTAATAAGAGAATATTTTACATTATTACAAGACAATAAAGGTATTATAGAGAGATGAATAAATATCAAATTACAAACTGAATTCTGGTGCCTTAATATTACTTTCATGGATTGTTTTTATTCAAAATCATTTTCTAATATTGACACTTGAGTAAATACTGTTAGTTTAGTTCGCAGGTGTTTCACCGTTCATTTTTTAACACCTAATATAAGACAGTAGTTCGTTTTATGGTTATTGTTTTAATGTTTGTCGAGATGCTACTTTCAGATATTAAAATGTGTTTCAGTGGACCCAAAGTAACTTGGTATCTAAACGAGTATTTGTATATTTCGTTAAGAAATCTATAAATAATTCAATAAACGTTAAGTAACACTACTTCTTTATATCTCTGTTAAGGTTTAATTGATAAAATATGTTAGGTTTTAACCCGTCGTTGAAGTATTTTATTTAAAATAACCGGTCAAGTGCAACTTGAACTTGCACAATTAGTGTTCCGTATTTTGATTGCTTTTAAAATAAAAATTTTTGTTACGGTGGTATAAAATGATCAGTGACTTCACAAAACACACCCCAAATGAGTTTTCAACAAAATTTGTTTCCAATCTTTACTGAAAACTGATGACCTTGAAATTTTTGTTTTTTTTATATACCAGATAAATTATTAAACGTAATGCACTCGCGATAATTTTCGTTCAATCTACACCCCGTGGAAAATATTCCAGAATTTTTTCAAAATTTTTTGATCGGTACAGCGATTTTTTAAAAATAATACAAAGAAAAGTGTGCACAAGTATTATATTGCATATATTTTTGACCTGACAATTTCACCCCCTAAAGTCAAAATTAACTTTCAAAACTACGCGGCTCTGATGAGGCCATCAATTCCTATATTAGTACCGATTTTCAACTTTCTATGTTAAATAGCTTCGGAGAAAATCGGATGTGACAGACAGACCGGCGGACGGATGAACAGACCGAAGTGATCCGTATGGAACACTAATAATAACCGTTTGTGCCATCATAACCGCAGAAACATGCACGATTAGTAATGTTTTAAGGTACAAACAGGGTAAGAATGTTATTGACTATGAGACACATGCTCGTATTACACTAACATCTGACATAAAAATTGAGGTAAATATGACAAATGAGATTTTTTGATATCGTAAACTACAATATAACATGCCCTGGAAAAATAAATTAATATTAACAAAGCAAAAGGGACGAAGCTATAATTAATAATTTTTATATGGCTCAATTGAAATTAGATATTGAAATTAAAATAGTTATGTTTGGATGTTAGGGGTTAAGAATAAAAGGACCAACCAATTTTACTAAACAAGAAAAACATGGGAAGGTTTAATACGAGGGTGGACTAAAAAGTCCTTAAAATGGAAGGTAAATAACATATTTCTGCATAAACAAAAATGTATTTACCAGCATAATCTCTTAATACTCATACATTTGGACAAGCGAGATTCCAATTTTTTATTCCCTCAGAAAAAAATTGTTTTGAACTGTGCATAATCATCGTTTACAGTACAGATAACATTTTCATTCGGCAAATATATTTTTCCCCCAAACCAAATCAGGCCTACGAATTACTGGGCATGGAATAATTTGCCCAGGGCTGTGTTTCCCACCAAGTACAATTTACAGCGTTCCAAGAACAATGTGAATCGCTTTTTCCGCACACGTGCCGCTCCTGGAGCGCTTTAGGGGCTTCCCTGTAGCACGTGTGCTAGACTCATTTAAAATAATATATTGACATGGATGACACCCCGAATAACTATTTTTTATTTAAACTGTTTTGAAGATGTTTTTTGATGCTATAAAAGTATTATCGTGATATTTACGGACAAAATCACGAAATACCATACTATTTTTTTAAAATATTAACAGTCCAGGTCTGGCTGAAAATCTGATCAACCAAAAATCTATCCTTGACTTGAAATACAAAAAAGCCCTTAGGTTTTGCTTATGTCGTGAAAAAGTTTTTTCCTCAAATTTTGGAAAAAACATTTTTTTTTTCTGGGTCTAGCACACGTGCTACATGGAAGTCCCTAAAGCGCTACAGGATCGACACGTGTGCGGAGAAAGCGATTCACGTTCTTGAATCGCTGTAAATTGTACTCGATGGGAAACACAGTCCTGAGATTTAAAAAACGACCGGTATAGACGACACAGACATTCGTATCATCGCTGGCATCAGACAGCTGAAGTACGGTTGGAGCATTAACTATCAGATAAAATTAAAATTAAGCTGGGAGTGCGTCAGTGTTGTATGCTATGGGCCTTGTTGTTCAACCTCTATTCGGTGGTGATATTCAATGAAGCACTCATTGGTACCACTGAAGGAATCAACATCAACGGCGTTAACATAAATAACATCAGATACGCCGATGATACATTAATTATCACTAATAATGGAAAAGATCTACAAAACTTATGGCTAAAATAACTGACACTTGTACACAGTTTGGTTTAAGAGTCAATGCAAATAAAACAAAATATATTATTATAAGCAAAGAATATGCATTTGCAGATGATATCCTACTCATATCTAATAATTGCGAAGATCTTAGGACAATGCTCACTGAACTACATGAAGCTTCACAGAGTGTAGAGCTTAAAATAAATCTATCCAAAACAAAACTAATACTAGAATATGTAGATGAATATATCTACCTGGGTCAAGTAGACAAAGCAAATAAAATGAATCAAACTGCCGAAGTGAATCGAAGAATCAGATTGGGCTGGGTGTCGTTTAGAAAATTATCTTATGTCCTTAAGAATCTCAAGATCCCATTGCATCTTAGAACCAAAGTATGTCAGGACATGTACAACTCGTACATGTCCTGACATACGGCGCACAAACATGAACATTTACCAGGAAGAATTGAGACAAATTTCGTAAGTGTCAAGGATCCATGGAACGTCAAATGTTAGGAATAACTTTAAGAGACAAGAAAAGGAATACCTGGATCAAGAATAAGACTAAAGTCATTGACGACTCCGAACAAGCTGCCAGACTAAAATGGAAATTTGCAGGACATAATGAGCGGTACCCGGACAACAGGTGAAGAAATCTTGAACTGGCGCCCATATATAGAAACGAGAGGAAGAGGAAGACCACAGATGAGATGGGCGGATGATATAAAAAGACACGGAGGACTAATGTGGAGAAGGGTTGCTAGAGACAGGGTTAGATGGAACCAACTCGGGGAAGCCTATATCCAAATCGTGAAAGAAGGATAGAAAATAGGCTGATGATGATGATGATGCAAAGAATCTAATATTGAAAATAGTGGTATTACAGTCAGTGGCAGAAAGACAAAGAGAGTTGATAAATTGATGTATCTCGATAGCAATATCAACGACCACTGGAACCCGACTGTGGATGTCAAAAGAGAAGGCCTGAGCCGCATTTATGAAGAACAAAAAAATCTTAACTAGTCACGACCTATTATTAAAACTACGGATGAAAATGGTAGGCTGCTATGTCTTTTGGGTCCTCTTATACGGCATGGAAGCGTGGACGCTAACTGAACTTAAACGTCTGGAGGCATTCGAGATGTGGGTGTATTGACGACTGCTGAAAATCAGTTGAACGGACAGAATTAGTAACAACAGCGTTCTCACTCGCATGGACAAGGACTTGGAGGTGATCACGACCATCAAGCGCCGCAAATTAGAATATTTTGGCCACATGATAAGACACCCAGAAAAATACGAAATCTTGCATCTAATTATAGAAGGAAAGATTCCAGGCAGACGTTTTCTAGGGAGGAGAAGAACATCGTGGTTGGAAAATTTGAGACTTTGAGGCAGTGGTACGGAAAGTCTACGGTTCAACTCTTCCGAGCGACTGTCAATAAAACAATCATCATCAATATGGTAGCCAACATAATAACCAATAATCTTTGAATGGTCATGGTATCCAAAGAAGAAGAGGAAACCAATTTTTGAGGTCCGGAAATAAAAAAGTCACTTAAGACCAAATCTGGGGAATAGAGCCGGTGGAGAACTATTTCGAAGCCCAACTCGTGCACTTTTTGCCATTGCAACGACCGATATGTCAACGCGCATGGTCCTGGCGAGGGAGCACTTTTTGTGAGCTAATCTTGGTTGTTTCTGCTTCAACTCACTATGTAAACGGTCTAATAACGTTGCGTAATAAGAGCCAGTTTTTTTTTTACTTTTTCCGAAGTCATCACTGAGAAAATTTTTCACTTTTTCGGTGCACTTTCACATTCGCTAACTCATTATTTTGACTGAATGTCTGTCTCCGAGGTGTAATGGTGGATTCACGTTTCGTCTACGGTGACAAAACGACGCCTACAACTTTTCCAAACATGTTTTTGAATTGTTCTTCCTCGTACGTTTTTGGCCTTAAGTTAACAAACGCGCCACCTATTGCGCACTCAGCAGTTTCATTTTTGAAACTTCCTGCAGGATGTGTGCAGATGTGTACCATCTCAACAATCTCCCGAAGCTTAATGCAATGATCTTCTGTCACGATACCATGAATTTTATCAACCATTTCTTCAGAAGAAACCTCAATCGAACGTCCTGAACATGCAGCATCTGCAATACTCCTAAAGCGACGTTTAAATTCATTTATCTAGTAATAAATGGTTTTGAGTACTAATGCAGAGTAACCATAAATTTCTTTCAGTTCAGTATCTACATGGGCCGCCACTTTTTAAAACAAAAATGTTTTATCACTGCACGATACTTGGGTTTATCTATTTCTGTGAAAAGTATAACACCGATAACTTATAGCTTAACTGATAGCCACCAACAAACAACTGCGAGTATTTGTAACTTTGAGCACAACCGTTACAAGAATCACCCTTACAAATAGTCATGCCGCATAATGAAATTTCCTGTCATTTCATACAAATTTACCAAACTTGCCAATTTATCCTGGTCCACTCTAATATATTCCAACAGTAACTTTTCTATTATTCTTTTCTCCTAAATGGATGTTACAAAACAGTTTAATATATTGACATAAATGACACCCCCAATAACACACCTAATATATATTTTTATTTTATCTGTTTTTGATGCTACAAAAGTATTATCATGATATTTAAGGACAAAATCACGTACCATATGATTTTTTTAGTGTTCCGTACGGAACACTTATAAGATCACTTCGGTGTCTGTCCATCTGTCCGACTGCCCGTCTGTCTGTACGTCTGTCACATCCGATTTTTTTCCGTAACTATTTAACGTAGAAAGTTGAAATTTGGCACTAATATAGGAATTGATGGCCCCATGAGAGCTGTGTAGTTTTGAAAGTTGAATTTTGACTGAAAAGGTTAGTTCTGGGGATGAAATAGGAAGTGAATTTTTTTTTTACCCGGTCATCGAGTGGCGTGTCAAATGAAAGCTTGTGAAAACACCAGTTCAAAAATATTGCCAAAAATCGCTACCTCATGTCAAAAAGTATTGATTAAAAAATTCTGGAAAAATTATGGAATATTCTCCACAGGGTGTAAATTGAAGAAAAATTATCACAAATGCATTACCTTTCATAATTTATCTGGTATATAAAAAAAAAATCAAGGTCATTAGTTTTCAGTAAAGATCGAAAAAAAATTTGTTGAAAACTCATTTAGGGTGTGTTTTGTGAAGTCATTGATCATTTTATACCTCCGTAATATAAAGGGAACAGTATCGACATCAATAAGACGAGATATTAGAAAGTTTAACACCGAACAAGTAACAAAAGTAATAAAGGAGAATAAAAGTCTAAAAGTTTTAAGATCCAAATTATCTACGGGAACAAAAATTATACAAAAACTAAAGAACGAAGATGGAAGAGTGATAACGGATAGGAAAGGGATTATGAATATTGTTGAAGGTTTTTATAAACAGCTTCATAAAAACACTAATAACGACACACCGGATGAGATTCCACATATTCAAAATTAAGGTTCAGAAGATATTCCCGATATAACAGAAGATGAGATCATACAAATCTTAAGTGAGATGAACAATAATAAGTCTCCAGGTGAGGATGGTATTGTGGTTGAAGCCATAAAACTGTCTGGACCTACTGTCCTGACAAGGCTGTTTAACCTATGTCTTACTAAGTCTATAACAGCAACGCAATGGAACAACTCTGTTATCATTTTCCTCTATAAAAAAGGCGATTCAACAAATCTATCAAACTACCGTCCTATAAGCATCCTCTCCAATGTTTATAAGATGTTCACAAAAATATTGAACTCCGCCAGCAGTGTTGATGGATGGATTGAGTAGTTCATCAACACTGTTGCCGGTCCCAAGCCCGGATAAAGGAGGAGGGTTGTGGCGTTAGGAGTTAGCACCCTAACACACGTAAAACCTAAACTGGGAAATGCTAGTTGTTTTTGAAAAGTAGGATGAAAAATCACAAGATAAGCAAAAATCCCCGGGTGGCAATCCACACCTTCGAAGAAGGGAGCCCCATCGGATACGGGGGGGGGGGGACAATTCTACTTCAAAGCGAATAGTTAACCCAAGCTTAAAACTCAGCCAAACGAAGAAATCCCGAAACAGAATAGCTGCTCTCGGCTCCTGGAATATACAGGGATGGAGGACAAAGAACATCGAAGTCATACAAGTGTTTAAGAAGATGAACATAGACATTTTAGTAATAAGCGAGACGAAGAAAAAGGGAAGTGGAATAGAAGAAATAGATGAAGTGATGCATTGTTGGAATGGAGTAAAGAAGGAAGAAAGAGCAAAGGTCGAAGTTGGAATAGTAGTAAAAAAGAAGTGGAAAAAGAAAATAACATCTTGGGAACCCATCAATGAAAGAATCATAAAACTAAATATAACAATGCTAGGAAAAGACATGGTAATATTAGGAGTATACGGCCCAACAGAAGACAGCACTATAAAAGAAAAAGATAATTTCATGGAAACACTAGAAATAGAAACACAAAAAGTAAAGAAAAACCAAGAATTAATAATAATGGGAGATCTGAATGGGAGAACAGGAAGGAAAACAAAGAACAATATCATAGGACCATTCGGAGAAGACATTACTAACGACAACGGAGAGAGACTAATAGAGCTGTGTGAACTAAATGTCCTCAAAATAACAAACGGATTCTACAAACACAAGGACATCCACAAATATACTTGGATGCAAGAAACACGAAACTTAAAATCAATAATAGACTACATTATAATTAAAAACGATACCACTATCAAAATAAAAGACGTAAGAGTAAAGAGAGGGGCAGAATGTGGAACAGACCATAGACTATTTATAGCAAATATAAAAGTACCGTGGTACAAGACAATAAAGCAAAAAGAAACAATAGATAAAGAAAACAGAAATACTAATGAGATAACAGAAAAAGCAGACAAGGAAATAAAATACAAAATACACTTACTGCAAGACGAAACGATAAGAGACCTATATAGACGACGATTAGATCAAAAATTAAATGAATTTAACTACGACAACCTCCAATAGATGTATGACCACATAAAAGAATGCATCAAACAGGCGTCCCTAGAAGCATTAGGTAAAGAAGACAACGAGAATGAGAAACATAAAATTAGAATCTGTGAAAAAACCAAAGATTCTATAAAGGAGAAAAAAAGACTATACGAAAAATGGCTGAATATAAAATCAGAAGAAGATCTACAGAAATATAAAGAGAAAAATGCAGAAACGAGGAGGATGAAAAACAAAGAAAAGAATGAGAGATGGGAAAAATCGTGCGAACATGTAGAACAGTATATAGGAGGAACTAGAAGTACAGAGTCATGGAGAATAATTAAAGCATTAAGGACTAACAATAGAGAGAAGACGTATATAGAGTACATCCCAGAAAGCGAATGGGAAGAATATTATAAGAAGCTGCTAACAGAAGATAGACAAGAATTCCAAGAAGAGAACCCTGAAGAAGAACGGAATAAGGAAATAAAAGAGATAGAACTGAGCTATGAAGAAGTAAAGAAGACAATAAAAACACTTAAACATAATAAATCTGCAGGGCCTGGGGGTGTGGCAAATGAAATGATTAAGTACGGGTCTAATAAATTACATCGAATGCTGAGAAACATGTTCCACATAGCGATAAATGGAGAAAAAATACCAGAGGAATGGTCAAAAGCTTATATAGTATCTATATTTAAAAAGGGAGACCATAGAAAATGCACCAACTATAAAGGCCTAAGCATAATATCGAGTATGGGACGTTTGTATGGAAAAATTATTAAAAATATCAAGGAGGAAAATATAAAAGGAAAAGTTGGAGAAGACCAAGCAGGCTTTACGGCCGGAAAATCATGTATAGACCACATACACTATAAAACAAACAAAGGAAAAAAAACTGGCAAAGAATAGAGAAGTTTATCTAGCCTTCATAGACATAAGAAAGGCCTATGACTCAGTACCAAGACAAAGATTATGGAACGCAATGAAAGAAATAGGCATTGACAAAGAACTAATATACGCAGTAAAAGCTCTCTACGAAAACAACACAGTGAACATAAAAATAGGAAATAAAATAGGGAAGAGACTCCAAACATCAAAAGGCCTATTAAAAGGATGCTCTACATCCCCAACACTATTCAAAATATACCTCGAACAAACATTAAAAAAATGGAAGCAAAAATGTAGTGGAATGGGAGTCCTAATACGAGAAGATTACTTATATACTCTAAGTTTCGCAGACGACCAAGTAATCATAGCGCAACATGAGGAAGACCTGGTAAGAAAACTGAAAGAAGAAAACACTAAAGCAGGATTAGCAATAAACTTTGATAAAACGGAATATCTAACAACAAAGGAGGGAAACGTGGAGAATCTAGAAGTAGATAACGAAACAATAATCAAAAGGACCGATAGATTTAAATATCTAGGAACCATCATTTCAAAAAACGCAACATCAGAAGAAGAGATTAAAGCTAGATTAGGACAAACGTGAACATGCATAAGACAATTAAATTCGTTCCTGTGGGACAAGCACATTACAAAGAGAAACAAAACACGCATATACAAATCAATAATACAAAGCATAATGACATACGGGTCAGAAACATGGACGATCAACAAAAGAAATAAATCTAAAATTAACGCGGTAGAGATGGAGTATTGGAGAAGATGTTGTAGAGTGGCACGTATGGAGAGAATAACAAATGAAGAAATAAGAAGCAGAATGAACATCAAAGAGAACGCAATAAGCGCCATTGAAGAAAAACGATTAAAATGGTATGGACACATACGACGAAGCGAAGATAATAGGTGGATAAAGAAAATAACGGAGTGGAGCCCTATAGGGAGAAGAAAAAGAGGAAGACCCAGACGATCGTGGAGAGACGATGTAGACGAGGCTATGGAGGACAGGGGTCTAACAGATGGAGACTGGGAAGATAGAAACGGATGGAATCAAAGGCTGAGAGAAGGAAGACAGCGTCAGCTGTAGAAAATCCTTGTTATATATATATATATATATATATATATATATATATATATATATATATATATATATATATATATATACAAAAATATTGACAAAACGTTTGCCTCAAAGCTAGACTCCTAACAAACACCTGATCAAGCTGGATTCCGAGCAGGCTATGGTGTCAATGATCACCTCTTGACTGTTAAGTTAATTGTGGAAAAGTATGTCGAATATAACAGGGTTTTAGTATTAATCTTCGTGGATTATGAGAAGGCCTTCAATTC
>CM032451.1:36415867-36433367 GCA_019049505.1 Pachyrhynchus sulphureomaculatus | reverse complement strand
TTATTTATAATTAAACAAATATTTACGTAATAAATATTTGTTTTACACTTTTATTGCAAGATTATAGATTGAGCTAGATTGATTTATTGGCTACACAGCCCCACAAAAAAAAAAAGTGGGGTATACTTTTGATGCGATATATCAGATCCGTAGTATTTTTGCCCGCTGATCATGAATCTGACGTCAGAATATCGCCATCACATCTCAATTTTTTTCTAACCTCAAAAAATAGGTAAAAATTAGTAAAAATTAAGAAAAATATACTCCTAAAAAATTGATTCAAGCTTTTTCATGAATCCAAAAATGTATTAATATGTATTCGGACACGCTAAGCTAATATTCATCGGTTGGATTGAGCCATACAGTTCTGTTTTCTTTCTAACCTCAATAAATCAGACAGATATAGTGCTTCTCGAATGCAAAAGCGAATTCAAATTAAAATTCAACCGATCCTTACCAAATTTGGTACACGGGATTTTTTGGGTCGCTGATCACGAATCTGAGGTTGGATTTGCAAAATTCAAGATGGCAGATATTTTCGCGCCATTTTGAACGCCGAGAAAATTCATCGGTCGATTTTTATTCTTCTACCTGCATCCAGGGCACCTCCACGTGGTGACGGCGGGCAACGGTGTTACTCCACTAGCCGGCAGAGTCCCTGGATAACGGCTTAGATGCCGTCATGGCAGGTAGAAGAAAGATAATTACGATGCAGGGACTCGGAAACCCAGTATCGGCGGTTGGTCAGGGTGGGAAAGCGAGCCCGCAGCCGTCGTCATCCAGCGACCGTAGCTCTTCATGTGTGGGTGACTTGGCTCATGTAGAGTATAATGCTACAAGAAAACGGTCTCACGGTACAAGGACTTTTCATAAGTGCGATAAAAACAGTGATTCATTTTGTTATATTTGCTGTCAACACGTATTGAGTAATATGGGGTCACCGATAACGGATAAGATTAAAACCTTATATAAGGATTGTTTTAACATTGAAATACAGCACCAGGATACAAATTGGGTTCCCCACATCATTTGCAGTTCTTGCAAAATAATGTTGTACATCAATAAGAAGGCGATTAAATATTCCAGACCAGCAATATGGAATAGACCATACAGTGAAAATGATGATTTTTGTATGAATGTTGTATCTAGGCATAACCGAAAAAATAAAAGCACTATTACTTATAACGATGTTTCGACAGTAACAAGACCAACTAAACTAATTCCGCCTCCTGAACCACTTGATGCTGATGTTATGGAAACAAATGATTTCACCTTATCAGTTCATGCCGAAAACATTGAGACTGTCGAAAAAGATTCAAACACTGTTACTAATGAATGTTCTAGTGACAACCTATCATATACTAGTGACACAGATAAAGAATTTCTACCATACAACCGTAAACCAGAACCAATACTCGTATCACAGTCAGCACTTAGTGATCTAGTCAGAGATTTGGGCTTATCCAAAGATGGGTCAGAGCATCTTGCTTCCTTTTTAAAGAAAAGACATTTACTTAAGCCAGAAGCTACGATTTCTTATTATAGAAACAGAGATGAAGAATTTCGAAAATATTTCACAATGGACAAGGAATTGTCACTTTCATGTTGTACCGATGTAAAAGGTCTAATGGATGAATTTCAAAATAACTCATACGATCCTGAAGAATGGAGACTGTTCACTGATTCTTCTAAACGGAGCATTAAGGCAGTTTTGCTGCATAATACTAACGTTTACGCTCCCATTCCGATTGCTCATTCCACAGTTATGGAAGAGCAATATGAAAAAATGAAGCAGCTTTTGATAAAAATAAAATATGCTGATCATAACTGGAAAATTTGTGGAGATCTGAAAATTGTAACAATATTGCTTGGCCAACAGTCAGGGTTTACACTTTATCCCTGTTATAAATGTCTGTGGAATAGCAGAGACAGGGAACGTCATTATAAGAAAAAAATTTGGCCAACAAGAGAATCGTTCACTCCTGGTGAAAATAATGTATTGTTTCCACCATTGGTAGATGCAGGAAAAGTTCTTATTCCCCCGCTTCACATTAAGCTTGGACTTATGAAGCAATTCACGAGAGCATTAGATACAAACGGCCCATGTTTCAAATATTTGCATAAAAAATTTCCGAAATTTTCTGAAGCTAAAATTAAGGCAGGCGTATTTGACGGGCCACAAATAAGAAAATTGTTTCAAGATTCATTATTTGTTACTAAAATGAATAAAGTTGAAAAAGCTGCTTGGCTTAGTTTTAAAGAAGTCGCAACAAACTTTTAGGGAAATAATAAAAGTCCTAAGTACAAAGAAATAGTCGAGAAAATGGTAAAAAAAATTTTCAAACATTAGGTTGCTTAATGAATTTAAAATTACATTTCCTGGACTCCCACATCGATGATTTCCCAGATAGTCTTGGTGACTACTGTGAGGAGCAAGGGGAACGTTTTCACCAAGATCTGAAAATCATAGAAAATCAAGGACGATGGGATGACCATATGCTAGCGGACTATTGCTGGTCGCTAAAAAGAGAAACAAGTCCTCAAAAGCGTTTGGGCAGAAAGCCTTTGAATAGGTCATTCGCGGAAAAAAGAACAAGATACAGCCAAAAAAAGGAAAGTTAGGCGCGGGTCTAACCTTCACAATTCTAGGGCTTAAGGGTCTACTGTTTGAGAGTATATGGTTTAAAAGTCCTGGTTTTGAGTTTATTGGGTCTCATTTTTAAAGTTGCAGGGTTATTGAGGTCTATTTTTTGAGGTTACAGGGTGTGGGAGTCTAAGGTTTCAGGGTTTAGGGTTTAAGATTATCAGGTTTGAGGATTCCCCAACTGTATACCAAATTTGGTAGGAATCGGTTGGTTTTCAAAAATTTTGTCCGCCATCTTGGATCCGCCATTTTGAATTTTGCAAATCCGACCTCAGATTCATGATCAGCAACCGAAAAAAACCCCGTGTACCAAATTTGGTAAGAATCGGTTGAATTTTAATTTGAATTCGTTTTTGCATTCGAGAAGCACTATATCTGTCTGATTTATTGAGGTTAGAAAGAAAACAGAACTGTATGGCTTAATCCAACCAATGAATATTAGTTTAGCGTGTCCGAATACATATTAATACATCTTTGGATTCATGAAAAAGCTTGAATCAATTTTTTAGGAGTATATTTTTCTTAACTTTTACTAATTTTTACCTATTTTTTGAGGTTAGAAAAAAATTGAGATGTGATGGCGATATTCTGACATCAGATTCGTGATCAGCGGGCAAAAATACTACGGATCTGATATATCGCATCAAAAGTATACCCCACTTTTTTTTTTGTGGGGCTGTGCTATTAAATAGCTAAGATGCTATAACTATTATACATTGTCGACTAGGAAAAAAATATGAAAATACATATTGGATCTTAAGACAAGAACTTCTTATATTTATTTTAAACTAGCCGTGTCCGAGGCTTCGTTCGCGTGGACTTGATTCACTACTATCGTCATTGCTTATTCTTTATGTTACCTAACGTAATAAAATATCTGCCATTATTTCGCCTTATCTTCCATTGTTTCTTCTTATCTCCCATTATCTCTACATAATTACCATTATCTAGGCTTATCTCTGCTCATCTCCCATTATTTCTCCTTATCTCCCATTATTTCTCCTTATCTCCCATTATCTCACCTTATCTCCCATTATCTAGGTTTATCTCGCAATATTTCTCCTTATCTCCCATTATCTCACCATAACTCCCATTATCTTATCTCTGCTTATCTCCCATTATTTCTCCTTATCTCCCGTTATTTATACTTATCTCCCATTATCTCACCTTATCTCCCATTATCTGGACTTACATCGAATTATATAGAACATATGTATAAATTTATAAAAACACGTAAATCGAATAAGCGGTTCTCAAGTGATAAGCGCACTAACGGAGGAACAGACAGAGAGACGTTGCATTTTATATATATTATATTCTTTGCAACATGATATTGTTTCATATTTAAAGGTTAAGGCAATGTATTGCAACGCGCTAACGGTAACCTTTTTTCCGACTTGATTCACTATCCCTACTACCTAACGCAATAAAATATATTCTATAACCTGGCCAGAGAAAATACGTATATTTTAAAAAAAAAACACGTAAATCGGATAAGTGGTCCTCCAGTGATAAGAGCACTAACGGACAGACAGACAGACAGGCAGACAGAGAGACGTTGCATTTTATATATATTATAGATAGAAGATTATAGATAACCTGGCCAGAGAACAAGTGTATGAATTAAAAAAAAACACGTAAATCGGATAAGTGGTTCTCGAGTGATAAGCACACTAACGGACAGACAGACAGACAGAGAGACGTTGAATTTTTATATATATTATATATGATATTGTTCCATATTTAATGCTTTGGGCAGTGTATTGCAAGAGAACGCGCTAGCGGCAAACTTTTCTCCGACTTGATTCACTATTATCGTCACTGCTTATTCCTTATGTCACCTAACGTAATAAAATATATCCTATAACCTGGACAGAGAACATATGTATGAATTTAAAAAATCACGTAAATCGGATAAGTGGTTCTCAAGGGATAAGCGCACTAACGGACAGGCAGATAGACAGAGAGACGTTGCATTTTTATATATATATATATATATATATATATATATATATATATATATATATATATATATATATATATATATATATATATATATATATATATATATATATATATATATATATATATATATATATATATATATAGATTATGACTGTTCTCGTTTTTCTTTCTCACATTTGGTCAATGTGGTTCCATGTTTGGCTGACGGGCGCAAACCAAGTCAGCACAAACGCATTACCATTGTGTATTAAGGAATGACCTGACAATGTTACATGTTTTCAAAATCACTGACTTCTGAATGTTTTTGTGTATGTTTGTGTTGAGTCCTAATTGTTCTAAGTGTGGTGTGAATGTTGTTGGTGTAAGGCCTGTGGCTGATATAATGAGGGGGACAATGATGACTTTTTCTTGTTTCCATAGCCTTTTTATTTCCGTTGCAAGGTCTGTGTATTTGGAAATTTTTTCTGTGTATTTCGTTTGGATGTTTGTGTCGTTGGGGACAGCTATGTCAATTAGATAGGTGACTTTTCTTTTTTTGCACTGAAAAGTAATATCGGGTCTATTGGCGGAGACTGTTTTATCTGTATGGATACTGATGTCCCAGTAGAGTTTATAATCTTTATTTTCAAGTACGGATGTTGGTGTGTATTTGTAGTAGGGATCTGTGTTTTCTATAAGCTTGTATGTTGTGGCTAGTGCTTGGTGAACCACTTTTGCCGCTGAGTCATGTCTGGCTGTGTATTCCGTTCCGGCTAATATTTTACATCCGCTTGTTATGTGTTCGATCGTTTCTTTCTGCTGGTGGCATTTTCTGCATCTATCTTCTGTAATAGTTGGGTCTTTGATGATATGCTTTTGGTAGTTCCTGGTTAATATGACTTTATCCTGGATGGCAAGTAAGAAGCCTTCTGTTTCCGGGAATAGCTGCCCATCCCGTAACCAGGTGTATGATTGTTTTTTATTTACGTGGTCTTGTTCTATGTCGTATCTGTGTTTTCCGTGGAGTGTTTTCTCTGACCATGTTTTCATCTTTTCCTGTTGTAATTGGGTGTGACTGTGTGTATCTGCTGCGTGGTCTACCCGGGATAAGTCGAGTGGGGTATAGTTTTTGTCTGCTTTGATTGTTGCTGTGTGGAGGCTGGTTTGCTTGGTGTGAAAGAATTTCCTGAGTGCTTGTATTTGTTTTGTGTGTAATGATCTGATGTCTATAATTCCTCTTCCTCCTGCCTTCCTCTCGATGGTAAGTCTTTCTTTGCATGCGTTGGGGTGTAATTTCCTGTATTTGGTGAATTGAGATCGTATAAGGATGTGAATATTTTCTATGTCTGTTTGTGACCATTTGATGATACCAAATGAATATGTCAGTATAGGTATAGCGAACGTGTTGATGGCTTTAGTGAGATTCTTAGAGTTGAGTTTTGTTTGTAAAAGTTTCGTCAGTCTGTTTTTGAATTCGGTTCTGAGCTCTGTTTTGATGTGAGTGTGGTTGAGTTTGGTGCTTTGTTGGAAGCCTAGATATTTGTATGTTTCTTTGTCGAACATGTTATCGAGTGTTTCATTGTTGATGGTTTCTGTCTCATGGTGGTACTTCCATTGGCCTTTGTTGATGTGGAGCACTTTGCATTTACTTATACCAAATTCCATATTGACATCTAGGGTGAATATTTCTGTGATTTTAAGGAGTTCTTTCAGCTGTGTTTTTGTGGCAGCGTAGAGTTTTATGTCATCCATATATAGGAGGTGGTTTATTTTATGTTGATTCACCTTTTGGTGTCTGATATTGAAGCCATGCTCTGTTCTGTTTAGTATATTTGAGAGTGGATTGAGACAGAGGCAAAACCATAGAGCGCTAAGCGAGTCTCCCTGAAATATACCCCGTCTGATGTACAGCTCTTCTGTTTGGATGCGTTCGGTTTGTGTTTCTAGGCGTATTTTGGTTTTCCATGTTTTCATAATTTGCGCGAGAAATTGCCTGAGGTGTTGGTTGATTTTATAGATTTCTAGGGCTCTGATTAACCAGCTGTGGGGTATGGAGTCAAAGGCTTTTTTATAGTCTATGTAACCGATGTGAAGGTTTCTGTGTTCTTTTCTGGTTTGTCCCATAATCACGCTATCTATGATCAGCTGTTCTTTGCATCCTCGACTATTTTTCCTGCATCCCTTCTGCTCTTCTGTGAGAATATTGTTGTCTATTAGGTGTTGTTCTATTTTCTTGGAAATTGTAGCTGTGATGATCTTGTATAGGGTTGGAAGACAGGTGATAGGTCGGTAGTTTGACGGGTTTGTGGTGTCTGAACTTTTGGGTTTGATGTATGTTATTCCTTGTGTAAGAAAAGTGGGGAATGTGTGTGGTTGTAGAATGGCTTTGTTGATTTGGTGTGTGAGTGCTTCGTGTGTAGTGGTAAACTGTTTGTACCAGAAGTTTTGTATGTTGTCTATCCCAGGGCATTTCCAGTTTTGTGTGTGTGTTTGATTGTTTCTGTAATTTCTTCTGTAGTTAGTGTGGAATTTTCTTGTTCTGTCACACGTTTGTGTTTATCTTCTTCGGCTTTGATCCAAGGGGTGTTATTATTATGTAGTTTGGGTTCTGACCAGACAGTTTTCCAATAATCTGCGAGTTCTTGTTTGTTTGGTGGTTCAGTTACTATTGTCTGCTCGTTGTACATAGTTTTTTTTTTCGGTAGAACTGTTTTTCGCTTCTTCGGAAGAGGTTGTTGGTGTCTTTCCTCTCGTTTGATTCTTTGTATCTACGGAGTCTTGCAGCATATACGGATAGTTTTTGTTTCAAAGTATCAACGATTTCTGGCAGTGTTCGGTTGAGAGATTTAGATTTGATCTTGTCTACACCCTGTGTGACACGTTTGGATGCGTTCCCGTTCATAAACTGGGTAAGGTGTCCCAGATCTCTTCTGATGTTGTTGATTTTGTTTTCTATTCTTATTTGCCATTTAAATTTAGATTTTCTGCTGTTGGGGACTCTTTGTCGTTGCGGGAGTTTTTGATTATTTTGTGTTATAGTGGTGATTGCTGCTGCATATATTATTGTGTGAATGTCTTCGATCGTGCTTAAGTCTGTTATGTACTGTGGTATTATGTGATTGTTTATTGTGTTGAGGATTATTTGTGTGCTCTGTTTGAAGATTAAACGAGGGATGGGATTTCTTGTTGTAGGGTCGGTGCCTGACCATCGAGCTAGATGTGACTGCATTTCTGCTTTGAGTGTTTGTATTAGAGATGATTCGGGGTTATGTTGTGCAGATGTTCTTGAGGATGGTGAGTCATTCATTTTGTCGTCTGTAATATGGTGTCGTGTGGTGCTTGTTATTTGTATTGAAATATTATTTTGAGTTATGCTCCTGCTGGGTGGTGGGTCTTGTTGTTTTCGACTGGGTGGTTGTGTGTGTGAGATTGGTTCGGTATTTGCTCTACTGTTTCTATTGTTTGGTTGGTCTGTGTTCAGTTCAGCAGCTACTGTATCCTTGATGGTTTGCAGTTCGAAAGGTGTGAGACGATTGTTCTTGGTAATAACTCTTTTTTGGTCTATTACTCTCTGTTCTGTAACAAGTAATTGCAGATGTGGATATTCGGTCAAGAAAAGTCTGTGTAGTTCCAGTCTGTAGCCTGATGTCACTGTTTCTAGTTTGGTGGCGGTGTAGTAACAGCGCATCACTGTTCTATTCATTTCATCTGTCCACTTTAACCGCTGTCTTGGTTTGCCAGCCTTGGTAGTTGCATGTTGTCCTTGCAAAACATACGCGGTTTGGCCTGGCTTTGGTGGTTGTATTTGTCCCGCATCTACGTCGGTTGCGCTTGGGATTGGTGGTGGTGGGTCCAAGCGGCGAGTGATTCTCTTGTCAGTGATTTCTTTGTCAGGTGTGATTTCATTACAGCAACGCATGGCGTGTTCATTGATTCCTGTGGTGCAACTCATGCGTTGCTGTGACTTTCCCGCCTTGGTGGGTGTCGGCTTACTCGCCGGCACAACACTTTTGGCAGGTCCATTTTCGGTTGCCCGGGCTTCATCGTTTTGGTCGAGCTGCCATTTCCCGCGACGTCCTCGACCGTTACGTCGCTCGCCCGATGCTTCTTTTATTGGTCTGCTGTTGTCTGGAATGTTCTCAATGTTTTGTGGTGTCAGAAGCTCAAAGTGACCCGACATTGGGTTGCCTGTTAGTAAAAGGTAAATAGTTTTGTTGTATTTTCCCGTGCTTATTATTGTTGGTCTGTCCGTAAAAGTTATTTTTGTATGTCTTGTTCTTCGTTGTTTTGAGAATATATGAAAGTTGCTATTTTGTGTTTCCGAGAGGGCAAGTATCTCTAGGCTCGTTCCATAGGTGCCATTTTTCCTCATATAATTATAGTAGTTATTGAAGTCTTTTATATCGTCGACTTCAATTAATGAAAATGTGTGAAGTTCCGACCAGTTTTTGTTGTAAATATCTTAGAGCAACCTCTCGGAGTTCCTCATGATGGTTTTGGTGGCCATAGATTATTATTATTATTATTATTATTATATAACCTAGCCAAAGAATATATGTATGAATTTAAAAAAAGACACGTAAATCGGATAAGTGGTTCTCGCCTGATAAACGCTCTAATGGACAGATAGACAGACAGAGAGATACTGCATTTTATATATATTATAGATTGTAGATATTCTCTGCTACATAATATTGTTCCATATTTAATGGTTTAGAGTGTGTATTGCAAGGGAACGCGTTAGTGACAAACTTTTTTCCGACTTCATTCATTATTATCGTCACTGCTCATTCCTTATGCTACTTATCGTAAAAAAATATAGCCTATAACAGAGAACATATGTATGTTTAAAAAAAAAAGTAAGTAAATCGGATAAGTGGTTTCTCCAGTGATAAGCGCACTAACGGACAGAGAGACAGACAGAGAGATGTTGCATTTTATATATATTATAGAAGCAATCATCGTACGAAACACTAATTGCGCAAGTCCGACTTGGTTTTTTATCAATTAGTTTAACGTTCCCTTTTTTGTCGATTGACCCCCTCCTCGATAAGTAGCACTGCTTTTAGTGCTCTCTTCCTCTTTAAAGAAACGCCCTTTGTATCCATATGTCACTCCAGCCCCTTGAACTTGACTACACCGCTAAATCTATCCAACAGGGTTAAAATAGTTACCAGAAAAAAAAATAAACAGGGTGGCAGAAATAAAAGGAGAGGCTAGAGGTGAATTCCAGTTGTGCGAAAATGGATGCGTAGTCCTAGTTTTAATAAGAATTTTCTAGCGCGTAAATTACTAGTATCCAAAGGTAACTGGTAATTTTTTGGTTGGTAGTATAAGTGCTTAAAAAGATGAATTTAGCAATCGCTCTAAGTTAATCCTGCTATGGTTACCATAAAAAGAGAACATTGATAATTATTGGTAATAAATAAAGTAATCCAAGAGCTTCTTGTCTCTGAATATTCTATCATTTTGAGTGTATCCCCTTTTCTATAGTACCCTTTCTGCATTAATTCAGTCCAGCACTTCCTCATAACGTCTGCCCAATGAATTTTATATTATTATTCCTTCGCTTTGCTTCTTTCACATGAGTGAAAGGTAAAGCACATATAAATATACTCAGAAAACACGTTCTGGTTCTTATAGATGTGGTTTATTTTATCTTCGCAGCGCCTCGGTGGTCTACCTTTTTCTAGCTTTTCTCTCATTGTTCTGAAGATTTTTAAACACAAAGCAGCCAACTAATTCGTATAATTTGGTAGTGTTATTATGAATTCCTCTTCAAGTTTGAAACATTTTTCTTTCAATATATGTATAGTTTTACTTTTTACCTAGGTTACTTCATTTCAAACTTGCGTGGAGTAAGAAATAAGCATCAATTTTTACATGAAATAAAGTAATTTATGCAAAAATATAGATATTTATCCATTAATTCCCCTGGCCTATTATCTTATATGTATATGTCCTAAGATTTATTTTTTCCGCTGACCAGTTTTTCTATACTGGAAATTATTATTAAGAATTTTGTTTTCTAATAATCTTAGTTACCATGGACCTTTGCATCTATATTCCTTTGTGTGCATTACATTTTTTTTATTTAACTCTTTGCCTTCTTTTCTGGAAATTCAAATTTTTTTTATGGATCTAGCACACGTGCTGCGTGTGCTGAAAAAGCGATTAACGTTGTTCTTGAATCGTTGTAAATTGTACTCGGTAGGAAACACAGTCCTGGGCAAGCCTTCTTTTTTTAACTTCTTCTATTACCTCTCCCTTCTACTTCTTTCTTTCTTTCACTTCTCCCTCACTACTCTTCTCCTCCTCCCTCTTTTCATCCCCCCCATCTTCTTCCCCCCTTCTACTTCTTTTATCTTTCCTTTTTTCTTTCCTTTCTCTCCTCTCTTCTCCTTTCTCCTCTCTTCTCTCTCCTTTACTCTCCTCCTCCCTTTTTCTCTTCTCTTTCCCTCCTACTCTTACTCCTTCCCTTCTTCTTTTCTTTCTTCTCTCTCTCCTTTCTCTTTTTCTCTTATTATTCCAAAGGCATGATGTTCTCCATATAAAAGACTGCTTGAAAAGCGTTGTACGAGGAATAACAAGCTAAACCTCATACGGATGTGAAGTATCAGCGCGACGTGTATTTCTAACATGCACCGCTCTGGGAGGAATTAAACGGGCCACATCCTCCGACCACTTTCCATGAAAATACTTGTAGAATAGGCTCAAATCGCCAACAGTTCTTCGATGTTTCAGCGAATCAAGGCCGCCGGTCAGTTACGGGTCTCCAATCAGACGAACAGCTCGTCTCTGAACAGAATCCAACAAATGCAGTGTATGTTTGGGAGCGGAGCCCCAAACATGGGAGCAGAATTCCATAGTTGGTTGAATTTGAGCTTTGTAAAGAATTAACAGTTGTTGTGGAGTGTAAAGCTTTCTGGTTCGAAATAATATTCCCAACTTTTGAGAAGTTCTCCTTGCTATGCCTGCAACATGCTCATGCCAGGACATATTTGCGCCCAAATTGCGCCCAAATTAACGTCCAACAAGTTGAGTGACGATGTTAGAGGGATAGAGTGCCCCGCCATAACTATGTCGGGTTCAGCAACGTTAACTTTTTTAGAAAAAACTACCGCCTGGGTTTTTGTGGCGTTAAATTCCACTTGGTTACTGTCACCCCAAGACAGAATTTTTTCTAGGTCCCTGTTAAGTTGAACAACTTCCCGCTGTCTGCGGATACTCGCCTGGGCAGCTGATGTCCGAGCGTGCGAATGAATGAAGAGATAAGCGTACTGTCATCTGCAAAGCTGTAGATTGGATTTCCGGTCTTTTCCAGCAGATCGTTAATGTAAATGAGAAAGAGAGTAGGAGATAGCATGGAGCCTTGTGTGTTTCATAAATCAGGAGATCTCCTGTTGATCTATGTTTACGAAAGCCATATTGGTGATCGCTAATAATGTTGAATTCTTCAAGATATTTTAGAAGATGTTGATTGATAGCTTTTTCCATGACTTTCGATATTATTGAAAGCACTGCGACTGGTCGGTAGTTATTTGGCAAGCGCTTCTTGCCTTTTTTAGGTATCTGCTGAACTGTGGCACATTTCCAGTAGGAAGGAAATATTCCGTTTCTGTAGAATAGGTTGAAAAATCTACAGAAAACTGGTGTTAGTTCCCTTGCACAGTTTTTGAGAACTATGGCAGGTATTCCGTCAGCGCCAGAAGCTTTTTTGGTGTCTAACTTCAATAAAATACGTTTTATGGTACACTGTTTGAAGACAACATCGGGCATCCTTGACTGCACTATTATAATTTATATACACTATAATTAAATTTATAATTTCAAATATTATCCATATCTTCCGACCATATCTTTTTTCCCCGCAAATTATTTTTTTATTTCTTGATTATCACATTTTTCTTATCTTTTTGCATTCGTTGCGTTTGCAGTTCAAATTCTAATATAACATAAGAACACGGGCTCCTTGTAAAAGGTAAATGCTTCGTACTAAACTAATTGCAAGTCCTTTTCGACTTCAAGAAGGTAGCATATTCGAAGTAGAACTAGATGAATTAAAAGTCAATCAATACAATCGTCCTTCTAGTTCACTGTCACGAAAATATTTAGAAGCAGAAGAGTCCCATTAACGTTCATGAAGATGGAGAAGTGTAGGAGTGAAACCGTAATTATAGGTATGTTCCACCATTTACCGATCCTGGGATTCGGATCTCACATTAAACTGTAGGTCCTATCTGGCTGACATTATCCAGCGTCCAGAGTCTATGACTAGCATATGAACGTTCACTACCTCACTACTATTTCTCTACTAATCTCAAAATACTACTGCTACTACTATGAATACTACTGCTACTACGTCTGCCACTATTGTCACTGCTAATACCACCACCACTGCTACTACTACTTCTACTACTAATACTCCTTGCTAAATGTATCTCGACTTGAGAATAGGACATGTCCTGTTTTTAAAAAGGGATGTAGTACGCGTGACGACCTGACGGCTCTAGTTTCTTCAAAAGTAAATTGACCAGCATAGTGAGGTTAAGAAATTTCAGCTGCTTTGCCTCTCTTTTTAACATTTCCCCCCACCCATGTTCCCTCCTCTAGTCTTATAGTTTCATTTCTCTCTAATTGTAGTTATATTTTCCTTTTCCGCTCAGAAGCACATACTTGGTGAGTACGGTATTATGAAACCCAAGAAGGTCCTTTTTAAATGTATACTTTCCTTTTAGTCTTCACTGCTTATTCCTTATGTTACCTAATATAATAAAATATAGCCTATAACCTGGCTAGAGAATATATGTATGTTTTAATAAAAAAAGCACGTAAATTGAATTAGTGGTTCTCCAGTGATGAGCGCACTAACGGACAGACAGACAGAGAGACGTTGCATTTTATATATATTATAATAATGCTAGTATATATATATATATATATATATATATATATATATATATATATATATATATATATATATATATATATACTAGCCGTGCCCGCGGCTCTGCTCGCGTGGACTTGATTTACTACTGTCGTCACTGCTTATTCCTTATGTTACCTAACGTAATAAAATATCTGCCATTATCTGCCATTATTTCCCCTTAGCTCCCATTATTTTTCCTTATCTCCTATTATCTCTACATAATTTCCATTATCTAGGCTTATCCCTGCTCATCTCCCATTATTTCTCCTTATCTCCCATTATTTCTCCTTATCTCCCATTATTTCTCCTTATCTCTTATTATCTCACCATAACTCCCATTATCTAGACTTACCTCTGCTTATCTCCTATTAATTATCCTTATCTCCCATTATTTATACTTATCTCACCTTATCTCCCATTATCTAGGCTTATATCAAATTATATAGAACATATGTATAAATTTATCAAAACACGTAAATCGGATAAATGGTTCTCAAGTGCGCACTAACGGACAGACAGACAGAGAGAGACGTTACATTTTATATATATTATATTCTTTGCAACATGATATTGTACCATATTTAATGGTTTAGGCAGTGTATTGCAAGAGAACGCGCTAACGGTAACCTTTTTTCCGACTTGATTCACTATTATCGTCACTGCTTATTCTTTATGTTACCTAACGCAATAAAATATATCCTATAACTTGTTTTAAAAAAAAAGCACGTAACGCATTAACGGACAGACAGACAGACAGAAAGACAGAGAGGATGTATTTTAGAGATATTATAGATAGATAACCTGGCCAGAAAACATACGTATGTTTTAAAAAAAAAGTACGTAAATCGGATAAGTGGTTCTCCAGTGATAAGCGCATCAACAGACAGACAGAGATACGTTGCATTTTATATATATTATAGATGTAATAAAATATATATCTATAACCTGGTCAGAGAACATATATATGAATTTAAAAAATCACGTAAATGGGATAAGTGGTTCTCCAGGGGTAAGCGACGGACGGACAGACAGATAGACAGACAGACGTTGCATTTTATATATATTATAGATATAGATTATTATTATTATATCACCTGGCCGAAGAATATATGTATGAATTTAAAAAAAGACACGTAAATCGGATAAGTGGTTCTCGCGTGATAAACGCACTAATGGGCAGACAGAGAGACATTGTCTTTTATATATATATTATAGATTATAGAATATAGATATTCTCTGCTACATAATATTGATCCATATTTAATGGTTTAAGTTGTGTATTGCAAGGGAACGCGATAGCGGCAAACTTTTTTCTGACTTCATTCACTATTATCGTCACTGCTCATTCCTTATGCTGCCTATCGTAATAAAATATAGCCTATAACCTGGCCAGAGTACATATGTATGTTATAAAAAAAAAGTACGTAAATCGGATAAGTGGTTCTCCAGTCCTAACGGACAGACAGCCAGAGAGACGTTGCATTTTATATTTTATATATATATATATATATATATATATATATATATATATATATATATATATGTATATATATATATATATATATATATATATATATATATATATATATATATATATATATAACTATAAATAATTACAATTATATTAAATTCACGACTTCGAAAAAATCTAATTTTAGGCGTTTTTATCTTTTAAAACTCTAAAACAAAATCATAGATAAAAATGTTGTCCATTTGGAAGAACAGAGTGCTAAAAAGAAGAAAAGAAGTGGACAATGCTAGGCGCCTGTAAACTATTGTTTCATATTAAAAATTTTTTAGAAGTAGTCGAGTGTGGTATCAAATGAAAGCTTGTGAAAACACGAGTAACAAATATATATGTAATATAATACTTGCGCAAAAATATATATGATGTAATACTTGCGCACATTTTTCTTTGTATTATTTTTAAAAAATCGCTAAAAAATCGCTGTCCCCCCACCTTATCTCGAAAAGTACCGATCAAAAAATTTTGAAAAAACTGTGGAATATTCTCCACGGGGTGTAGATTGAACGAAAATTATCACGAGTGCATTACCTTTAATAATTTATCTGGTATATAAAAAAAAAAAAAACAAAAAATTCAAGATCATCGGTTTTCAGTAAAGATTGGGAACAAACTTTGTTGAAAACTCATTTGGGGTGTGTTTTGTGAAGTCAGTGATTATTTTATACCACCGTAACAACATTTTTTATTTTAAAAGCAATCAACGTACGGAACACTAATTGTGCAAGTTCAACTTGCACTTGACCGGTTATTTCTTTAGGAAATTTGTTACGAATTTTCTTTCAGTTCATAAATCAAGTTCGTAACAAAAAATTCATTTCTTCGAAAAAATAACAATAAAGTACATTATAATTTTTTACGGCGATAAGAATAATTTAGAACTTGAAATTGGTTTACCATAAATATTATTATTTACTTGTAAATATGAATACGTCTTTTAAAAGCACCCTTACTTTTATTAAAATGATCAATGTTCTAAGTATATTAAAATTCTCACAAAATGAAATCACAAAAAGATAATAAAATTTTGTTTATTAACAATGGCAAGCAAAACAGATCATTAATCCTGCCAAATTTTGATTGCTATCAGTATCTTCGCCGAGCTCTTTTGTTTACAGTACTATTGCAACCCCTTCATTTTTAAAGTAGATATGTTAAAACATAATGAGATCATTCATTATAAGGGGGAAAAATCAATGCATAGCAGCGCTAATTCAATCTGCAAATAAATAAATAAGAAACTAACTTGACCACGATATTTCGTTTCAATTTTTCGTATTGTGAGCAAAAAACATCGTGAAAAAATATATAACTAATTAATTAATTAGTGGATGGATGATTATCTAGCATTGTTCTTTTCTTTTTTTTCGGCATACAAATTTGGTAAAATGACTGTACTTACAAATATGTAATTCTAAAATAAACACTAAATTTGACTATCTCACACTAGAGTGTAACTTAATCTTTCCTTTCTCCTTTTATTGAGCTCTATCTTTCTATAGATAATTTACTCAGCTTTGAATCCGTCTAGTACTTAGGCAGAGCACCGGCGACCTTTCGGTGATGCGTTACACATTCTCGAGTTTGGATCCTTTCTACCGTGGAGAGCAACATAGTCTCGCTCTAGACGATATCGCTCTCCCAAAAGAATATTTATTTGTCTTTATAACTTAATTTAGTTTTTTGGCACGGATAAAGGATCTCCTCGGAACTGCTATTGGTTTTGGGTATAACCTTTTCTGTCAGCCCGCCCGTCGATTACGTAATTGACACAAAAAAACACGCCCTCACGTGTTCGCCACCTGCTCAAATCACCTAACTTCAACCGACGTTATAAGAATCACCCCTCACAGCGCTTAGTAACCCTCTGCGATTAGAGCCCCTACCAAGCAATTTATGGACCACCGATCTACACTCCGGAGCCTCAAACACCCGAATTTAGCCTTCAGAAGCTCCAACTGGGAAAATGTGTCCGAGTGCTACGAACCGTCGACCGGGAGTGAGCAAAATTTAATACAATCCAATTTAAGCTGAGAGAATTAGAAAAAAATTGGAAAATGACCTTATTTAAATAATCAAAAAAAGTTTTTAATGATTAAAAAACTACAGTCTTCTCTTTTATATTCACATCGAATAAAATATATGTTCTCCGCCGACGAAATACGTGCGTACGTTAAAGAATAAAATTCGATTGTGGGTAATACAGATAGAAAAATTATCAAGTATTTTAAGAAAAGCCAGACCACAAAAAAGTAAATAAAATAAATCTTTTTTGTGCTGTGTGGCTAAATTATCAATCTTGCGATATTTAATAATATCCATTATGAAGTCCGAAGTTAAAAAATTTTTTTCGTAACCTAAGACCTGAAAAAATATTTACTTGGCTACTTAAAACATGCCGACCAATTAATTTAATTTTATAGTTTAAGCCTTGTATATAGATATATCTGAATTAAAT
>CM032451.1:35898367-36413367 GCA_019049505.1 Pachyrhynchus sulphureomaculatus | reverse complement strand
AAATGCCGCCTGTAAAGAAAAAAGAGCGTAAAAGCGTCACTTTGGAATTGAAGATGAAAGTGTTAAGAAGAATGGAAAATGGAGGCAAAGCAACAATTGTTGGGAGAGATTTTGGACTCTCAGAATCGACTGTGAGAACGATTTATAAAAATCGGGAAAAAATTAAAATCTCCAGCGAAGGTTCAACACCTATAAGTGCAACAAAACTTTCTCGTTCGAGATCATCTATCTTAGAAAGAATGGAGAAATTACTGTCAGTCTGGATCGAAGATTTGAATAAGAAGAACACACCACTAAGTCAAGATCTCATATGCACAAAAGCAAAATCTTTGTATGAGATGCTGAAAACAAAAGAAGGAGAAGGGAGTGCCACTCCGACTTTTGCTGCCAGCAGAGGCTGGTTCCATCGGTTCAAGCAGCGTTCTAATCTTCACAATATCCACATAACAGGCGAGGCGGCCAGCGCGGACATTCAAGCTGCAGCTGAGTTTCCAGACAAGTTTCAAGACTTCGTTAGACGAGAGAAAATTCCTGCTTGTCTCATCTTCAATGTTGATGAGACCGCACTTTACTGGAAAAAAATGCCATCTCGAACATTCATTTCTAAGGAAGAACGTCAAGCCAGTGGTTTCAAAGCTGCGAAAGATCGACTAACACTTCTGCTGGGTGGTAATGCCACTGGTGATTTCAAACTGAAACCTTTACTAGTGTACCATTCAGAAACACCCCGTGCAATGCGAGGCACAGACAAGACAAGTCTACCAGTTGTGTGGCGATCAAACAGAAAGGCGTGGGTTACACGGGAAATTTTTCAAGAATGGTATTCTAATAGTTTTTGCCCATCAGTCAAATCATACTGTGACAGAAATGGGCTTGAACCTAAAGTTATATTACTCTTAGACAATGCCCCAGGACATCCAACCTCACTTGATACGCCCAGAGACTTAAAAGTGTACGTAAAGTTCCTTCCACCAAACACTACGTCAATATTACAACCTATGGACCAGGGAGCAATAGCAAACTTCAAAGCTTATTACCATCGCCGCACTTTTAGCCAACTAATTCATGAAACTGACGGGGAAGGAAGACAGTCTATGCGAGAGTGGTGGAAGTCATACAACATTATGAAGTCTATTCACAACAGAGAAGAGGCTTGGAAGGAAGTTAAAATGAGTTGTATGAATGGGGTGTGGCGTAATCTTTGGCCAGATGTAGTGGAAGCACCTAGAAGAATTGTCCAGATGCAGAGACAAGTGCTTGAAGACATTGCTGCAATGATTGAGGGGTCTGAACTTGAAGATGTCACGGTAGAAGATCTCGTAGAACTTGTAGCAACGCACGACGATCCTATTAGCAATGAAGATCTGATCGAGTTACAGAATAATACTATCTACGATGAGGAAGAACAAGTAGAAGAGAAAGTTTTATCTTCAGGGGAAATACAAAATGCACTTTCAAAAATTTATTCAGGTTTGGACATATTGCAGAGTATAGACAATAATGATGACCGTGTCTTGACCGTGTGTCAAACAATTAAAAACAGTGTTGGGTGTTATGAACGTATTTTACAAGAACGTAAACAAAACGTTACCCAAAAGACAATAGATGTATTTTTCCGTAAAAAATAAGAGTATGTATTGCATAAAGTGTTCTTAGAATTAAAGTGATTGATTAAAATGATTTGTATTTTTTTGTATTAAATTTTGACTATGTTTAATCATAAACCTCGATATACGCGAATTTCAGTTAACGCGATTTTTTTCGGAACGTATCCCTCGCGTAAAGCGGGGTATTACTGTATATATATATATATATATATATATATATATATATATATATATATATATATATATATATATATATACATATATATATATATATATATATATATATATATATATATATATATATATATATATATATATATATATATATATATACATATATTTATATATATTATATATATATATATATATATATATATATATATATATATATATATATATATATATATATATATATATATATATATATATATATATATATATATATATATATATATATATATATATATATATATATATATATATATATATATATATATATATATATATATATATATATATATATATATATATATATATATATATATATATATATATATATATATATATATATATATATATATATATATATATATATATATATATATATATATATATATATATATATATATATATATATATATATATATATATATATATATATATATATATATATATATATATATATATATATATATATATATATATATATATATATATATATATATATATATATATATATATATATATATATATATATATATATATATATATATATATATATATATATATATATATATATATATATATATATATATATATATATATATATATATATATATTTATAAATATATATATACATATATATATATATATATATATATATATATATATATATATATATATATATATATATATATATATATATATATATATATATATATATATATATATATATATATATATATATATATATATATATAAATATATAAATATATATATATATATATATATATATATATATATATAGATATATATAAATATATATATATATAATATATATATATATATATATATATATATATATATATATATATATATATATATATATTTATATATGTATATATATTTTATGGGTTTAACACACGTGCTGCAGGGAAGTCCCTAAAGCGCTACAGGAGCGACACGTGTGCGGAGAAAGCGATTCACGTTGTTCTTGAATCGCTGTAAATTGTTCTCGGTGGGAAAACAGTCCTGGGCAAATTATTCCAAAGGGATGATGTTCTCCATACAAAAGACTGCTTGAAAAGCGTTGTATGAGGAGTAACAAGCTGAACCTCATTCGGATGTGAGGTATTAGCGCGACTTGTACTTCTAACATGCACCGCTCTGGGAGGAATTAAACGGGCCACATCCTCCGACCACTTTCCATGAAAATACTTGTAGAATAGGCTCAAATCGCCAACCGTTCTTCGATGTTCCAGCGAATCAAGGCCGCCAGTGAGTTCCGGGTCTCCAATCAGACGAACAGCTCTTCTCTGAATAGAATCCAACAAATGCAGTGTATGTTTGGGAGCGGAGCCCCAAACATGGGAGCAGTATTCCATAGTTGGTCGAAATTGAGCTTTGTAAAAAATTAACAGTTGTTGTGGAGTGTAAAGCTTTCTGGTTCGAAATAATTTTTCCAACTCTCCTTGATATGCCTCCAACGTGTTCATGCCAGGACATATTGCTCCCAAATTAACGCCCAATAAATTGAGTGACGATATTAGAGGAATGGAGTGCCCCGACATAACTATGTCGGGTTCAGCAACGTTAACTTTTTTAGAAAAAACTGCCGCCTGGGTTTTTGCAGCGTTAAATTTCACTTGGTTACTGTCACCCCAAGATAGAATTTCTTCCAGGCCTTTGTTAAGTTGAACGACTTCCTGCTGTCTGCAGATATTCATCTGAGTAGCCGATGTCCGAGCGTTCAGAGTGAATGAAGAGATAAGCGTACTATCATCTGCAAAGCTATAGATCGTTAACGTAAACGAGAAAGAGAGTAGGAGACAGTATGGAGCCTTGAGGTACACCGGCGTTGATAGTGAAGGTGTTAGAATGAAATCCGTCGACTGCCACTCGTAAAGAACGCTGTCTGAGGAAACATGAGAGCCACAAACAGAACTTTTTAGACATACCATAAGAGCGTACCTTAGCCAACAGCCCATCGTGCCAAACACGGTCGAATGCCTTGGATATGGCAAAAGCAACCGCTCGAGATTCTCCAAAGTGTTCATTTGCGTTGTTCCAAACGTGCGTAAATAAGTCAGAAGATCTCCTGTTGATCTGTTTTTACGAAAGCCATATTGGTGATCGCTAATAATACTGAATCCTTCAAGATATTTTAGAAGATGCTGATTGATAGCCTTTTCCATGACTTTCGATATTATTGAAAGCAGTGCGATTGGTCGGTAGTAACTTAGCAAGGTCTTCTTGCCTTTTTTTGGTATCGGCTGGACTGTGACACATTTCCAGCAGGAAGGAAATAATCCCTTTCTGTAGGATAGGTTGAAAAGTCTACAGAAAACTGATGTTAGTTCCCTCGCACAGTTTTTGAGAACTATGGCAGGTCCGTCAACGCCAGAAGCTTTTTTGGTGTCTAGCTTCATTAAAATACGTTTTATGATACGCTGCCTGTACACAATATCGGGCATCCTTGACTGCACTGTGGGAATAGTAGGTGGTGTTTTTCCTTGAAAATCGACAGTAGAATGTGAAGCAAAGAGTTCAGCCAACAAGTTCGCTTTCTCAACAGGTGTCGTTGCAATAGAATTATCTGGCCGTGTGAGTGGTGGTATGGTGGATTTGGTGAAATTTTGACTAACTGCCTTGGCGACTGACCAAAAGGACCTGGAATTGTAGGGACAAGCGAGAAGTTTGTTTCTAATTCGTTGATTGTGTGCCTCCTTGGCTTCGTCGATAATTTCTTTGCATCTGTTCCTGATACGAACAAAGGTGTTACGGTTTATGGTGTTAGGATTTGCACGCCATTGTCGGTAGTTAAGATGTTTAAAAGCAACAGCTTCTTTGCATTTTCGGTCAAACCAAGGCTTACCGTTAGAAGGGCATTTCTTCGAAAAAGGGATGTAAGCTTCCATACCGGCCAAAATAACATCGGAAACCTCTCTGGCGCAGTCAGATGGATCGTCGGATCGAAAACAAACGTCTAACCAAGGGAAAGTTCGAAAATATTCCATGAGATCTTCCCATTTAGCAGATTTGTAGTGCCACATCTTGCGCGGTTTAGGCGCCTCTCTGTCACTGATTGGTAGGATACTCAATGTCGAAAGTAGTTTATGGTCAGAAGAACCTAACGACGGATTTATGCTGACCGTGTAAATCTCCGGATTGGTGGTTAAGAAGAGATCAGGAAGACTGGCGACCTCCCCGTCTCGATCAGAGATCCGTGTTGGTTCGTCAATAAGCTGAATTAAGCCACAACTGACTGAAAATGATTCGGCTTCACGACCTTGCTCGTCGGTAGTATTTGAATATTTAAGCCAGTTGATGTTGTGGACATTAAAGTCAACCAGGATGGCAATTTCAGCTTTTGGATAATTAATTTGTAAATGATCAATGGTGTCTGTAAGAGAAGCGAAAAGTGTTCTAAAGTTAGTATCACTTGGTGGTATATATATATATATATATATATATATATATATATATATATATATATATATATATATATACGAGGCATGTTTTTTAAATAAGTACCGTTTTGGAATTAAAAAAAGACTTGCAAAGATATCGCTATAATTTTATTTTTACATGAAAGCCTGTACCTTAATCTACTTTTCTACATAATTTCCGTGAATATTGAGGCACTTGTCATAACGTGGCACCAGTTTTTGAATACCCTCCTCATAAAATTCTGCCGCCTGACTTGTTAACCACTGTATCACAAATACGATACAAAACACTACGAGAATATTGAGGAAAGCAGTCGCACAATGATGAAATTGTAAAGCGTCTGTTTTCTCTCACCTTTTCGTCCACTTTCTGCACCAAATCTTCATTAACGACCGAAGGACGCCCACTCCGTTCTTCATCATGCACATTTGTGCGGCCATCTTTAAATGCTCTCACCCATTTCCTTACCATTCCATCACTCATAATGTTTTGTCCGTAAACTTCACAGATCTCACGATGAATATCGATCGGTTTTACGCCTTTAGCACTAAGAAATCGTATAACAGCCCGTACTTCATAATCGGCGGGACTCACGATTGTCGGAGGCATCTTAAACACTCAGCAAACAACGTATACAATGAAGAATCAGACTGTAATGGCGTCAGTGCGTAGACATGAGATGTAGGTTACCAGCGCGCATGCGCGGAACGCCGACCGTATCGCTGCGGCGGCGGAATCGCAAAACGGTACTTACTTAAAAAACATGCCTCGTATATATATATAATATAAATATTATATGTGTGTATATATATATATATATATATATATATATATATATATATATATATATATATACATACATATATATATATATATATATATATATATATATATATATATATATATATATATATATATTTACAAGAGCTTTATTAAAATAGGGAACATGAATTAACGAATATTACTCGAATATCTGACAAAATGGTGAATAATAAATAAAGATACATCATCTGGAGCACCATCCTAAATTAGAAATAGCCATCGTTTAGGCAACACAATAAACATTGGCCCAAAATGCAGTCTGCTACTTTTATTGGTTGGGGGATCCTTAAAAAAAACTGTGGAAGGCACTTTAATTTTGACATTTCTTTCACAGTGCCTTAACCTCACTTATTTCAATTTACAAGAAAAGTGGAAAAATTATTTTCAAAATTTAAATGTCATTACTTCAAAGAATACCTGTTACGAGAAATGTGTCGCGATTACTAACTAACTGCACAAATCATGGAAAAAAGTCTAAACTTATGCTTCGAGAAACCTGGCAAGCAAAGTCAAAGGCTAAAAACAGTATTTTTATGGCTTTCACGGTAGTGTGTTCAAGCTATCTAACATACAAAATACTAAAAAAAAGATTTACTTTAGTACCTCAAGTAAATGCAGCTTCAATATTCCAAGGCAATCACTTAGCAGGAAGAAGAGCTCAGTTTAATTTTATAGCTGATGTAGTGGAAAAATCTGCACCCGCGGTGGTTTATATAGAAATTAAAGATTCGAGGTAGGAGTAGTTGTTTATTTGTCATTCTAATTAATTCTATTTTACTTTTTGTAGGAGAGTAGATTTTTTTACTGGGCGTCCTCTAACCATATCAAATGGTTCTGGTTTTATTATAGAACCTAATGGTCTGATTGTAACCAATGCTCATGTCGTTACAAATAAAGCATCGGCAAAAGTAGAGGTGATTGGTTTTATTCCTATTAATTTTATAAAATGTGTATATAAAAAATCAAATTTATATTAAAATATAAACCTAGTTAATCTACCTTAAGATCAAATGAGTTACTGATATAACTTAGTAGTCACGCATATCTAGAAAGGATCCTGCATTATTCTTCTTTCTAAAATAGGTAAAATTCATCATCCCAAAATCACATGTTTTAATGCTATTAAGAGGATATAATGATCTCATGGAAGTTTTTACATTCTTTTTCCATCACTTTCTAAATAATATTTTTTTAATCACTATTTTATGTTTAAATATGTATGCGTATTCCCATTTGTGTTCTTTGGACATTAATAAGGGTCCTGGCCCTGATGGCTTACCTACTTACTTAAGCACTGCAGTTTTGTTCTCGCTCGCCCACTACACAGTATTTTTAATGAACTACTGGGGTTTTTCCCGAATTTTAGAAACTGGGTTACATAACACCAATTCATAAGTCAGGCAGCCTTGATCAGATAATTAATTATTGACCAATTACCATATTAAGAATCATCTCTAAGGGTTTCGAACACATAATAACTGAATTCTTGACTACTCAGCTAAGTCCCAATATTAGTACCCGTCAGTTTGGGTTTCAGGGTGTCAAAAATGCAGATCTGAATCTGCTGTCATATGTCAACTTTGTGTCTGACACTTTGGAGAGGGGAACTCAGGTGCACTGACTTTTCCAAAGTGTTTGACAGGGTAAACCATGTTGTTCTTCTATCCAGGTTAAGGAGGGCGGGTGTTGCAGGAGTGATGTTGGATTGGCTTGCCTGCTATTTGATTGGACATATACAAACTGTCTGCTTTAATAACTACTTATCAGATAGTACATATGTCCCCTCTGGAGTTCCTCAGGGATCACACTTGGGTCCTCTTCTGTTCAACTTATTTATTAATGACTTGACTCATCATTTTGCACATAGTGAGGTCCTCCTTTTTGCCAATGATTTAAAGTTGTATATTGAGGTGTCTATATTTGATGATTGTTACAAACTTCAGACAGATTTGAATTAGCTTGTAGCTTCGTGCAAGGACAATGGTATGGAGCTAAATGTGACTAAGTGCCATTCGATCGTTTTCAGTAAGTCCCGGACTCGGTTAGATTATCCATACAAGATCGGGGATGCTGTTCTTAAATGAGTGTCTGAAGTCAAAGATCTAGGGCTTATTATTGACTCAAAATTAACTTTTATACCTCATATACAGAATATTGTTTCCAAGTCTCTCCAGCTTTTGGGATTTATTAAGCGTATTACACTGGGCTTTAATAGTACAGCTGCAATCAAGCATCTGTACTGTTCACTGATTAGAGCTCGTTTAGAGTATTCCTCCAGTGTATGGAGTCAGTGCTATGGTACTCACATTCAGTGCATTAAGAGAGTGCAGCACAAATTTTTTAGATAAATTGCCTATAAGATCAATAGACCTGAGCTTACCTACCCTCAGATAGAATCTGAGCTTCACATTCAAACTTTACAAAATCGCAGAGTCGCTATCGATCTCAAAATGCTTTATAATATTCTCCATAGTAACTACCATTGTCCCTTTCTGCTGGACAAAATTGATCTGCATGTACCTTCTAGGGTGACCTGTTCGAGGCACACTTTTTTTGTGCCATCCCACAGGACGAACTACGGATGCAATAATTTTGTATCTAGGTCATGTCACCTTGCCAATGAGCATCCCAGTCTGGACTTTTTCATTGGAAGATCTGTGTTTTATAGACAGTTATATGGAGTATGATGTGCATTTTGTTACTTATTGTTATAGTCATTATTTCCTTTTCTATTTTTATTATTATTATAATTTTCTTTTTTCTCTTTCCCTCATTCTTATTCTAAAATTTTCTTTTTTACTTTATTGTCATCTTAAGATATTTTATTGTATTGTTTTAAAATTGGGCATTGCCCGTTAATTAATTTAAAAAAAAAATAGGTAAAATTAGTTACTTGTATATTTAACTTCTTCAAGTTTAGCTGATATATTGATAAGATACAAGCTTGTTTGAAATGCCCATTGAAATCCAGATTTGAAATTCTTAGTTTTAAACTTGACTTAAAGCCATAAAATCCTATTACAATCCTATTTTCTCCAAAGCAGTTTTTTTCAATTAGTGAAACACTAATATAAATAAATATGTGACCCTCATTGTACAAAGTTAACAATGATTGGTGTATTGAAAATTATAAAAAACTATTTTATGTTTTGTTTAAAATTACATTATTATTTTTGTTTTAACATGTTTTTAATATCTCCTTACATTGTAGATTTAAATATAATAACTAGCCAAGTGCAAGTCAAACTTGCACAACTAGTGTTCCATACGATTGCTTTTAAAATAAAAATTTTTGTTATGGAAGTATAAAATGATCAATGACTTCACAAAACATACCCCAAATGAGTTTTCAACAAAGTTTTTTTCTGATCTTTACTGATGACCTTGAAATTTTTGTTTTTTTTTATATCCTAAATAAATTATTAAAGGTAATAATTTTTGTTCAATCTACACCCTATGGAAAATATTCCAGGATTCTTTCAAAATTTTTTGATCAATACTTTTCGAAATAAGGGGGCAGCGATTTCTCGCAATTTTTTAAAAATAATACAAAGAGAAGTGTGCACAAATACTACATTATATATATTTTGAACTCATGTTTTTACAAGCTTTCATTCATCCCACTCGATGACCTAGAAATTTTTTTTTTACTTTTGATTTCACCCCCCAAAATTAACCCCTTAAGTCAAAATTTAATTTTCAAAACTACACGGCTCTGATGAGGCCATCAATTCTTATGAGTGTGAAATTTCAACTTTCTATGTTTCGGAGGAAATAGGGTGGGACAGACAGACAGACAGATACCGAAGTGATATAAGTGTTCCGTGCAGAACAGAAAAAGATATAGTCAGAGAAAGCCCATATGTTTATTAATACACCACATTATAAATATACTTTATGTGGTGGCAGTAGAATCTTTTTAAATTGATCACAACTTTGGAGTTTTTCTGTACTTTGTTTCCTAAAATGATTATAATAAAGAATAATATTTGGTCATCAATGAACCAAAAACACCTTAACCTGACAAATGTTTTCTGTAGACTAAGCTGAAACCAACATATGACGATGACAAGATGATTATATGATAAAGGTTAATAATCTTTATCTCGAAATCGTCCTGTTATATTGTATTTTAGAGTTAAACTATTAAATCATGACATTTGCAATTCAGTGACCTAAAGACACTCACATTATTTAGAAGTCTTTGTTATTAAGCAGAGAAATAGTCTAAGCTTGTTGTTGCCGAGTTAAATAGGTTCCACATTATTAGTTAATAACTTAAGTTGATAGTCAACTAGAGGCTATAGTTGATATTTCTTGGCAAACATTTTAGGTAAGACTTGTAGATGGTAGGGTATTTACTGGAGTTGTAGAGGATATAGACCTAAAAAGTGATTTAGCAACAGTGAGAATCCCAGCCATAAATTTGCCAGTTATGAAATTGGGCAGTTCTGCTGATCTTAAAGCAGGGGAGTTTGTTGTTGCTATTGGTAGTCCCTTAGCGTTAAGTAACACTGTTACATCAGGTAAAATTTTGATTTTGATGTTCATAAAATATGTTAAGAACTAAATTTTAAAAGCGAATTTTTAAGGTGTTGTAAGTTCTCCTACAAGAGGTTCTGATGAGCTGGGACTTACAGGTAAAGACATGATCTATATTCAAACTGATGCAGCTATTACATTTGGAAATTCAGGAGGACCCCTAGTAAATTTAGACGGAGAAGCTATTGGTGTTAATAGTATGAAAGTAACACCAGGTAACTATTAAACACATAAAAGATATACTATTTTTAAATTTTTATCTAGATTTGATTGCAATATAAAAGTATATTTTTGTCAAGTCTGTATTGAAATTTTCAAGAGTTCTTAAATTTTAATAGCCTAACTGTATGTATCATTCATTATTAGGGTTGGAAAAAAGTGCAGTAAGACACTGGCAATATACTCTACTACCATTTCTCATTGCAAGTTCTACAAATCATCCGCGACCATGATAATATTGTACATCAGCAGTGTTTTGCCATATTCTTGTCCATTCCTAGTCATTATGAAAATTTCACTATCAATATCTCAGTACTGATAGGTACAATGAAAAACCATTTTCAGGTATTTCCTTTGCTATTCCAATAGATTATGTGAAAACATTTTTAAAAAATTCTTCTGGTCCAAAAAAAACTTCGGATGGTCCCAAAAGGCTGTATATGGGTATTACAATGTTAACACTTACTCCTCAGATTATAAATGAATTATTGCAAAGACAGGAAATTTTGGTTCCTAATGATTTTAAAGGAGGTGTATTAGTATGGAAAGTAATTTTAGGATCTCCTGCACATAAGTGAGCATCTATCTCAAAAATTTGTTAAAATTAAAATTAATTAAATCATAGTTGATTTCCTTTTTTTTTTTTTCAATTATGATGTCTTTTTTTAGTGGTGGTTTACAACCTGGAGATATAGTAACTCATATAGATGGAAAACCAATAAGAAGCGCTAATGATGTATATGATATTTTAAGAGAAACTACTTCAAGAAAATTAAGAATGTCAGTCACAAGGCAGGGTAAAAAGTTAGATTTAAATGTCCAGCCAGAGGATTTAGGGGAATGAATTTGTAGTTATTTGGAATAATACCATACAATGATCAGTAAAATGTTGGTGGAAGATTAGTTTCTTTTTGATGTCTTAAAAAATGTTATTCTTAATAAAGGTTGTGTGTAAGGGAACATAGAAACTTTTTAATAAAATATACAGGTTATAAGGAAACTATATTACATGGCAGAATCATAGTTCTAAAATAAATAATAAAATGGGTTCATCTGAGATATTGTGATAAAACTAAAAAAATATATATTATATAAAACATTTTTTTTGTTGACTTGGCTATTTTAGAATCATAATTTTGGGTTTTTTTTTCACTCTTAATTTCTGAATAAAACATACCTTTATGCCCAAAAGTGCCAAAAAAATCTTTTTGGGAAATTAAAATCCAAGGTTGCTCTGGCATGTGGCCGACTTTTTACTGGTTACTGCATGATTTTGGTGAATATTAACAACAAGTTAAATCAACAATATACTTTAATTGATTTTAAATGATAATTTTCTCTCTAATTTGTATATTTTTGTAAAATAAATTAATTTTTTTGCGAATTGTTTGAAGATTTATTTACAAATAAAAAATATATGTTTAAACTTAAGTTATCTCTTTCTTCTACTTTTTACAGCAATCCATCCATCAGTCTCCATAGATGTTTCTTGTTGCGTCACATGCCCGTCTTCTGCTTCGCTTGTACTATCATCTGAAGATTCTTCTCTTACATTTTGTCTAATTTGGGTTTGTTGATTTAACCAATCCACATTTATAGTAGGTAATTTTTGAAATTCTATTTCACATTGTTCAGCATATCCTATAAAAAGAAAACACATTAAGTAATGCACATTATAATAGAATATTTTGTGAAACTCGCGAGAGAAGATGCCTCCTCATAATTAAGTGGTGAAAATTTTGGCTCTTTTTACAAAATTTTGGCCCGAAGCTCTAGCTTAGTAGATCATTTTAACTTAAAAATATGAAGAGCTCAATTTCTAATCTAATTTTTTTGAAATTATTGTACGTTAAGTAAACACATAAAAGCTGTGGGTTTTATACTGTTTATATTCGGAATCTTTGATCAGACAGAAACTGGCGGTAGTCCACAAACTATAGCAGTTTTGTTGGAAATATGTTATTTGGATGGCACACTGAAAAAAAAACCGAACTAGGTACACAAATATATAGCATACAAATCTTGAAGTTTTTCATAAGGACCATCATAAAACACAAGCTAAATGCTTAAGATAATACCATCAGTAAGTTAACATAAAGGAGGGTGGTCGGTTGTAGGCGAGGAAGGCGATTATGCTTGTTTGTGCATTGCAGTCTCTTAGCTTATTATACTTCCCTTTCTTCATTGCATGTGTGTCGTCCCTTTAAGAAGGTCGCCACTATGTAGATCACTGAATAGTTTATGTCTGTTCTGAGTTAAAGCCGCACATTCATATAGGATGTGCATAGAAGCTCCCTCCTCTTCATCACATAGTCTGCAGATCATGGGACCATTGTGGATACCCATTTTCTGTAAATGTCTCCTCAGGTGACAGTGGCCAGTGATAAATCCCACCACTAGTTTGATCTGAGTCCTTGCTAAACAAAGGATATCAGTTGTCTTTGAGGGGATGGCAGTTACCTCCCTCACATGTTTTTGGCCAGATGTTGCGAGCCGACGATCTAGATGTTGCTGATTTGACCATCTGTTGATTGTCGTTTTTACCACCCGTTTTAATATACCAAACGCTGATTCTGGTTTCCTGTATGGTTTTCTAGCTCTGAATTTTGCTAATTTCTTCGCTTTTTCATTACCTTTTATCCCCAAATGTATTGAAACCCACAGTAGTTCCTGAAGGATAATTCTAACAGATCATGTTTACACTTTATCGTGATCTTGGAGTCAGCCTGAGAGGGGTTGGAAATACATAAACATGTATTGTTCTCTATATCTGATTAAGCTATTTGATCTATACACCAGAAGGTAAGAGGTCGTTGAATTTTTAGAACAAAATAAAATAACAAAAATGAATTGCAAAATTTATACTTGAAAAGAGAGAACACTACACTCCCTAGCCCAAACCTAAAATATGGTTAGGGAACTAACTATAAATTTTACTAAAAGAAAACACTACATTAAGTACTGCACTTACCCCCTTTTAACAAATTTACAAACATAAATAACAGTTTGGAAATTTCTTTAGGTGAGTCATCTTCACACAGTGTCTCAAATTCCTCATCTAAAATATCTTCTAAAGCCTCTTGAATACTCTCAACATCTACATTTTGTTCATTGAGACAAAACTGAACAATGTAGTTCATGAAATCTATAGCAATCTAATTAAGAATATCATAATTAATATAGAGTATCTAATATTTTAAATATTTATTGAAATATATTTAGTATATAGCAATTTCCCAGGGGACATTTTAGCTAATGGTATAGCTAAGATGTATAAATGAAATCGCCTAAAATATATGTATCATTATTACCCATATCCTTCTGTAAAGCACATGGACCATGCTGACAACTTGCTAAGGGAGTGCCGTCGCTAGGAGTCATCGTCCATTTAAAACCACTGTTGAAACTATGTCGTCGTTTAAAAGATTTTCACCCACAGTAATGGTTTGAAATGGGACGATGAGACGACTCCCAGCAACAGCGCACCTATTTAGTGGCCTGACCATAGAGATATTAGAATAGAGGAGGTAAATTCTTGCGAAAAGCGTAGTGCTCATAGAAAAAGAAAGAAATAATGAGAGTCATTCTGTCTCGTCTCTCTTACTCGGCGCACGCCCCGCACGAGAATGTTATTCGTATTTCGTCCGGAGCCAACAAGGGGCAAACAAAAGAAGTAAGAGAGACCAAATTTTCTCATTATTTCCTTCTCTTTTTAACGACTACACGGTTTCGCTTACAGCAGGCTATATACTTTCTCTCTATTCTAATATCCCTATGGGCCCGACAGAATGCTCAGTGTGAAACGGCATTTAGTGTGCTTATGTACAGAACGTCCGCAGTTATTGGAAGTCGAGCTATGGCTGGAATGGGAAAACTTTTAGATGAGCGACATCGACACAGACGCAACACCAATTAAAACACAAAGCACAAAATAGCATTTAAGTTAACATTACAACGCACCCGCTTATCTGCTTTACCAAGTCGCGAATATGATAAATAAAAAAAAACTTATACCAAAGCAACATCATATAAGTATAAACCATTTTGCCGGGTTATATGTAATATAATAGGTTGTAAAATGCACTATGGAAGAAAACTATATTCCAGACTGATACTTATTATATTATCTTAACTTCCATTACACAATCTCAAAAACGAGTCCTATACTTACCAAACACATTGTATGTTGTAGCCAGAAAATTCAAATAATAAGTTTTAAAAATAAAACTAAAGAAAACAAATATAATATACAAGAAGCTATCCAATGCAAAGAAATTGTCCATATTCTCAAAAAACCCTTATTTAAATGGTAAAAATCAAGAAAAAAATTATGGTATCAGGCACACTAATTAATTTAAGTGATGGCATGTTTGACCTAATAAGGTATAATTAATCTTCAATAATTAATATTTAAACTAAATACACAAAATCTATACAAACCAGTCTTACAAATGAAATTTAGTTATAAATTAAAACTTTTAAAATTTAAAAAGTGCAACACAGATTACTAGTTGCAATATTTATTTACAATCTAAGAGCTGTAGCCAAAATATGGATTTAGCGTCTGTAAATATATAGTTAGCAGATGATGACCTTCAGTAAGTTTCGCCCCTACATTAAAAGTATGGAAGGTCAAACAAAAAATAATCCAGGCGTGCCATTTTTCTTTTACCACAGTATATGACAGGTTTCGCTCCCTTCAGAGCTTGTCAGATAGCATTAGGCAAATATGATAATCATCAGCTCCAGCAACATAATCACGACAGCAGCAAAGTTTTATGAAGTCTATCTCAAAGGATATTAGTAGTAATAGGCGTAGTAACTGTGGGAAGATTCAGCACCTAGCGTAGACCAAACAGACCCACTTTGCCAATCCTAAATAATTCTCCCAATCACCTTAACTACCATGATCCCCACAGCACCCTTTCTGACATTACTATGAGAGTATAGATATCACTCCACTATTGACCTTCTCCTCCAAGGTATTGCCGATCTGAAGACCTCATACCTGAGAGAGACCTTATCACCTCCCAAGCACAGACAAAGTGCAGCGGCGGCTTTTAATTGTTTAGACAAACAGACCAATCAGGTTGTCTTCCACATCTAACAGTGTTAAAGGCCTTCCCAATCGACAGTGACACTCGTGCTGCTTCCTTACAGTCACCATTCAATTTGTACTCCTTTAGTCCACGATACAAAATCAATTCTTGCAATTGCAAGTTATGTGATCCTACTGTTTCTTTCTTTTTATAATTAGTGATTTTTTTGCCACCAACTACTAAACTAGTAACCTCTATCAAAGGGTAAAAATGAAAAATATGTAATTTGACAAATACAACACAAATACACAGTTTTGATTTTAAGGAAAAGATTATCGTTTTCATGGATCCTAATAAAGTGTTGGCACTTCTGTGTCATTTGGATGTGATAAACCAATTGCTGAAGGATAAAAATCAATAAATTTCTACATATCAACAAAAGAATGCTTTGTTCAATGCACTTTTTTTGCTAGTTGAAGTAAGCAGTTTTTATTACTCTCATCTGTCCTCAGTTAAAGGCATTTTCTGCAGGCATATGCAACACCGGTTACTATTTTTTGCTTAGAATCTGAGACCGGATACAATCTGACTTCATCTGCATTACATTTTATGGATAACTAGCCGGGCCCGCGGCTCCGCTCGCGTGGACCTGAGTCACTACTATCGTCACTGCCTATTCCTTATGTTACCCAACGTAATAAAATATCTCCCATTATCTCCCCTTATCTCCTAATATTTCTCCTTATCTACCATTATCTCTACATAATTTCCATTATCTAGGCTTATCTCTGTTCATCTCCCATTATTTCTCCTTATCTCCCATTATTTCTCCTTATCTCCCATTATCTCACCTTATTTCCCATTATCTAGGCTTATCTCGCAATATTTCTCCTTATCTCCCATTATTTCTCCTTATCTCCCATTATCTCACCATAACTCCCATTATCTAGACTTATCTCTGCTTATCTCCCATTATTTCTCCTTATCTCCCATTATTTATACTTATCTCCCATAACTCACCTTATCACCCATTATCGAGGCTTATCTCGACTTATCTCCCATTATTTCTCCTTATCTCCCATTATCTCATCTTCTCTCCCATTATTTAGGCTTATATCGAATTATATAGAACATATGTATAAATTTATAAAAACACGTAAATCGGATAAGTGGTTCTCAAGTGATAAGCGCACTAACGGACAGACAGACAGACAGAGAGACGTTGTATTTTATATATATTATATTCTTTGCTACATGATATTGTTCCATATTTAATGCTTTGGGCAGTGTATTGCAAGAGAACGCGTTAGCGGCAAACTTTTCTCCGACTTGATTCACTACTATCGTCGCTGCTTATTCCTTATGTCACCTAACGTAATAAAATATATCCTATAACTTGGCCAGAGAACATACGTATGTTTTAAAAAAAAGCACGTAAATCGGATAAGTGGTTATCCAGTGATAAGCGCACAAACGGACAAACAGACAGAGAGACGTTGCATTTTATATATATTATAGATATCCTTTACTACATGAAATTGTTCCATATTTAGTGGTCTAGGCAGTGTATTGCAAGAGAACGCGCTAGCGACAAACTTTTTTTTTCCGATTTGATTCACTATTATCGTCTCTGCTTATTCCTCATGTTACCTAACGTAATAAAATATAGTCTATACCCTGGCCAGAGAACATATGTCTATTTAAAAAAAAAAGCACGTAAATCGAATAAGTGGTTCTCCAGTCATAAGCGTACTAACGGACGAACAGACAGACGGAGAGACGTTGCATTTTATATATATTATATAGATTATTATTATTATTATATAACCTGGCCAAAGAATATATGTACGAATTTAAAAAAAGACACGTAAATCGGATAAGTGGTTCTCGCGTGATAAACGCACTAATGGACAGACAGACAGTCAGAGAGACATTGCATTTTTATATATATTATAGATTATAGATATCCTCTGCTACATAATATGGTTCCATAATGGTTTAGATTGTGTATTGCAAGAGAACGCGCTAGCGGCAAACTTTTTTCCGACTTCATTCACTATTATCGTCACTGCTCATTCCTTATGCTATCTATCGTAATAAAAAATAGCCTATAATCTGGCAGGAGAACATATGTATGTTTAAAAAAAAAAGTACGAAAATCGGATGAGTGGTTCTCCAGTGATAAGCGCATTAACGGACAGACAGATAGACAAACAGACAGAGAGACGTTGCATTTTATATACTCATATATTATAGATGTAATAAAATGTATTTCTATAACCTGTTCAGAGAACATATGTATAAATTTAAAAAATCACGTAAATCGGATAAGTGGTTCTCGAGGGATAAGCGCACTAACGGACAGACAGACAGACAGAGAAACGTTGCGTTTTATATATATTATAGATATAGATTACACGTAATTCGGATAAGTGGTTCTCGCGTGATAAACGCACTAATGGACAGACAGACAGAGAGACATTGCATTTTATATATATTGTAGATTATAGATAATCTCTGCTACATAATATTGTTCCATAATTAATGGTTTAGTCTGTGTATTGCAAAGGAACGCGCTAGCGGCAAACTTTTTTCCGACTTCACTCACTATTTTACGTCACTGCTCATTCCTTATGCTACCTATCGTAATAAAATATAGCCTATAACCTGACCAGAGAACAAATGTATGTTTTAAAAAAAAGAGTACGTAAATCGGATAAGTGGTTCTCCAGTGATAAGCGCACTAACGGACAGACAGACAGAGAGACGTTGCATTTTATATATATTATAGAAGCTATCAGTGCTAGTACTATACTATAATAAACCCTGTTTGCAATATATATGGATAAAAATGTTATTGGTAGCAGATAATCCACAATAAATAATTTTTTGATTAAACATGAGACTTAAAATTTTGCAATTTTTCATTATACTATTACTGTTTCATTGCTTTAATTTACGTAAAATTATTAAATACATCTTCTTTTAAGACATTTACCAAAAATGACAGTTTTGTAAACAAACTGAAATTGCATGGGAAGGTTTTCATTGCATGATTTTTTATGATTTTTGTAAAGGCCTAACTCAACAACAATGCCTCGAATAGCTTCATTCAACTCTTGGTAATGAATGACCATCAGAAAAGACTATTTACAATTGGTTTGCAGAATTTCGTGATGGTTGTGCTTCCATCAGCGATGAATTTTGTAAAGGTCGACCAAAATCGGTTGTTGTGCTAAAAAACATTGATTTGCGCAACATGATTAAAGATCAGCATGTGACTTGCCGTGAGATAAAGGCATCCTTAGGCATATTGAAGATTGTAGTACATTCAATTTTGCATGAACGTTTAGCTGTGAAAAAGATCTATTCCCGATGGATTCTGTATAATTTGACTGAAACTCAAAAACAGGCTCATGTTCATTGGCGTAGGAAAATGCTCAAAAAATTCGACCAAGGACATGAAAAATCCATATACAAAATCGTAACAGGAGATGAAACCTGGATATATTCGTACGAGTCAGAAACTAAGCAACAATCAACTGTTTGGGTGTTCCAAGATGAACTGAATCCAACACAAGGGGTTCGACAGCTCTAATTCTTCTAGGAAGCATAGCTTAGACAATTTATGGAATATTCATATTTGTTTTTGATGTGATAACTTACCGAACACTTTATATGTCCTAACTGAAGGTAATATTTTCAAAATGTAAAATTTTAATCTCTTATACTAAAAAAATAATTGCAGCTTACATTTTAACGTGTTCAATTTCAAACAAGCATATTTTTGTAATTGTTTATTTTTTCTGTTTTAATCATTTTTTTAGATTCATCACTTTCCATATCCCATAACTAACTGAAGAAACATTATCAACTTATTCAACTCCAGTTTATTAACTTAAAAGTTACAATTACAACACCGATTGGCAGTCATTATTTCGTTAGTAATTACAACCCTGAGATACGTCTTAACTCAGCAATAATAAACTCTTCTTGAGATTGTTAGATTTGCTATAAGAATACCTAAGCTATATATTCCCTAGATTTGTCGGTGCAACTAACATCAGTTTCTTACCTGTTTGCTATTTGGGCCTCCCGTAGAATGTTCTACAGCTAGTCTAAGGGCGGTCCAGTTATTAAATACTTGAGACACAATCTTCCTAAAAGATTCTTCCATTTTATAATATAGTTATTCTTTGTTATATTTATTTATGTTTATTTTTTGTATTTTTTAAATATACATGTTTTCCTAAACATAACCTTAAAAATAGGAAGGATTTTGAGGTTATCTAGGCGTGTTTACAGTCTCATTAGACGATTATTTACTACTCGGTTGTTATCATAGACATAGAGAATGGAGTGTGCGTTCTGTATGCCACTGTGAAGTAAATACGGCCGCAAAAGTGTGAGAGAGACAAGGCAAATTTGCGGCCAGTAGCTGTCTCTTTCTCGCCTTGAATTCCGTCTCAGGGTATTGCGCCTTGGTTATTGCGGGCCTACAGAAAAGAGACAGGTATTGGCCGCACAGTCGCTTTGTCTCTTTCTAGAGAACGGTCAATTTTGTGAGGCTATTTCTCAATCCATTTTCTATGTCTATGGTCGTTAAGGACAGATACGACATTAAAAAATAACCGCGTAATGATTACCGTATATGAGTTCTTATTCAGTGATGGATCCAGAGATAGTATCGCTGGCATCATTTTCATGCCTAAATTGTCTGAGGGAGCATCTCACATGTTTGTAAATTCACTGTTACATCATATACACAAATCAACTGTCATGGTCATCAGTTCCTATCATCTGGTAAAATCTCGATGGATCTACTTCATTTAAGCTATCTTTTTCTAAAGTTCCTCCCAAGCGGTTCCATCGCTGTACATAAGAATTTTACTGTTCTTTCTAATTGGTGAAAGTGGTTTGAAGGATATAACCTCACACTAAAAAGTTTTTAAGGAAAAAAATATAAGATTAATTATTGTAATTTGATTTTCTAAATTTTATTATAAACTTCAAAATGGATACAGAAGAATTTTACGAAGAGATATTAAAATGTGTACCATGATAATGATCTTAAAATTGAATGTTTGACAGCATTAAACATTTTTGGAACATTGTTTTCGACTGGAGGTTGTCTCGCGAACAAAATGTATAAACTTACTTTGTTTAAAACTCTGCTCATGGTGTTACTTCAAAGAGTTCACTTTTTTGTTTTATTGGCCTCACGACTTTAGCCTATCAGGTCATCGAATCGTTTTTTATTTTTTTTTATTATGGAGATATAGAAATGCATTTATGCACGGAGTGTGGGCCTCGCGCCTCCATCCGGACCCCACCAACTAAAACCACATATCTCCCTGTCGTCTCGCACTTTACACCGAAACCGCTCTCGCATTTCTTCGGTGCGAAGGCTGTCTATGTTATCGTCGTCCCTCTCTCTCTTTGGTTTCTATTATCTGTCTGATTACCCTATAGTCCAGGTGACTTTTGACTGCACTAGGCTCTCCATCATGTCAGCGCTGTTAAATGGCCATCCGATCGTATGTCGGTATTCCATCCTAGGTGCATCCCATCTGGGGCATATAAACAGTGTGTGCTCCATATCGTCAATGGCACTGCAATAATAGCATTTACTTATTGCTACGTTTCCGAGCTCAAAAAGGTACTTCCGAAAGCATCCATGTCCCGACAATGCTTGGGTTAGGAAGTAACGGCGTATTCGTCCACATTAGTATGTCCAATCTTGGCCTGTAGGTCCAGCTGCCGTAAGTTCCGCCATTCCACTTTTGTTGCCATCGGTTTACCAGATTATCTCTTGCGATTTGTTTATCTTCTCCTGGGTAAGTCTCCAATCTTTTCTCGATCTGCAGATCGATTGGAGGGATCCATCGGATTATTTGGCCGGCTCTATACCCACCACGTTACCGAGGCCGGCAAAGTGTTCTTTAATTATATAATACATGTTAAAGAGAAAATTCATCTTGTATTAATATTCGTACATTAGTTACGTTCGGCAGACGAAGCTACTATGTAACATCTAACAATTTTCTATTTTTAACCTTCTCCCGCTCCTTATTCGTTCCCGTCGGCTGAATGCAACCATCGCCGAAAAAATTTATACTCGATGTCACCATAACCTTGAAATTCTATGTTAAAGGCAGGGGTGTAGCCAAGGGGGCTAGAGGGCATATACCCCTCCGTTCTCTTAGACGTGGGATACGCAACTTAGAAATAGAACTCTTTTTAACTGGGGGTTCTATTGTGTAAAATATGTTCATTCCCGGCCATCGACTTTTAAATTAAGGATTAAGTTATTAAAGTTGCTATGTAGCTTAATTTTTAAATTGGGTATAAGTTATAGGAGTTCGACTGTCGGCCCTTTTTTGTGACCCCCCCCCCCTAAATGATTGAATTTTAGTTTACCGTCGTAAGACAGGTCAAAGCTTTTAGAGTACCAATGCAAAAATGAGTATTTGTTTTCGCTCTTCTGTTGTTGTTAGACGCTTGTGTACTTGTAGATTGACACCCCTCTGTAAGTAGCCCCGCCTTTAATGTTCTGTTTTCCCTTAAACAAACGCTCCTTGTATTCATATCCCACACTGCCCCCGAACCAGGCTACCCGACTGGCTAGTGGATATTAAGAAATTTTGATCAAACCAAAAGCAAATCTCCCGAGTGCGTCATAAACAATGTTGCCAAATTAGTTAAGAATTATTTAAGTAAGGTTTGCAAATAATGCTTCTTACCTTTTTTTATTTTAATATTAACTGTATCCTAAAGTTATATACTTTCTTAATTTATGTAAGGTCGGGGTGCTATTTACTTAATTTCTTTTAAAATTTCGGATTAATAAAAATATTTCCCTGATTTGTGAATAGCTTCACTTTATGCGTCATAAAAGAAAAAACAAAAGTAAAATTACATTTTTTTCTTTCTCCCCCATATTCTTACCTGGCGAACTCGTGCCGGAGAAGAATTCCTATTATGTATGACAATGGTGAACGCTTCAATAATAAGATTTCTGAGCAATGCTCTTAAAATCCAATTCCATGTCAGCTGTTTCCGACGTTTACAATTTGTCGTCGGGTTTGACGTCACAAATATTTTAGGGATTAGCTACCAAAATTATTAAAGCAGGAGAAAAGTTGTGACATAAAACACTGGTTGAGTGTTACGAAACCATATAAACAGTGAATTCTGGTTAGTTTCTATTATATAAGAAACTGATGTTCAGAACTGAAAATTTTAGAAACAGAAAAAAGTTTTAACGGTTCTAGTAATCACAAATACTAAATTTTAGGAATGAGGGAGAGAATTAATAGACACTTTAGTAAAAAATATTCACGAAGTTAAATTTTAAATTGTACAAATGCCAATCTTCTAAAATCGTCTAATGTCCATCGAATTTGATAGACAAAGAGAATGGACTGAGCATTATCCTAACAAAATTGATCACTGTTTAGAAAGAGACAAAGCGACTGTTGGGCAAATACCTGTCTTTTCTATGGCCCTGTAATAACCAAAGCGCAGTACCCTGCAAGGGAATTCAAGGCGAAAAAGAGATACCTACTGGCTACACATTCGCTTTATCTCTCTCACGCTCAGTCCATTCTCTATGTCTATAATTGGTAGATTAATATTCTCAGAAAGTAGGGTTATATGATAACTGTATCAACAGGTTTCTGTTTTTGTATTTTTCTACTTGAACAATTAGCTAAAGGTAAATGAAAATTTTTTATGATCACTTTTTTTATATAGTTTAACAAAATTTGTATTTTAGTGTTTTGACTTATAGAAAAATTGTTTGTTTCCATATTTTAATATATTTTAGTAAACAGTAAATAATGGCTAGTCGAAACTTTACACTATCTATTCATAATGGAGTTCGAAAAATCATTTTTAACCGCCCGGAAAAGAGAAATGCCATCAACAAAGAAATGTACGAAAAATTGACTGAATTATTAAATGAAGATGCTAAAAATGATAAAATAGTGGTAACAATACTAACAGGTACTGGAGACTATTACTCAAGTGGAAATGATATAAGAAGCCCTACACTAGAAGGAACTTCATTGAACTTGGCAAAGAAGTTAATTCAAGCCTTTATTGATTACCCTAAACTTCTCGTAGGTAGGTAAGTAATACATTTATAGAATTCAAAGGTCAAGTATTATCTGAAAATTTGCAAAAACCTAACAAATATTGTAAACAAATAGTTTACATACTGCTTAAGTGTAATTATCTAAAAATAATAACATAAGTTAGGATGTTTATCTGTTACATACTAGGAATAAAACTTTAATTAAAATTAACATTAATCAAGATAATAATATGAACTTTGGAACATGCTATTTTAATTTGTAATATTTTGCTACTACTAAACCTTTGAGCTTTTAAACAGAATCTTGTTTATTATAGATCAGATCATTATGTTAATGTTTATTGTAAGGTTTCTCATCCAATAATCTATTTCATGTTTTTAGTAAATGTCTGTGCCTTTTTAATACTCAATTGATTTCACTTAATTACAGACGGTAACAGATTTAGCAGTAGGTAAAAAGGATATCACATTTCTGGACTAGCTTTAATTAATAGCCCAGTCGTCAGAGGTGAATTTTGATGAAAAGCTCTCATTAAATGTTAACAGGCTGCATTTTGGCATATAAGTAGTTTTTTGCTTGTAAAATAAGCTAAAAAGTTTGCTGCCGTACGCTAAGACTACTAAATCGAAAATGAAATGAGAAATTCAGATTTTCGCAAATATCTCGAAAAATAAAAATGATGTCGAAAAACTAATAGCACCATATGAAAGAATGGGAAATTTTACAAAAAAATAGTATATAGATTATTTTTTTTTACTTTTACCATAATTTACAAAAATTATTTAAAAAAAAAGTTACAAAAAAGAGAAAGTTTTTTACAGTTTTTAATGATTTTCTAGTGTTTAAGTATACTTTTAACTGTAACTTAAAAAATATTGTCTGACTTTTTATGACCAATTTGTACTTCTTTGAACGTACAATTGCCGGCGACACACTAAAGTAGGGAAATTTTCATATTTTAAAACTCAATTTTTAAATAACACAGACAATGTGGGTATTTTTAATTATTCTTATATTGAAACTTAAGGTATAATAATGAAATATATACAAGGATTTTTTTTTCAATACTATATTTTATTACATATTTATAATTTACTGGATGCCCGTTAAAATCATGCAAACAAAAATTTAGTTTTAAGTTTTACAAATTATAAAGCAAGAAAAATAAAAACTATTAGTATCATCTCGAAAAATCTATCTTTTAATTTTTTTTGTTACACCCTGAAAACAAGTAATATTAATTAATCTTCGAGCTGTGCATGTAGACTTTCAAATTAACCTCTTTAGCGCGCTATACTTTTTGAATCATCTATCCGATTTTTTAATAAATTCTCACCGTAATAAAAAAAAATCTGGAAAAAATTTATTTACTAATTTTTTGTAAAATTTCCCGCTCTTTCACAAAATGCAGCCTATTAACATTAAATGAGAGCTCAAAACCCCTGGCGACTGGGCTGTAAAATAAAGATGATATTTTCAGAAATCATTATCCTCAGATCAGATCAGATCATGAAAAAACATATTTTCCAATTCCAATTTTTATCCATATGTCTATCTGTTGACTCAATAACGCCCAAACAACCTTCATTTCCACTTTGGTAGTTTAAAAATCATTTTCAATTCCTTTATTTTTTTTTTAAAATATTTGGTACAGGGGATGGCATGAATATGTTGCATGCATAGCAAAGAGAGCTGCCTAAAGGCTGGGAATATTATTATATACTAAAAAACTTTTTACTCCACAACTTTTAATCCTGTCTCTCTTTCAATCTTTTCACCCCTATAGGTGTATTGGTGATACTATGCGATTGCTGCCTCAATAGTCATTCTTCAGACATCTATATCTTGCACCACCCGACTTGACTTGTGCATACCCATACTAAGAAGGGATCTTACTTAGTTGGACCTTTTTATTTAATCCTATACAAAGCTCAAATTCGACCAACAATTGAATACTACTGCCATGTTTGGGGTTCTGCTCCTAAACATATGTTGCAATCATTGAATTCTATTCAGAAGAGAGTTATTCATTTGATTAAAGACCCAGAACTCACAAGCAACCTTGATTCCTCGGAACATTGAAGAACAGTTTGTGACTTGAGTCTTTCTCTTTTATGGAAAGTGTTCATTGGATATAACCTGGTTAATTCTTCCCAAACTGGTGCACGCTAAGAATACGTTTTGGGCTAATACATCATATCGGTATGAGGTTCAGCTTGTCATTCCTCGTACAACTCTTTTCAAGAATCTTTTTATATGGAAAACCTCATCTCTTAGGACTGATTCACCTAGGACTGTGCTTGCCACTGAGTATTTGCAGCTATTCAAGGCCACCGTGAATAGCTTTTTTCATACACGCATCTTTCTTGTACCGCTTGAAGGATTTCCCTGCAGCATGTATGCTATGCTCATAAAAAAAGTTACGGTTAAAGGGAATACTTTATATATTCAACAGTGTTTTAGTTACCTATAATATATACATTTTTAACCATAGGAGGATGGTTCGTGAAAAGGGAAAACCTATCAAAAGTTTCTTTACCCAAAAATGACAAATCCTAGTTTAACTTGATAAATTCATTTTTGCACCAATTACTTTTCGTTAGCGAACTAATATTGTAGATAAATTAATATTTTTGGCTATACACTGGTCAGCAAAAAAATCGACTTAAACTATTTGGCTTTATTTGACATGGATCGTAGAATTTAGTGTTCATATATTTTTATGGATTTTAGTGTCATTTGAAAGCCCATTCTATTCTCTTTCTAATGATTCCAAATTCCATAGCATACCTCATGCTTTTTACTGATTAAAATGACTGAAAGGGAAAACAAGAAGAACAAAGATTGAAAATAAGGGTAAGAGAAAGCAAAAACAAATTTTAAGTTTAACAATTAAATTTATTGATAAAAACCAAAATCAATATTTTGTATTACCCTCCTAGCCCTTATTACTGCTTCCAGCCGGTTTTTCATGGAGCTGGTGAGCTTTTTCACCACTGTCTATGGGATTCTTCCCACTCTTCCGCCATCGCAACCTTTAAGTCCCATCGCTGGGGGGGCGGGGGCTGGATTTCTGGATTCATTAGCACGAAGCTATCGCCAATAAACCCAGCGTAAGGAACGATGCTGGGTTTGGGCATCTAGTGGGATGCCTCCCCACACCATGACAGAACCTCCTTTATAGGCAACCGTTTCAGCAATACAGCACTGCACATAGCGCTCCCCAGGCCTCCTAGAGACTCGTCTTCTTCCATCATTGCTATGTCGGCACATTCGGAACTCGGAAAATAAAACGGAGCGCCATTGCTCTGAGGCCAGGCGACATGTTTTTGAGCAAATCTGAGTCGCGCTTGTCGATGGACTGCTGTCAATTTGGGTGTGTTAACTAACTGGTCTCTTCGGAGTTAGGTTAGCTTCTTTAAGTCTTCTTCTGATTGTCCAATGACTGACAACCCGACCGCGAACTTGTCAGCGCTCCTGCTGGACCTCAACTCCGGTCAAGTGACGATTTTATAGAGTTGTGTTGACAATGAAGCGGTCGTCTCGCTCCGAGGTACACGTTCTTCCTGATCCCGGTCCCTGTGTAAAGGCGCCAGTCTTTTGGCAACGTCTGTAGGCTCTGGAGAAAACTGACTGGCTCAGGTGCAGTTGGCTATGCCTTTCTTGGAATAGGGCAATGACTTGTGCTATTTCTTCCGAGGTGGTATTCATTTTCCAATGACGTAATTAGTGAGCAGGTTTAGCAGAGATGTTGACGGTTCAAGATCGGATAAAGGAATGATAGGGAAATGCAGTTTCATATGTTTTTATAGGGATGAATAGCGCGCAACGAGTACGTTGCTGAGCGAGGAAAAACGGTTCTATTGAGTAAAACCGTTTTAATCAGTAAAACTTTTTGGAAATCCAAATGTTTTTGGTATTATTGGAAAGAGCCGAAATCAGCATTCTAATAATACAAAAAATAATACCACTGTTTGAAAATTAAATTCAAGGATCAGTGTTAAATGAAGCAAAATCGTTTGAGTCGATTTTTTTGTTCACCAGTGTATTATAAAAAACTGACACAAAAAAATATTAAGCTGCTTTGCTTTATGATAAATCGTGGTTTTTGGGAATAGACCGTGTCAATTTGGAGTAATGCTTCGCCGACGATCGCACGAGGCCTCCTTACTAACTCTAAGAATTTGTAAGCATTGGACCAAATTATTTGTATTTGATTTAAATCAACTCAACTGCAAAAGTTTATAAAATTGTTTGCTACTCAACTCCCCTCAGTTTTTTAAAAGTTTTTTTTTCTAATTCCCTTAGAAAGGTTTTATTTAGAATATATCAAGAATTCATTCAGGTCAATTAAATATTAAAAAAAAGGTGTTATGTACCTTCCAACTAAATTTTGCCCACCTTAAAGGGCTTGGCTACTGGCTAGTTTGACTGACTTCCGATCATCGAATTAGTGTCGTATATTATATAAGTTAAAAGAGAAATGTGTTAGGTCACTTTGGTTCAAAACACACCGTTTTAGTTGCTATAAAAAAAATCAATTCTATAATTATTAAAACAATAAAACTTTTTCTTTTTTTAGTCTCCTGTGTAGTTTTTTAAGTTTTTTTTAAATCTGTTACTAAAACGATTGCATGCCAAAAAATCGCCCTTCGAGATTTGTGTATTTCTTTATGTTTTTGTATTTCTCTATGAAAACCATAGTTTATCATTTCTGTTGGTTGGTACGATAACTCTCGAACGAGATGAGATATCTATTTCAAATTTGGTACACATAGTACAGAAAGGAACTGTTTTTGAACAATATCCCTTTAGGAGAAGGTGGCGAAAGTAATATCAATAAATAAAATTATTTAGTAATAATACTAGAACTAAGTAATTGTAATAAAGCAAAATTCAGTATTTATTTTAAAACTTAAATTTCCATAAATTATTTAAATTATTAAATTTTAATTAATAATAAAAATATAAATAATTTAACAATTTTTTTCTAAAGTAAAATCTTATTTAATTTTTAAAAAATACTTTCTATGAGAAGAACTATTTTTATTGCATATTGGAAAATACATATATTAAAAGAATAAACAAATTCATATTTTTCTCACTTTGTATCTTTTATTGCATGCTCTTTGCTTCACATTCTACTGTCGATTTCCAAGGAAAAACACCACCTACTATTCCCATATTGCAGTCAAGGATGCCCGATGTTGTCTTCAGACAGCGCATCATAAAGCGTATTTTAATGAAGCTAGACACCAAGAAGGCTTCTGGCGCTGACGGAATACCTGCCATAGTTCTCAAAAACTGTGCAAGGGAACTAACACCAGTTTTCTGTAGACTTTCTAACCTATCCTACAGAAAGGGAATATTTCCGTCCTGCTGGAAATGTGCCACGGTTCAGCCGATACCTAAAAAAGGCAAGAAGACCTTGCCAAATAACTACCGACCAGTTGCACTGCTTTCAATAATATCGAAAGTCATGGAAAAGGTTATCAATGAGCATCTTCTAAAATATCTTGAACGATTTAATATTATTAGCGATCACCAATATGGTTTTCGTAAACATAGATCAACAGGAGATGTTCTGACTTATGTAACACATGTTTGGAACATGCAATTGAACACTTTGAAGAATCTCGAGCGGTTGCTCTTGACATATCCAAGGCCTTCGACCGTGTTTGGCACGATGGACTGTTGGCTAGGCTACGTTCTTATGGTATGTCCGAAAAGTTCTGTTTTTGGCTCTCATGTTTCCTCAGTGAGCGTTCTTTACGAGTGGCGGTCGACGGATTTCTTTCTAACACCTTCACTATTAACGCCGGTGTGCCCCAGGGCTCCATACTGTCTCCTACTCTCTTTCTCATTTACATTAACGATCTGCTGGAAAAGACCGGGAATCCAATCTACAGCTTTGCAGATGACAGTACGCTTGTCTCTTCATTCACCTTGAACGCTCGGACATCGGCTGCTCAGGCGAATATCCGCAGACAGCAGGAGGTCGTTCAATTTAACAAAGACCTGGAAGAAATTTTATCTTGGGGTGACAGTAACCAAGTGGAATTTAACGCTACAAAAACCCAGGCGGCAGTTTTTTCTAAAAAAGTTAACGTTGCTGAACCCGACATAGTTATGTCGGGGCACTCCATTCCCCTAGCATCGTCGCTCAATTTGTTGGGCGTTAGTTTGGAAGCAAATATGTCCTGTCATGAACATGTTGCAGGCATAGCAGGGAGAACTTCTTAAAAGTTGGGAATATTATTTAGAACCAGAAAGCTTTACACTCCACAACAACTGTTAATTCTCCGCTCCCAAACATAGACTGCATTTGTTGGATTCTGTTCAGAGAAGAGCGGTCCGTCTGATTGGGGGCCCGGAATTGACCGTCGGCCTTGATTCGCTGGAACATCGAAGAACGGTTGGCGACTTGAGTCTGTTCTACAAGTATTTTCATGGAAAGTGTTCGAAGGATGTAGCCCGCTTAATTCCTCCCAAAGCGGTGCATGTTAGAAATACACGTCGCGCTGGTGCTTCACATCCGTATGAGGTTCAGCTTGTTACTCCGCGTACAACGCTTTTCAAGCAATTTTTTATATGGAGAACGTCATCCCTTTGGAATAATTTGCCCAGCGCTGTGTTTCCCACCGAGTACAATTTACAGCGATTCAAGAACAACGTGAATTGCTTTTTCCGCACTCGTGCCTCTCCTGGAGCGCTTTAGGGACTTCCCTGCAGCACGTGTGCTAGACCCATAAAAAAAAAATGATGGCGAAAACTAGAGCAAAGCAAAAACATAGAGAAATACAAATTTCCAACAATGATTCTGGTTGCAAAATATTCATAAAAAAAAGCTTCCCCTGTGGTAAAGATACTCTAAATATTAGGCCAACGCCGACAGAGCATAACATGTCATAATTCTTGCAGAAACATATGTTTATCCTTGTTTATCTATTTTACCCTAAACCGGAAGGACTTGATTGCCTGTGACAATTTTTCTTCTTTAAAGTTAGGGGCATTGAGCCTTAATTTAGATTTATTTTTTTAGCTGTTGTGAATGGTCCAGCTATTGGCATTGCTGCAACTACTGCAGCTTTATGTGATGTAGTTTATGCTTCAGACAGAGCTTATTTCGAAACTCCCTTTATCAGACTGGGACTATGTTGTGAAGGAACCTCAAGTTACATGTTTCCAAGAATTTTAGGGCGTAGTAAAGCGTCTGAATTGCTGTTTTTAAATAAAAAGCTATCTGCTCAAGAGGCTTATAAGTTTGGATTTGTAGCTGAGGTAATTCCACACGAGAGATTGAATAATTTTATTGAAAGCTTGTACCAGTATGGCTCACTGCCTGTTAATACTCTTAAAATTAACAAAGAATTAGTTATGCAAGAATTGAGGAAAACATTAACTGATTGTAATGAGAGAGAATTTGAAGGTTTGGAAAAATGTATGGGTTCTGAAGAGTTTTCTCAAGCAGTTATGGCATTTATGAGTAGGAAAAGTAAACTGTGAGACTTTCTTTTGTAAAAATTCATGGAAAATATTTTATGTAGTTTTAATTAGATAGATTTCAACTAATTATGATTTTTACGAATACTTATTTTTATTTTGTTGTTTTATTTTTATATCCTGCAGCTCCATAAAAATGTGTACAGGGTGGTCCAAATTGGACACTTTTAAAGGTAAACTACTTTATCTAAAGGAGACAGACGAAAACTGATCGTCGGTGTCTGAGGCTCAATTTTTATGTTAAACTCAATGGTGAAAACCGTATATCGATATCTAATACCGTTTCAGATATACAGGGTGTTTTTCAAAAATCTGCATTTAGGAAAAATGTTTTTAATTCTTTTCCTATTGAAAATTCTTGATTTCTGTAAAAACATTCCCAAAGCACTTCTTCACGTGGATTTCAACAGTGTAATTACATTTTTTTACAGCTAATATTTTAATAGTTATTAACGCAAAAATATATTTTTTAAATGGGATACCCTGTATATGTTTCCTTATCCGAATAGTGCTTTAAATTACCATTCTAAAAATATAGCACACTTTATATTTTGTTTAAATCTGCTTCAAAATATAAAGGTTTTCAGTTTTTACGCGAGTTTTAAATGCACATTTTCTGAAGTAGGCTTTGGACGGAGCGGCATTATCAATTGTTTACCGATAGCAGTCAAATCGTAAAAAAAATTCCCAGAAGTAACTCTAAGAGTCATAACTCCAATGAAATTTACTACTTTAAACTATGTAGAAAATAAAACAAAACAACAATAAAACAATTTATTCCGAGTAGAGCAAACTAAGACAAAACAATTTTCTATAAGAGATGTTCGAAATGTCGACTAGTTTCATTTTCACATAGGCGGCACCTTTTCTGGACACTTCCTACCGAGTTGATTAGTTTAAGAGGAGTGAGAGCTGCAAAACTTTGTTTCACTGCGACTTCTAACTCTTGCCTGGTGTTTGTCGGCAATTTAAAAATTAGGTCTTTCAATCTTCCCCAGAGATAGAAGTCCATGGGTGTTAAATTCGGTGACCTTGCCGACCGACGGTTCGGACCTTGGTTGGCTATCCAGTTATTGTCGAAATTGGCCGATAAAAAATTACTGATAACTGCAGCGTTATGAGGGGGTGCCCCGTCGTGTTGAAAAAATATATTTCTACGGTCCATTAACGGCAGTTCATCAGCAAGAGGTTCTATTTGATGCCTTAAAGTTTCTAAATATCGCTGAGAGGGGAGTGTTCCTTCGTAAATAAATGGGCCTATAACTCTTGCTTCTAAAAATTCCTGCCCACACGTTAAATCCAAATTTGCCTTGATTTCTTTGCTCCACAACTAAATGAGGATTTTCTTGTGCCCACGTATAAGAATTGTAACGGTGCAAAAAAAAAAAACCCGCATTGCTTACATAAGCTTCATCTGTCCAAATGCAATTTAATGAAAAAGTCGGAACATGGTTACAATTCTTCAGAAATCATTGGCAAAAATCTATACGCCGTTGAAAATCTCCGTCTCTAAGGTGATGAACTTTTTTGTCCTATATGGCCTGAATTTGTGCTTCTTCAAAGTACGACTTACGTTAGTTCTTGGTAGTCCAGTGGATTCTTTTAACTGCCGGCTTGAAGTGTTGGGATTATATCCGATAGTTCCTAAAACTATACTATTTCTTCTAACTTCTTATCCCTGTTTGATGTATAATTTTTGGGTCGTTTCTTTTCAAACTGGCCACTATTAACTAGGTTATGTCGCAATCGAGCGAATATATCCTTGAAGGGTTGACGTCTCTCTGGATACCGTTTGTGGTACAAATTACTTGCCGCTTCCGAATTGTCTCCGGTTTGTATGAAACACACTATCATATCCCATTTTTCGTAACTTCGTTGCGATTTCTTTGACAATTCAATAACTGATCCTGAAGTAAAATTTGACAACTACGAGTAAACAATTGAATTAAATCATATGGCCGCTCCATCCAAAGCCTACTTCACAAAATGTGCATTTAAAACTCGCGTAAAAACTGAAATCCTTTATATTTTGAAGTAGATTTAAGCAAAATATAAAGTGTGCTATATTTTTAGAATGATAATTTAAAGCTCTATTCGGATAAGGAAAAATATACAGGGTTTAAAATATATTGGTTGTAAAAAAATATAACTTGCACTGTTGAAATCCACGTGAAAAAGTGCTTTGAGAATGTTTTTACAGAAATCAAAAATTTTCAATAGGAAAAGAATTAAAAACATTTTTCCAAAATGCAGATTTTTGGAAAACACCCTGTATATCTGAAACGGTACTAGATATCGATATGCGGTTTTCGCCATTGAGTTTATCAATTGAGCCTCAGACACCGACAGTTTTAGTCTATCTCCTTTAGATAAAAGGGTTTACCTTTTAAAGTGTCCAATTTGGACCACCCTGTACATATTACAACTAGATACTGAGAGCCATAACAAAGCTTTATATAGAACTTTTTTGTAAAGTGGAAATAAGAAATTATTTTAATTCACGGGGGTGCGCCCAATTTTACAAACATACACGTTTTAGTAAAAGCCGTAAAAAATAGATAGCATGCTAATACAATACATAATCAAACAAAAAACAAAATAAAATGATAGAGTCTACATCTTAAGTTATAGGAAAATAAACAATATCAACACAAATGTAAAAAAAGGAATACTAAAGTAAAACAAAATTGAACCTTAGGACGATCCAAAATTTAATCCTTAGCAGTCGTAAAATTTTTTAGACACTATTTATAACCGACCGTTGCTTTACTGGTTTGTAAGTCAATCAAAAATAATACATGATAAACTTCTAACTATTTATTAAGTAAATTTTATAATACTCATTGGTTTGGTATGAATATAATAACAATGCTGGTAATAGCAATATTTAAATACTTGATGTCATTGTTAATAATAATGCCTTTTATTAATTAACTAAGAATAATAATAATGTAATGTAATGTGTCCTCTCTAGCTGACTGCCTGGTATTTTATATGTTCACTCTCTAAAATTTACCATAGGCGTACTCTTCAGTTTAACTAACAAATATTTACTTTTCTTGCTAATGATTAGGATAAAGTCAGGATAGATGGCACACGTTTTGATATCTGTTTCCAGATTGCGAGATACTGATTATATTTTATAAATTGTATGCTTATAGATACCGTAGATCTTTGTCATTGTCATAATACTAGTAGTTTCGCAGTGATCATAAAAATTGTAGAGGTCTCAATAAGGGCATCTATCCGACCAGGGTGGGATAGACGCTCTTAGATGAACGGATAGATGCCCAGTAGGAAAATATTAATATTTCACTTAAGGATATAATATTTTATGTTTAGTGAATCAATAAAAAAACGTTTTTATCATTAAAGAATCATTTTAATAATCAATTTTTATATCAATAATTAATAATGAACAATTTTTATTACTAAAATTTGGAAAAAAATCAATTTAAGTTATATTATTAATGATCTTTGGAATAAATCAACGTATTGAATTATTAAACTTTAGTCTTCGTCTACACCACATGCGTTGAAATAATTTCCGCAGCTTGTACAATCTTCATGGAGCCATTTTTCTACAAGATATGTACTGGATCCAATCAATAGAAGTAGTTTTCGAGTATAATTCTTTATATTCAATGCAGATATCATTTTCTTTGCAACTGGATGAGTCAGATGAAATGGTACTTGTACGCTTTTGTAAAATCCTTCTTTTTGCTTTTTATATATCAGTCGATTTTTCTTCTTGTTTTCTTTGTCTGTTCTCTATTTCTTGGCCTTTTCTTAGTTTTTCAAGTTTCTTATTTCTGAAATCCACAATTTCTTTGCTAGTGTTTAAAATTTTAGCAGATCTTTTCTGTCGTTTAATGGTAACCAAAAATTTTGATGGTGGGTTGTTCGTGGATGGAATTGGGTCATTTGTTACTGCTGCGGGGATGGTTTCTATATCATTGGTTATTGTTTCATTTGCTGTAGAAGTTACTTCTTTTGGGGCGATCCATTGGTGGCTAGTGTTTGGTTTGCTGCAAAGGATGTTGTCAATACATCAATAGCCATCGTTGTATTCAAACACTCATTTTCATTTTGTATAGTGTTAGTAGATATATCGGATACTTCAAAAAATTCATCAGGAATAATTTCAGGATTAAATGGGTATATTCCGCAAGTTCTAAAACCGTTTATGGCATTAGCAGTAGTAGTGGCACGTCCCCAAACAGCACCAGTTAGTTTACCACTTTTCTTTCTTTGTTTGCTAAAATTCAACTTCGTACTTCATTGAAGAAGTAAGTTTTCAATGGTTTGAAAAAAGACCTATCCAAAGGTTGCAAACCATATGTTGAACGACTCGGCAAACCTAACAGTATTATCCCATATATAGCTGCTGTGTCTAGTGTTTCAATATTAGATGTATGGGAAGAATGCCCGTCTAGTAAAATAATCACCTTTCCTTCTGGCTTTTTTGAAATTAAGTGCGAGCCATTTCAAAAATAAGTCTTGAGTTTATATACGCCGATTTTTTGTTCATATGAATATCGGACCCGGGTGGCAAACCATCTACGAATTCAGCCTTTTTATTAACGCCTTTAAAAATAAAGGCAGGAGGCAAATATCTACCTTCTGCGTTATTGCAAGCCACAATTGACACAGTTTCCCCCTTTTCAACTGATGTAATCTGCTGAACAAATTTGCCTCCTTTTGTTGCCACGACTTTTTTCCGGTTTATTGTTTATTTGTACTCCACTCTCATCCATGTTGAACATCCTGTCAGGTTTATCAAAAGCTTTACAGTATAAGTAAAAAAATTCCTTCATTTCTGCTCTATTGAAGCCCAATGCTCGTGCTCTTGACATTCCTTCTGCTTGCCTGACGCTTAAATTCTTATTTCTCTCTAAAAAACGTTTGCAACCGCTGCTTTCATGTCATTTTTGTCTCCTTGTTGAAATTGTGTTGAATTTGAAATCGTTCTGCTATCTAGTATGCCATTCTACGGATATCCTTCCGAGTGTAAGGAAAGCCGGCCTTTTCAATTTTTGAATGTGTGAAACTAATTTTCGCTCATTTTCATAACCTAAAATTGGTGCTTTACCAAGACCATGTTTTTTTAAAATCTTTTTTTCTATACGTCTCTTTAAAGTACCAGGAGGAATATCATAGTTTTTAGCCGCTTCTCTCTGATTGGACTGCTTCTGCAGCCTGTCTCAGTGACTCCTCCGTCCTTGTTGCCCGAAGAGTTGCACCCGCTTTTCGAATATATTTTCTTAGCATTCTGTAAAGAAATATTTGAGTAGTTAAGATTAATTATATTATACTGACGTAATAATAGTAATATAACCTTATTTTTTAATAATAATATTAACATAACTTACATACCAACATAACGTATAAAAAAGCATCTATCTGTACCAGAAGTCACAACAGAGAGGCATCTATCCTATTTAGGCAACTATCCGGACCCTGTACTTTGGCGACTACACTTTTCGGTACGGATAGATAATTAATTTAAAAAAAAAATAAAATTAGAATTGTGAGGTCAAAAATATGTTGAACATGTATAAAGGACATAACCTTTCATGTGAAAATATATAAAAAGCAAAAGCTTGATGAAGCAAGGTTTTATAAAACGCTAAAAAATATTTCGGCTAAATTTTGTTTGATATTTTTTACATTAGGCATAGAGCGGCGCGCGTGCACTCCCTTTCGCTGTCGCTTTTTCCAACTAAATTGTGGTAGAGGGAGGCAATGTAAAACAAGTGCATTCGTTGCCGTCGATTGTTTCGTTTCGGCGTATCGGTATCCGTGGCAACTATCCCACCGTGGCATCTTTCCGTACTTTACCCTATATAATCTGGCGACTTCTCGGCGCCATCAAGAAGTTTACAAAGAAAATGATTAATTTAGCTATTAATAAGTGTACATGGTATATCTTTTATTGAGATTTGATTATTGGTAAACTATGGCTGTGTATTACACTCATACGCAAAGGGCAAAACAATATAGTAATATAATAATAAAAAATAGTTGGTTTACACACACACACACAGGTCGTTTCACATGCAAACACGATTTTGGGGCTGTAGTCGCAGTTGTCAGACCACTGACTTGTTTCCCAGATCAGAGCACATTTTTCAATGTCCGTCCCGCCATTTTAGTACTTGAATTAATTAATTTTTAATTACCAGCGTTTGGTTTGTCATAAAAGAACTTAATTTATATGGCGAACAGGAAAGTGTGTTTAAAACCACTATAGCTATTATACAAAATTAATTAAAAATTCCTTAAAATGTCAGTTGTTTTAACAAAAAAAAAGCCAAATTACACACCTCAATAACTTTTATTTTAGAGATCGGAATGACTTTGTGGATGAAAAACACATATATTAAACATAAAAAAAATGCATAAAATGTTAATTTTTATAATTTCGAATTGTATGATATTTTTCAAACTAAAGCCCGGGATGCAACCCTGGTTTCGAAGGGCATGTAGTAAAATAAAAGTTAGTTATTTTTCTTTTGGTTTTCAACGTACATGACAGTCCCTATTTTTTATGTAAATTGAGTGAAAATCACCATTTAGTATTGTTTTATGTTCTACTGAATCGGATGATTTGGCTTTGGGAGTTGATGTTCAATTATTTTTCAGCCCCTCGGCTAACTGAATTATTAACTTCCGGCGGAAATTCCTTTTCTTCAACTTTGATTTATTAGCTTTTTTGAAAATCAAATAGGCATTGTTAAGAGCAACATCAAGCATCCAAAAGAAATCTTATCTCCACTATTTGCTGTTCTTGAAAACGCATAAGTAAATAACAGGTGATCGGCTACATCCACCCCTTTTAGCTTGCTAATCCTGTGAATGTTCTCCAATATATCATCATAAAAGGTTGTTAACAAGCTACTACTCTTTTATTTTTCCATTCTATTGCTGTAATATTACTAGATTTCATGGCTACATATTCTCCTTTTTTTAAGTTTGTCTGTCTTTCTGTTTGTAATTAAGGTGCCTCTTAGGTGAATTAGTTAATATATATTTATATTTAGAAAAACCGTTAGAGGCTATGTATTTATATTTTAAAAGCGAATCCTAAAAAAAACGGCCAAATGCAAGTCGGACTTGCGCAATTAGTGATTGCTTTTAAAATAAAAAATTTTGTTACCCTAAATGAGTTTTCAACAAAGTTTATTTCCAATCCTTGTTGAAAACTGATGACCTTGAAGTTTTTGTTTTTTTATATTCCAGATAATTATCAGAGGTAATGCACTCGTGATAATTTTCGTTCACTCTAGACCGTGTGAAGAATATTCCAGAATTTTTAAAAAATTTTTTGGTCAGTACTTTTCGAGATAAGGGGGGGACAGTGATTTTTTGCAATTTTTAAAAATAATACAAAGAGTGTACGCAAATATTACATTATAAATATTTCTGAACTCGTGTTTTTACAAACTTTCATTTGACACCCCCACTCGATGACTTGGTAAAAAAAAATTCTATTGTCGATTTCACCCCCCAAAACTTGTCTCTTGAATCAAAATTTAACTTTCAAAACTACACGGCTCTAATGTATCTATATTAGTGGCAAATTTTAACTTTCTATGTCAAATAGTTTCGGAGATAATCAGGTATGACAGAGGACAGACACTGAAGTGATCTTGTAAGTGTTCCGTACGGACCACTCAAATAGCAAACATATGGAGAGTAGTCAATGGCTCAATAACAGTAAGATAACTGCAACAGTGTGACTTATCTGAGGCATTTGATTGTCAGTCATGAAATACTGGTGACGGAATTGGAAAAAAATAAAATAAAGAAAAATGGCCTTAAGTTGTTTGAAGCATAACCTCTTTCTCGTTTTCAGCAGTTAAATTTTATTAATAGAACTTTGCGCCATTTGAAAATTAAATCAAAGGTACATCAGGGCTTTATCCCCCCTCCCATTACTGTTCTTATTGTGTGTCAGTAACATGACTAATAATATCAAGAAAAATTCTACCCTATTTACAGACAACTCCACAATACTATTTTTTTTTTATCGGTCATCTACCTGCCTGAATAGGGTTAGTAAATATTCATTAGAATTCGAAAAGAACGTTAAAAAGGATCTTGTTAAGGTAAAACAATGGACTTATGCATCTGTTAAGAATAAATACTTATCTGTGTAAAAAAATTATTATAAAAAAAATATAAAAATGGAGTTTAACAGTTAACTGTAAGAAAACCAAATATTTGTGTATGAGGAAAACAGGGAAGCCTTACTCTAAATACCGGTTAGGTCATTGATGCTTGTGAAGAGTATATATATCTCGAAACTAACATAAGTAAAGACGGTAGAACGGAAAAAGAAGTGGAGAGCAGAATAAGTAAAGGAAAAGACATCTAAATTCTATTCTGTGGTCGAAGAACATGACATCACAGAGAAAGCACCTCATTTATAATGCATGCATTTATAAGAGCATCGTGTTATACGGTTGTGGAACTTGACAACTGACGAACGATTGAAACGGAGACTGATGGCACTCGAAATGGATTACTAGCGAAGATTGGCTGGAGTGTCAAGAATGAATAGAGTTAGAAATGAAAGAATAAGGAATGTGATGAAAGTAAAAAACAACGATTATTGACGAAATTCAACAACGGGAACTTATATGGTACGGACACGGGAAAAGAGTGGAAGAACACCGAATACCAAAGATGTTTCTTAAGGGGGTACCAAGCGAAAGGAGGAGAAGAGAGAGACCAACAGCGACATGGTTTGGAGGTGTTCAGAGGGCAATGTTAGAGAGAAATCTAAGACCTGGAGATTGGGAAGATCGAAGAGGATGTAAACTGAAAACCAAAAGGCGAAGAACACTATAAAAGACCGGATTGATGAATTTATGTTATTGGATTAATTTGGTTATTTTTATGTTATTCAGTTTGTCTTATGGACCTATTTCCAGTACATTTTATTGATAACTTCTAAATCTATCGTATTTTTTTGTCAGTCTTCCGTCAGATAATAAAGTTTTTTCCGAGTTGAGTTTCACATCAAAACAATTGAACACAAACTTTTTCATCTAGTGCATATAATTTATTTCACTTACATCTAATTTCACTTACAGTAAAATAAATATAAATATTTTAGTTAAACCCTCTGACATATGAATTATATTACTTAAATAATTTAAAAACACAACAAAACGTCTAAAAAATTATGTTCTAAGTAAAAACATAATCTGATTCTATATTTATGTCCCATGGTAATGTGAACATTTCGCCTGGTAGAGATACACAATGGGTCGATTTAAAATCCTTCATATATTTACTGGCCTGAAAAATTAATCATTAAATGAATTATGTACAAAACAACTATTTACGTCGTGGGACTCAAAAGTAACGGGAATTGTGTTGTGGTTAGGTGTAGTACACAGTACACAGTTCGCCCGCTAGGGTGATGTAGTAACACTCCTCCCAAGTCAGTCTACCAAGCAGCATAGGAATAAAAGATTATGAGAGGCTCCTGAAATTTTTTTCTGTAATAATTGTGTTGTGTACTCGTCGTTTAAGAGCGTCACCTGGAGGCCTGTCGTGAACTGAAGGAACAGTTCGAAACTGACTGAATTTTTTTCCAAAATCGTCACAGGAGCTGAATCATAGTACTACAGTTACGATCCTGAGATAAAACAACAGTCTAGTCAATGGAAAACCGTGAATTCTTCTTGTCCAAAAGAAGCTCAGAGGCGTCAGGTGAAATCAAATGTGAAAACGACGCTCATTTGTTTTTTGATATGAGAGGGATCGTTCACTCAGAATTTGTTCCATCAGGTCAGACAGTGAGCCATCACCCTGATTTGTGGCATTGATTCTTCCACCACAACAACGCGCCAGCTCTCACCCTGCGCTAATTTTTGACAAAAAACGGCATGACCCCTTTGCCCCACCCACCCTACTGGCCGGATTTACGGCCGGAAGTACGACTTCTTTTTGTGTCCCAGGATGAAAAGGTACCTGAAAGGAGGACGTTTTGCTGACAAAGAAGAAGTGAAACAAAAAACGACGCGGGCTCTGAAGGACATTGGATCAGACGAATTAAAAAAAATCCTTTGATCAATGGAATAAAAGATTGGATAAGTGTATTAGCACCAATGGAGAGTATTTTGAAGGAGACTAATAGTTGTTTGTAGAAAAATTTAATAAAACTTTTTAAAAATACATTCCCGTTACTTTTGAGTCCCCCCTTGTACTGTGTAATTATTTCACATATTCTAAGATCTAGGAAAGTAATTATGACAACTCTAGACCCACTTATCACCCCCCCAGCACCTGAATTAAAATATATTGTTTCCGATATTGAGATTTAAGAGGTTACGCCACCTTGAAATTTTCAAAAAAACGATTTTTTTGGTTAGATTTATTATTTATACTTTTAGGAATATTTCAAGTTTTACAAGATGGAATCGCAAATTGAAGATAATATAAAAAAAAATTATAGACTTTTTTCTTTTGTGTTTTTCTCGAAATTTTTTTCAAATTTGTGGACAAAATATCTGGAGATCTACTGAACCGATTTTGACAAAATTTATACCATATATTCTTTATAATATTGTCTCGAAGTTGACATATATGGTTTTTTCAATCTGATGCACCGTTCATTTTTTATTAAGTTTTAAAACATACAATTTTTGTGAAAAATCCGATTTTATTTTCGAACGGCTGTCACTTCTACAAAAAAAAATTTAAAATTTTTTTCATATGTGACCACTTAACTATGACCCTTCCTAACAATAAAAAATAATTTGTTCAGTTTTTAGACAATTCCTGACTGAGAAAAAAATCCAACGATGGCAAAAGATGGTCCTACAAGATGGTTCAAATCTCCGTCATTTTTTAAATATATTTCTTTTAACTTGTTAAAAATAGAAATTATATTATATATTACAATAACACGTAGGCTGAAAGGTTTTTGTTCTGACACATAAATGTCGCCCTGTTCAAAAAATCCATATGATTTTTAGAAAGTACCAACCTTCAAACGATACGTCAAAATTTCATGACATTTCAACGATTAGTTTACAAGTTATAGTGGTTTTAGTGCCGCTACTTTTGATATTTTCAAAACAGTGGCAAAAATCGAATTTCTTGTGTTGATTAAACGCTGTTTTTTGATGGGAAAAATACCGTTCAAGGAAAGCAATGGCTTGATAAGTGTTACGGAGACTCTGCTCCTGGAAAATCATTTACTGGTATGTTGAATTTAAACGCGGTCGTACAGATACAAATGATGCGGAACGCTCTGGACGCCCAAATGAGGTGGTTACACCGGAAAACATAAAAAAATCCACAAAATTGTTTTGGATGTCCATAAACTGAAACTGCGTGAGATAGCTAACACCCCAAAGATATCAAAAGAACGTGTTGGTCATATTTTGCATGAACATTTGGGCATGAGACAGCTCTGTTCGAAATGGGTACCGCGTTTGCTCACAGAAGACCAAAAACAACAACGTGTTGTTTTTGGTCTTCTGTGAGCGCTGTTTCGACCTGTTTAAGCGCAATAAAAAGGATTTTTTCATGTGATATGTGACAATGGATGAAACATGGATCCACCACTACACACGGAGATCTGTATCGGAGCCATAAATTGCCACATAAAGGGCTTAGACGAAAGCTAATAAACCTTCTTAAAGGGACGACGTTCATGTAACCAAGAGAGGGGATCACAATAAGCCAAGAGGTTGCAGTGCACAAACAGGCAAAATGGCTTAGCCAGCCTATAACCAACCAACCAATCACCGCAACTTCTTTTTGCCGATGCAATTCCACAAAACACTATAAAACAGTGAAAATACCTTCCTATGCACGATTTTGTCATAGCAACAAATAGGCCCGATTTCGATTTTTGTAGGTACCCATAAGTAAAAAATCACTCATAGCAACAATATGCACCAGTAAAATATCGGAAAAATAATGCATTACTAAACGCGATTAAACTCACGCTACATAGCCTAGAAACAGAAGACGTAAGACCAATGACATGTAAATCCGTTTACCTCAAAATGCACCAAAATATGCAATTTTTGAATATCAATATCTTGGAACCTACGTAATGTAAAATATAAATTAAATAGTTGGTTTTGCATCTGTAATCAATTTTATATGTTGAAAATTGAAGAAAATAGTTCCGGATTCCGACTAATGAGGTCGGATTCCGGTCGAGGTAAAATATGTTATCTAAAATCTGTTTAATACGGAAACCACCCAAGGGTCATATGGATTTCCACGAAACATTGCATAAAGGTAGGGAATTATAAAATAAGTGATATATTTTTTGTATACAGTCTGTCGAGTAAGAACGTGTCCGCGATAATTCATTTTAGGTAGATGCGATTCTAACGATTCAAAAAAAAATCGGTATAGGGAACCTTTATCTACGACGAATTTCAATAAAAGTATCAGTTGGTTCCGTACTTTCGTCGAAATTACGTAAAATCCAAAATGAGTCACTTGTTTGCGCGTCGGTTCGAGGTCTTTCTTTGTTCCCATCCAAAGGGGCCTAAAATGACACCTTCCGCGACGGCTAAATATATGAAAAAGTCGGTATCGTTTGGGAAGAAGTGGGTAAATCATTTTAACGAGATGAAAAATGTCGACGATTTACCAAAACGTGGCTCGGTAGGCAAAGTCACTCCGAAAGTCGAAAAACGCATCGTGTCTTTGTTTTTACGGGACCCGAAATTGACGCTGCGTCAAGGAGCAGCAAAATTAAGAAAATCGGGTTTCAACGTGTCTCATGAGGCCATTCGACATCTTCGTGCTTATGATGTCAAATTCCGAAGCACGTTGGAGAAACTTTTGCTTGGCTAAAATTACGTCGTGAAGCGGCTCGCTTGGGCCCCACCAATCGCCGGACGCCAACCCTATTGAAAACGTTTGGCCCCTTATAAAGAGAAAGCTCAGATGAAAGACTCTGAGGACCTTGACTCGGTTATTTCGCGAGACTAGAAAAATTTGCAGGCGATTATTGATGCAAGAGGCGATTGGACAACTTACTAAGGTAATTGCGCCTTTGTTAACACACCAAAGAATATATTGATGGCAAAAGATGTTCCCGACACACATTTTTTCAAGCTTACGAGCTGTTACGTTCTTACTTGACAGATTATACTTGCCCTTTTGGGGATTTAAGGGATGAAAAGGAGAGTTTAAAATTCGCCCTTAACAGACATGAATTCAATTTTACAGAATTATTTATCACCAGCTAAATCGCCGAAATGTTCCTAGCTACTAAAAAATTGACTGGTATCTAAAAATTTTCCTATATACTACATGTAGTGAAAAGTATCGAGCCTCTTGAAGAAAAAACAATGTTTTTGCCAAAAATCAATTTTATTCTTCAATACAGTTTCCTTCAAGAGCTTCACTTAATCCAGTGATCTTCCAACATTTGAATACGTTTCGTATGATTTGTCGAGCTCCAGTTTCCTATTAGACTTCTTCATTTGAGCTAAATCTCTTTCTATGGAGCTACCTGTTTAAATTTGGAAAGAGATAATAGACGCTGGGGGCCAGATCTGGTGAATATGGCGGATGAGGAAGCAATTCATAGCCCAATTTGTCCAATTTCAGCATCGATTTTATGGAGTTGTGAGCCTGTGCATTATCTTGGTGAAACAACACTTTTTTCTTCGTTAAATACAGAATTTTTTTCTTGATTTTATCATTCAGACGGTCCAATAAATCAACGTAATAGTCTCCGGTGATTATTCGCCTCTTCTCAAGATCGTCGATCAGTATTATTCTATGCGCATCCTAAAAAATACTGGCCAAAACCTTTCCAGCTGATGTTTGTGTTTTTGGACGCTTCGGTCAGCTTTCATGCGTTCCAGCCACTCTGCGGACTGCCTATTGGACTCGCGCACCTAGTAGTAGATTCATGTTTCGACAATTGCTACGAATAGACTCAAAAGTTCTTTGGATTACTCCGAAACAATGCTATTTATTTTGTATCTTTTGGACGTTCGGAACGTGGTGCATCATGGATGCTTGTACAACCACATTTAAGTTCACTAAACTATCGACATATAGTTACTTTCAAAGGACCCAGATGTACCATAACACTGCTCAAGTCATTCTTGGGTTCTGGCTGTATCTTTTCCCATCAAAAAGCAATATTTAATCAAGAAACGAAATTCTTTTTGTTCCATGTTTTGCAAACATCAAAAGTAGGGTCACGCAAACAGCTGTAAGTCGCAAACTAATAGACAAAATATCATGAAAATTTTATACGAATCTTCTGAGAGTTGACACTAACTGAAAATCATGGTTTGTTTTAGTTGTGCTGCCATCTCTCGGAAAGTGTCGGGACTCTTCAGCCCATGTAATAAAACGTGAAAAATATTCATATTTTATCTTATAATACACAAGTTCGATTTTTTCTCCGTTAGGAAAAAATAACTATTCAAGTGTTCCATTTATTTGTAACACTGCGTGCTTTTGTTAGTTTTATTATACTTTTCTTTGCGGAGGAATAATCGAACCAATAATTATAATTACCAGAAACAATGCCATCTGAGTTTTGTCTGCAGTATTAAATTCCTCCCCTATTTTCATCGGATATGATTTGGAGAATTCTGATATGTACGACTGTAGTAGGGATACACAAACGCTTTCGTCGACATTATATTTTTTAAGTATTTGTTCTGGAAAATTTAAAAAAATATATTATAGAAAAAGATAGTTAATTAAAAGCCGAGAGGCTTCTGCTCGGCATAGCTTTTATGTCGCCTCGTCAAACGAGAAAGTGTCTATGCAAATCGCTTCGATCGGTCATGATTATATTTAAGCAAAGTGTTTGATCAATAAAATGAACGATTTGCACCCTCACGCTCCGAGTTGTTTAATGGCTTTAAATATACATACATACATAGGCGTCAGTAATTCAAATATAGCAACTAAAAAAGTAATTCAATTACTTTTGGTAATTACGCTCCTTAAAGAGTATTTGATATTTTTTCCTCACTAAGAATAAAGTAGCCGGTACTACATTTCCAGTAGGGTATTTGAATTACTATAACGTGTTTGAATTACCATGAAAGTAATGGAATTACTTTAAAAAGTCATTAAATTGCAAAAAAATGAATTTAATTACTATAAAAGTAATTAAATTACCATGGAATGACTGAACTGTAGCAGGACTTTTTTCACTTAAAGTAATTCATCGTGGAACGCACTACGTTGGGTGAGAAAAGGGTAATTGAACTTCCTTTTTTCAATTACCGGTGATTATAAGTCATTTTTTAACTAACTTCTGGAATTAACTGATAACTGTAATTGTATTAATGCTCAGGCTTAATGTAAAATTTGTAATACTAATTACACCCGGTGTGGCGGAACATTAATAAGACTGATAACGGTATACGTGAACCGAAAACGCTGCTACGTGTCTCTTCACAGGGTAGGTTACCCATAACTGCAGACTCAGTACAAGTTTAAACTTGCTGTAATTGCTACGCCATTGCTGAAGCGCCTGAAGTGAAGTGTGTTTATGAAGTAACATACGTTACAAAAATGGACCAACGATCTATTATCAACGTTGTGCTATCAAATTTTCTGCCAAGCTTGTACTGTGACGGAAAATTACAAAAGGCTTATGAGGAACATGCCCTATCCAGGATACAAGTGTTCAGATGGTACAAGACCTTCTTAGATGACCGCAAAAAAGTGGGACACAAACAGAGGATTTGTGCCTTCAGGACAAACTGTCAATCAAATCTTGTATCAGAAAGTTCTTCAACGGCTTCGAAAGAAAGAGGTGTGCTACAGGCATTGTACGCACTTGGTTGCTGCATCACGGCAACGCCTTATGTGACACGACAGTATCATATTGGTTGGTCAAAGCCTCCTTACTCCCCAATCACAGTCGGTTCAAAAATCAGTGACTGAAAGGTCCTTTAAATATTCAAAAAAACGTAACCGACGAGCTCAACAGCACTCCAGCACATGTCTTCCATCATTGCTACAGACAATGAAAATATGCCCTCCATCGGTGTGTAGCTGCTCAAAGAAACTACTTTGAAGAGAGAACTTTGATTTGTATATAAAAAAAAAGTTCGTTAAAGAAAGAGTTCAGTCTTATTACTTTTTCGCCGCGTATACAGTTCTTAGGAAACCATTATTAGTTTTTTTTGATCTATTTTGACCATAATTTTATTGATAATAGAAAGATGATCAAATTTGATATCGACTGGAAGGTCAAGAAAACAATTATTTTTGAAAGAGAGAATATGTGTTCACCAACACCTCATAATAGTAATTTTTATTAACAAAAAGAGCACACTACACCATAAGTGCACTTCATGTGTAATTTACCAGTATTTTTAAAATTATATAATATATACAGGGTGTTATGAAAAGTTCCTTATTTCGTATTCTAACCAATTAAAAGAATTTTATCTTTTAAAGCAGCAAAAACAAACTACACTGGAAGTTTAAGATTTTAAAACCAAGTATTCACTAAAGAAAAAATATAAAAATAGTTTTACATTCAAACCAGTAGTGTTATTAAAATGGTTAAATATATCGAAATGGTTCTCTTTTGAATTAGTCTTACTTATTTTTATCAAGGGGCCCTATTTATCAATATTTTTCTACACAGATATACCACTTCAAATATATTAAACGATTTTCATAACGTACAAACATATGAAGGCTACCTTTTAAGTTTTTACAAAAACCATGAAAGAAAAAAAATTCTTGGTACAAATCGTTTTATTGTTCCTCAAAATATTCGCCTGTAAGATTTATACACTTTTGCATGCCTTCGAACCAATTCTCAAAATATTTTTCCACTCTGAAGTTGGTACCTCGAAAATATGGTTTTGGAAGTATTCAGCAGCTTCTTGAGGTAATGAAAATTGCTATCCACGCATTTTTTTGATATTTGGAAACAAAAAGAAGTCGTTAGGCGATAGAGTGGGTGAACGCGGGCAATGAGAGAGTAATTCGATGTTTTTCTCTGTCAAATAATCAATTGTTTGACGTGCTGTTAGAGAGCTGGCATTGTCATGATGTTTGGGTTATTTTTCCCGATTTCATTGATGATATCTGGCAAACAAATTGTTGTATACCATTCAGCATTAACTGTTCTTCGATCTCCTCAAGCAAAGGTTGCAACATGTGTGATATAACCAAAGAAACAAGCGATCATTTTCTTGAAAGTGCTTCGCGAACGAACTACTTTTGTTGGATTCGGTTCATTTTGGAACACCCAAACAGTTGGTTCTTGCTTAGTTTCTGGCTCGTACGAATATATCCAAGTTTCGTCTCCTGTTACGACGTTGTATACGGATTTTGCACGTCCTCGGTCAGTGGAATTTTTTGAGCATTTCCTTACACTAATTTGACATGAGTTTCGGTTAAATTATGCGGAATCCAGCGGGCACAGATCTTTTTTAAAGCTAAATGTTCATGCAAAATCGAATGTACTACAGTCTTCGATATGCCTAAGGATGCCTCTATCTTACGGTAAGTTACATGTCGATCCTCTTGAATCATGTGCACATATTTTTTTTGAAACAACTGATTTTGATCGACCTCCACGAAATTCATCGCTGACGGAAGCACGATCATGACGAAGTCCTGCAAACCAATTGTAAACAGTCTTTTCTGATGGTGATTCATTACCCAAAATTGGACAAAGCAATTCGTTGAGTTAGACCTTAACTAAAATTGTAAAAATCATCCAACAAAACCTTCACGTGGAATTTCCATTTATTCACAAAACTGTTTTTTTTTAACGCTCACTGTATACAAACCACTGGGCCAATTTCTGAGCTGCCACTGTTTTAACAATAATAAATGTCAAATTTTACAACAATGGTAATGTCACATCTCAATAGCGCCGTCTAATGTATGTATGTATATACATCTATATATATATATATATATATATATATATATATATATATATATATATATATATATATATATATATATATATATATACACACATAGTGGAGTTTGCTTATAACGAACCCGTTTATAGCGAATTTCCAGTTAAAACGAACTATTTTATAATGCACTTTTGCAAATTTGGATTTTTTGTGTCCATTTATGACGAACTTGACACTCTCTGTGCTCGATGTCACGCGACTTGATTTAGGGAATTCACCGAAACTCGCTGGGAACCCCTATTCTCCATGTTTCCGCCGCGTCGCTAGTTCGTGCAGTATTATTTTCGATTCACTTGTGTTATGCGGTTCTAATGCATATTTACTCAAAGTAGTAAAGTGAACGTTTCAGTTTTTATTTTAAAATGAGAATTTAACTAAATCTACGGTTTCTACCATATGGAAGAAGAGGCAAGAAATCTTATCGATCTATAATAAAAGAAACTTTAGTTGTAAAAAAGTAAGAAAATCTACACATGACCAAGTAGATAAAGGACAATGGGTCAAAGAATTAAAATTCACAAACATAAAAATATTACTTTTGATTGACAACTGTCCAGCGCAGCCTGAAGTTGATCTACAGCAAATAAAATTGTTTTTTATGCCTCCAAACACAAGTGCAAAGCTCCAGTCTATGGATCAAGGTGTAATACATTCTTTAAAATGTCATTATAGAAAGATTTTACTTATGAAAATGTTAGAGACGATCGATAAAGGTAACATTTTTTCTGTAACTCTCTTGGACGCTATAAACTTTATCCATATGGCTTGGCAAAGAGTTAGTAAAGAAACCATCGCAAACTGTTTTAAGCATGGCAGATTTTTAAGAAAGGAATGTAGATATGACTCAGATGATGAGCTACCGTTGACTCAGTGGATTGAAAAACATCGAGAAGATCTTACTGATTGTATAGAATTTGTTTACGATGCTGACATTCAACAAAGTACGGTGGAAATCGAGATTAAAATGATGTTTAATCTCTTTAATTTGGAAGAATATGTATGTGCTGATAATTAATGACGAGAGAAACATTAACTGATGATCAAATTGTGACATCAGTGACTTCTGGAAAGATTTTAAGCGATAATAACGACGAAGGCGAGATAATATTTATGTTTCATCCATTTCAGAAATGACTAAGAAAATGACTGAAACTCGCAATTTTTTTGAATCTCATGAAGTTCCCTAAACATATATGGAGTAGTTTTTATGACCTTGATAATTATATAAACACCATTTCTTTTTTAAGTAAAATTGTACAAACGAAAATTACTGATTTTATTGTATAAACTACGTATTTTAATGTTTTCGTTTATACACGTATATGTACCAACATACATAATAATAACTTGTGTGACTTGGTTTATTAAGTAGTGAAAAATGATATTAGATTTTGTTTACTGTTTGTAAAGAACTTCGGATGTAGCGAACCATTTTTAGCGATATTTTGGAGTTCGTCATAAACGTTACATATTTGCATTTTTAAATACCAGAATGGAACATTATTAGGCTTTTTTATCACGTAAGAAATATTTTCTTCTTCCGATTTGACCGGAAGTGACTGCAACTTTCTTATTTTTAATGGAACCCTGTATATTTTTTATCAATTTCAATTCGCTTTGAAATTCTCTTTCCAACGATGTATCACAAGTTGACATTTGTTTGACAGTTGACCGGCAACAACTGATTTAAACTCTTAGACTTAGGCGGCCATGGCAGATATACTAGCAATTGTTTTTGTTCGTTTTATCTCACTTTGGAAAGAATTTAAGACTATTCATTTATCGTGCCATTTTCGCGAGTCTAAGTGGCTCCTACAAAATTTTATGCTTTATATTCAGTCACAGAATTTTCCTTTTAAATAATGATCAATATCACCGAAATTAAGATAGGAACACATTTAACCTAGTTACACATTACAGGTTTTTTTGCCAACATATATCTAACAGAACTATCTAACGCCAATTTGATTTATTATATTTAGAAAAAAAAAAATAATAAATATTTAAATGCAAATAATAAAACCAAAACATTTAATAATAAGAATAACACAACAAAACCGATAATTGTAATTAATTAATATTAGAAAGAAGTAAAAAATAAAAAAGTTGCAGCCAATCAAATCAATACATCCTCTACTTGAACCTGAGTTATTAAAATATTGGAACAGGTGTAAAATACAATTTCTTTCGTATCCACAGTTTTCCCCAATGTCCTGTAAATTTCCAGTTTTTGTTTTTTAATATCACAATTTAAGTAGAACGTAATGCTGTATAATCGAAGAAAAAAAATGGTAGGTTTGTGCAAATAAAAACTGCGATAGAGTGTAGCTAATGGAAAAATTGCAACGCTCTTTTTTTCAATCAAAAAATTATCATTTTTAAATTTCAATTTTCTTACCTTGCTGTGCTCCTCCGATAGCCAAATATTCTTTTAAAATATGAATTTGAGTTTCTTCATAAATACATGGAAACCTGGACCTTAAAATTTTAATAAGTAGATAGTTACCTCTGTTGGATGACAGATCACCTTCCCTGAAAAAATATCATAATTAACGACAATGCTAATTAAGTACAAGGGGGACTTACGCTATAAATGTTCCCTACATAGCAATTCCTGTGATTGTGTCTCTATGAAACAGAAATTTTTTAAAGTATATTGAAAATTATTTTCGGAAATAAAACAAAAATAGATCGTTTTTACTTTCCTTGACGAGGAAAATGATTGTATTCGTGAAAAAATCACAGAATTTTGCTTTTTTGCACGATTTAGGGTTCTCGGATCATGAAAAACAGTCACTCATTTTCATCGGTCTATTTGTTAGTCTGTTGGCACTACAACTCTCGAACGAAATGAGATATCGATTTCAAACTTGGTACGTAAATAACATGTAACGAGAAGTTGAAGAATATAATTTTGCTCATATAATCGCGGGTTTCATGGTTTTTGAAGTCGAGGAATCTAAAATTTGGGTTATTTTTTCATTGCTTACAATTTTAAACATAATATTTATAGTAAAATATGTAAGGGGTTTTTAATGAAGGACGGGGGTCAAAGAGATGGAGTGGACAAATATTGTATAGTTTTAATAGTATTACGGGAGTTTTTTCAGGTTTTTGGCTACGATAATGAATAGATTTTAAGGGCTGAGGAAAGGGAGTTGGAATTATATATTAATTTTGCAATTATTGTATTCTTTCTCACGGTTCTTTGAGTTAAGGAATAGAAACATTACATTATTCTTTCGTTATTTTTAATGTTAATGGTAGTTGAGAGTGAAAGGGAAGCTAATCATTAAATATTATATAATTTCTATATTATTATGATAATTTTTCCTAGTTGGTGGGATATTTTATAAAATTTTAGCTAAAAATTTATAGTAAATTAAATATAAGGTAATATATATACTCGTATATATATATATATATATATATATATATATATATATATATATATATATATATATATATATATATATATATATATACACACAGTGAAGTCCGTTTACAACGAACTCCAAAAAATCACTAAAAATCGTTCACTATATCCGAAGTTTGTTACAAACAGTATACAAAATCTAATATCATTTTTCACTACTTTTTTATTTAGATTAGGCGCGAGTTTCAGTCATTTTCTTAGTCATTTCTGAAATGGATGGAACATAAATATTATCTCCTTCTCCGAGCTCGTCTTCGTCGTCATTATCGCTTAAAATCTTTCCAGAAGTCACTGAGGTCACAATTTGATCATCAGTTAATATTTCTCTCGTCATTAATTCATTATCAGTACATACATATTCGTAAAAATTAAAGTGATTAAACATCTTTTTAATCTCGATTTCCACTGTACTTTGTTGAATATCAGCATCGTAAACAAATTCCAGACAATCGGTAGGATCTTCTCGATGTTTTTCAATCCACTGAGTCAACGGTAGCTCATCATCTGAGTCATATCTACATTCCTGCCTTAAAAATCCGCCATGCTTAAAACAGCTTGCAATGATTTCTCTACTGACTCTTTGCCAAGCCATATGGAAAAAGTTTATAGCATCCAAGAGAGTTACAGAAAAAAATGTTACCTTTGTCGATCGTCTCTAATATTTTCATAAGTAAAATATTTCTATGACATTTTAAAGAATGTATCACACCTTGATCCATAGACTGGAACTTTGCACTTGTGTTTGGAGGCATAAAAACCAATTTTATTGGCTGTAGATCAATTTCAGGGTGCGCTGGATAATTGTCAATCAAAATATTATTTTTCTGTTTGTGAATTTTAATTCTTTGTCCCATTCGATCAGTTCGTTTCTAAAAATTTCTGATGTCATCCAGGCTTTACCGTTTGATTTGTACTTTACTGGTAAATGTGTTTTCAAAACACCTGGGATTGGCGGACTTTCCTATCACCAACAATTTTCTTTTCTCTGTTCCAGACATATTTGCAGTTACTAACACAGTAATCCTTACTTTTGATAATTTTCCACCAGCACAATTCTCTCCGACAAAGTTTAATGTCTTATCAGGCGTCATCTTGTAAAACAAACCCGTTTCATCCGCATTAAAAATGTTCACATATTCAAAACATTCTCGAATTTCCGGCCATACATTGGCCAACCACTGATTAACAACAGTCATATCCACTCCTGCAGTTTCACCTAATATCTTACCGCCACTAATATTATGTTGCTTTTTAAATCGTTCAATCTAACTTCTAGAACAGTTCAACTTGATGTTCTCTATTTTCCTTCACAATTTACTAGCTTTCTCTTGTAGAGTATAGCCGGTAATAGGAACATGTTCATATCGTTTTTCATTTAAGGAGTCCTTTATCGACTTGTGTAGATTTTCTTACTTTTTTACAACTAAGGTTTCTTTTATCATAGATTGATAAGTTTTCTTGCCTCTTCTTCCATATGGTAGAAACCATAGATTTAGTTAAATTCAACAGTTTGCAAACATCACTTTATTTAACTCCATTTGCTATTTTCCTTATAATATCATGTATGTCTTTTAAAGTAAACGCTTTACGTTTTTGTGTACTCATTTTAAAATAAAAACTTAAACATTCACTTTGCTACTTTGATCAAATATGCCTTAGAACCGCATAACGCAACAAGTGAATTGAAAATAATACTGCTCGAACTAGCGACGCGGCGGAAACAAGTAGAATAGGGGTTCCCAGCGAGTTTCGGTGAATTCCCTAGATCAAGTTGCGCGACATCGAGCACAGGAAGTGGCAAGTTCGTTATAACCGGACACAAAACATCTAAATTTGATTCGCTTTATCTGGATGTTCGTTATAACCGGGTTCATTATAACCGATAAAAATTTGCAATGGTCTTATGGAAGTTTTTTCGTGAATTATAAAATAGTTCGTTTTAACCGGGAATTCGCTATAAACGGGTTCGTTATAAGCAGACTTCACTGTGTATGTATATGTATACATATATATATATATATATATATATATATATATATATATATATATATATATATATATATACATATATATATATATATATATATATATATATATATATATATATATATATATATATATATATATATATATATATATATATATATATATATATATATATATATATATATATATATATATATATATATATATATATATATATATATATATATATATATATATATATATATATACATATACATATACATATACATATACATATACATATACATATACATATACATATACATATACATATACATATACATATACATATACATATACATATACATATACATATACATATACATATACATATACATATATACATATACATGTACATATACATATACATATACATACCTTTTTAATAACAACAAAGTTGGAAATTTTACAAAAACATCTGATCGTGTAATTTACTCCATTATTACAATGCCACTGATATCATCAGAAGGTTAATATTCAAAATCTGCCCCAGGAGCGTCAATTATTAGACCGTTCAAATATTATGATTTGTTTACAGCATCTATATGTTGCTACAGTAATTTTAAAGTCAAATAACCGGTCAAGTGCAAGTTGAACTTGTGCAATTAGTGTTCCGTACATTGATTGCTTTTAAAATAAAAAAATTTGTTGTGGAGGTATAAAATGATCAGTGACTTCACAAAACACACCACAAATGAGTTTTCAACAAAGTTTGTTTCCAATCTTTACTGAAAACTGATAACCTTGAAATGTTTGTTTTTATATACCAGATAAATTTTTAAAGGTAATGCACTCGTGATAATTTTCGTTCAATCAACACCCACTTTTTCAAAATTTTTTGATGAGTACTTTTCGAGATAAGGGGGGGGCAGCGATTTTTCACGATTTTTTAAAAATAATGCAAAGGAAAGTATTACATATATATATATATTACTCGTGTTTTCACAAGACACCACACTCGATGACCTAGTAACTTTTTTTTTTCACTTCTGATTTCACCCCCCTTAAGTCAAAATTTAACTTTCAAAACTCCAGGGCTCTGATGAGGCCACCAATTCCTATATTAGTACCAAATTTCAACTTTCTGTGACAAATAGTTTCGGAGAAAATTGGGTGTAACAGACGGACAGACACCGAAGTGATCTTATAATGTACGGAACACTAAAAAGTGTTAGTATTTGTTTTGTCCTAATTATTTATACAAAAGAGGAATTTTTTTTATGCTCCTGGCCAAAACCAGATAAAATGAGATACGATTTGTAATCCGCATCTTATTATGTTTCTTGAGGTGGATTTTCACTGGTAAAAGGTAAACCCTACTGTTTTATTTTGAGGAAAACAATTTTCATAATGCCTTGCATATTTAACTTAGTTTAGCTAGGACAGCTTAAAAGCAAATAATTAAGAGTATTTTTTTATGTATCACACTTACTTTAGACAAATAACCTCATCTTCTGTTCTTCTTATTAACAATATTGGTCCAGGATAGCGTAATAATTGCTCATATACATTTAGATTCATGTGTTCGGTAACTGCTAATTTTACTATTGATTCCCACCATCTCGGCATATGATTAATAGCCAACGGCAAGATGTCATCGAATGTGGCATCTATAACCTGCAATTTTTTTGTGATAGTAAAATTCCATATTCAGTAATGACATACTAAATGATGTGAATAAAGACGTAGGAACAGATTAGAGGTATTTCTATGTAATTTTAACATTTGACAGATTTGAATAGATAAGAAAGTAGTTGATTAATGAAGCCTAGATGTATGCCAAGGTGTCGATTGAGCAACACGTAATTATCAAGTTTTTAACTTTAGTTGAAAATGTAAATTTTGCAAAGACTGACGAAACAGTTCGGTAAGACGCTTTCGAAAACACTATTCTACGATTAGCACAAGAAGTTTTCCTATGGACGGAAAAAGGTGGAAAGTCTCAGTCATTCTCGCCGACCTTGGACCAGTATCCCGGATTCGAATATTGAGGCGGTTGATTTTCTCCATGAGCGACGTACTATTAATGCTACCTACTACTGTCACCTCTTTTTTTTTTTAATTTCCTTTCTTTTAAAATAATCTATCAGTTAATAAACGTTTACATTTTTTTCCCAAGTTTTTTTTATCTCTGGCCACATAACACACCTACATTGATAATTCTACTGCAACGACACCTGTTGAGAAAGCGAACTTGTTGGCTGAACTCTTTGCTTCACATTCTACTGTCGATTTCCAAGGAAAAACACCACCTACTATTCCCATAGTGCAGTCAAGGATGCCCGATATTGTCTTCAGACAGCGTATCATAAAACGTATTTTGATGAAGCTAGACACCAAAAAGGCTTCAGGCTTTGACGGAATACCTGCCATAGTTCTCAAGAACTGTGCGAGGGAACTAACACCAGTTTTCTGTAGACTTTTCAACCTATCCTACAGAAAGGGAATATTTCCTTCCTGCTGGAAATGTGCCACAGTTCAGCCGATACCTAAAAAAGGCAAGAAGACCTTGCCAAATAACTACCGACCAATCGCACTACTCTCAATAATATCGAAAGTCATGGAAAAGGCTATCAATCAGCATCTTCTAAAATATCTTGAAGGATTCAACATTATTAGTGATCAGCAATATGGCTTTCGTAAAAATAGATCAACAGGAGATCTTCTGACTTATGTAACACATGTTTGGAACAACGCAATTGAACACTTTGGAGAATCTCGAGCGGTTGCTCTTGACATATCCAAGGCATTTGACCGTGTTTGGCACGATGGGCTGTTGGCTAAGCTACGTTCTTATGGTATGTCTGAAAAGTTCTGTTTGTGGCTCTCATGTTTCCTCAGAGAGCGTTCTTTACGAGTGGCAGTTGACGGATTTCTTTCTAACACCTTCACTATCAACGCCGGTGTGCCCCAAGGTTCCATACTGTCTCCTACTCTCTTCCTCATTTATATTAACGATCTGCTGGAAAAGACCGAGAATCCAATCTACAGCTTTGCAGATGACAGTACACTTATCTCTTCATTCACTTTGAACGCTCGGACATCGACTACTCAGACGAATATCCGCAGACAGCAGGAAGTCATTCAAATTAACAAAGACCTGGAAGAAATTCTATCTTGGGGTGACAGTAACCAAGTGGAATTTAACGCTACAAAAACCCAGGCGGCAGTTTTTTCTAAAAAAGTTAACGTTGCAGAACCCGACATAGTTATGTCGGGGCACTCCATCCCTCTAAGATCGTCACTCAATCTGTTAGGCGTTAATTTGGGAGCAAATATGTCCTGGCATGAACATGTTGCAGGCATAGCAAGAAGAGCTTCTCAAAAGTTGGGAATATTGTTTCGAACCAGAAAGCTTTACACTCCACAACAACTGTTAATTCTTTACAAAGCTCAAATTCGTCCAACTATGGAATACTGCTCCCATGTTTGGAGCTCCGCTCCCAAACATACACTGCATTTGTTGGATTCTATCCAGAGAAGAGCTGTTCGTCTGATTGGACACCGGAACTGACCGACGGCCTTGATTCGCTGGAACATCGAAGAACGGTTGGCGACTTGAGCCTATTCTACAAGTACTTTCATGGAAAGTGTTCGAAAGATGTGGCCCGTTTAATTCCTCCCAGAGCGGTGCATATTAGAAGTACACGTCGCGCTAATGCTTCACATCTGTATGAGGTTCAGCTTGTTACTCCTCGTACAACGCTTTTCAAGCAGTCTTTTATATGGAGAACATCATACCTTTGGAATGGTTTACCCAGGACTGTGTTTCCCACCGAGTACAATCTACAGCGATTCAAGAACAACGTGAATCGCTTTTTCTCCGCACACGTGTCGCTCCTGTAGCGCTTTAGGGACTTCCCTGTAGCACGTGTGCTAGACCCATAAAAAAAAAAAAAAAAAAACAGGGTCGCTTTCATTAGAAATAAAACTTCGGTGGTGTCTTCCGGCTTATGTAAAAATGTAAATCAAATTAACAGGGAAACAAAAGACCGAACCTTAAACCTGAAATAGAGCAAGCAATTTTAGGTCGTAGGTATTTGACTAAGATAACCTATGGACCTAACGGTGTGCCTGGGCATTGGTCTGTGCCGATAGTTCTTGAATTTTGGACGATTTTCTAAATTGGGGTTTCGAACTAGTTATTAGCTCCGCGAAGGGTTACTGACAGGGAGGCCAAGCGCAATGAGGGATTGATTCCTATCCTGGCAGTAATTGGTTATACCCAATACCTGTAGCAGTCTTCTGACAGACCACTAGCGAGGAATTTTAGATAAACTAGCCAAACGTTGTTAGTAGGGGAAAATTGTATTTGGGGTCTAGGATTTTCAGTTTTATTAGAAGCTTTTCAGCACAGGACAATTCAGTAATTTTATATAATTGGTTGACCAGATGATGAATATTTTTTATGGTGTGCTTTATAGGGTCATAGATTTGTATGTTCCGTTAAAGAAGGTATCTAGTAGAAAATTCCCTAGGTGGTTTTCTCCTGAGTTGAAAAACTTAATAATTCAGAAAAAAGAAGCACACAAAAGGTTTCGATCGTCTGGGGAACCTCAGGACTATAATGACTTCTCTGCTTAAGATCACAGTGTAAGAATCTGTCAAGTAGGTGCCATGTTAATAATATCTCCAACATTGAACTCTCTATTAGAGATAACGTGAAAAGCTTTTGGGACTTTGTTCGCGCACAGCGTAGCACAAATGACCTTCCTCCTAGAATGTTTTATAATGATCAATCTGTGGACATGGGTATTGATGTGGCTAATCTTCGGATCCGTTTACTCTTATGAGGCGCTTGATTATCCAGTCTTACCCTCTACTAATATTCATAATATCTTCAAACTTAAGATTTCAATCTCTGAAATTTACGAGGGGCTCTCGAAATTGGATCACAGAAAGGGGCCTGGTCTTGATGGTTTACCTCCTGAATTACTGAAGGCATGTAGCTTTGTATTACCGCGACCATTATGCATGATATTTAACCGGTCATTGGAGGAGGGTTATTTTCCTGAGTATTGGAAGACCAGTTTTGTCACCCCTGTGTTCAAGTCAGGGGACAGGGCTGATATCGTAAACTATAGGCTAATAAGTATTTTGAGTACTGTTCCTAAATTATTTGAAAACCTAGTAACTAAAGTATTGGCATCCAACCTGGGACCATTTATAATAGGTGAACAGCTTGGTTTTCAGAGAGGCAAGTCTGCTGAATTGAGCTTGATTTGCTATATAGACTACCTGTCGAGGACCTTGGAGAGTGGATCGGCGGTACATTCCATCTATACCGATTTCTCTAAGGCCTTTGATAGCGTCAACCATAATGTTCTTCTTAAGAAGCTCAATAACCGTGGCATATCGGGTTCACTGTTAGGCTGGATTAGGAGTTATTTGTGTCGCAGAGTTCAGGTGGTTCAAGCTAATAATTTTAAGTCTGTCAACATTACTGTGCCCTCGGGATTGCCTCAAGGCTCTCATATGGAGCCTCTGCTGTTTAACCTGTTCTTGAATGATATGACCGACTGCTTTCGGTCTTCCAGATTCTTGCTTTTTGCTGATGATTTGAAGTTGTATACGGCGGTTGGATCGATTGAGGATTGTGTATGATTGCAGAGTGATTTGGATAGACTTAGTGTCGTGTCAGTTAAACGGTATGGTTTTAAATACTTCTAAATGTACGTCTTTCTCGAGATCGCGCAATCCATTTTGTTTTTTTATTACAGCACATATGGGACTTCCCTCGAGTCTGTGGTTAGTGTTAGGAATCTGGGGGTTAAGTTTGATTTGACACTGAGTTTTATTCCTCATATAACCGAGGTACCGTCTAGGTCTCTGGGTACATCAGGCATTGCTCATCGAAATTTTCATCCATTACCTCTATAAAAATGCTGCACTGCTTGTTGGTTAGGTCTCTCTTAGAGTATTGCTCATGTGTGTGAAACCCACGTTTTGCTCGCCAGGCTAGGAGCTTGGAGCTTGTTCAGAGTAAATTTCTACGTCATATTAATTATAAATTATTTAACAATGATTCTTTTAGTTATTCAAAACTGACATCTATATTAAACTTGAATACCCTGTCTTACCGGAGTGTTGAACGACATCTTGTAATGTTCTTTAAAATTTTAAATTCTATTGTAAATTGTCCAGAATTTTTATCTCAGATTAATTTGTATGCACCCTCTGGACATAGTAAATCTGCGTTGTCCTTCAAACCTTATCATAAGACAACCTATGGAGCTAATACCTTCATATGTGGTGCCAGTTTATAAAAATAATGGTGATAGGGACATAGTTGAGAATTATAGACCAATTTGCCTACTATCGCTAATACCTAAGTTATTTGAATCACTTGTGTCTGATTTTTAAATGACATATTTAAAAATATTGTTATTACCCAACAACACGGCTTCTCTCAGGGTAGATCTATTACTACCAATCTTCTTGTGTACTGTAAGCATATTGATGAGGCCTGAGAGTCGGGCTATGTGATTGACTCTATTTACACTGATGATAGCTTGATGCTTATGGTATACATGAAGACTTGCTGGATTGGGTAAGGTCTTATCTCTCCAATAGGAGACAAATTGTAAAAGTCAATAACTTCCTATCTAGTCCTGTGAGGGTCAACTCTGGGGTTCCTCCTCATTTGGCACCGATTCTGTTCAATATTTTTGTGAATGATGTTACACAATGTTTTAGGTTCAGTGAGTTTTTAATGTATGCTGATTACATTACGATCTTTTCACCTATTTTGGATTCTGATTCAGCTTTAAGGCCACAAAGTGATCTCAAGAGATTTTATGAGTGTTGTACAAACAATAATTTATCTCTAAACATTCCAAAATGTAAATATATTCAATTTAGTAGGTTGCACAATGTTGTAATAAATAAATATCACCTTAATAATGTTTGCTTAGAAAATATTGACGTGATTAGAGATCTTGGTGTAATTCTTGATAGTAAACTTTCTTTTCTCCCGCACATAGAGGTTTGCAGAAACAAAGCGATGCGAATGTTAGGCTTCATTAAGAGGCATACAGTTGATTTCAATAATGTAAAAGCCATAAAAATTTTGTATACCTCGCTGGTGAGACCACACTTGGAAAACTGTTCTAATGTGTGGTCGGTCTACTTTTTATCGCATCAGAAAATGCTTGACGGAGTTTAGAACAAACTTCTCAAATACATAGCCATTAAGAGTAATATAGTAGTGGATTCAGTTGATTATAATCAACTTAAAAATCGCCTTCTTATTCAATCGTTTGAAACTCGACCGGAGATGTCATACTGGCCTATGAAATGTTGCATGGGCTGTGCGACTGCCCGGAATTGCTTTCTGTACTCAATTTTCATGTGCCACCAAGATCACTTCAAGAGCAAAGATGTTTTGAACTTCGTCAGCATAGAACCGTGCATAGTCAATATGGTGGTATTAATAGAATAATGAACTGCAATTTGGCAAATATAGATTTATTTCATGTATCACTACATAGTTTAAAAAAATTCTTAAAGATGGTCAATCTTTAGGGGGTGTGGAAGTGCTGCCAGCTACAATATGTGTGTTTAACTATAAGTTTTAAACGTGAAAACTTAGTTTTTTAAATTTTAATATTTTCTTTTTTTAACGTGTCTTTTTAGCGTTGTTTGTTGTTTTATATATATATATATATATATATATATATATATATATATATATATATATATATATATATATATATATATACATGTATATATTTATATATATTTATATATATATATATATATATATATATATATATATATATATATATATATATATATATATATATATATTTATATATTTATATATATATATATATATATATATATATATATATATATATATATATATATATATATATATATATATATATATATATATATATATATATATATATATATATATATATATATATATATATATATATATATATATATATATATATATATAAATATATATATATATATATATATACTTCGGGAAAGGCCTCTGTCTAGTTTTAATTGTTAGGTTATAGCTGTATACTGTATTCAATTATAGGTACTACTGTAACTGATTGGGCTTTGCCCATTTGATTAAAGAATATGACGAGATCTATGGGCAGTGTAAATAACTGCCCATCACTGGACTTGTCTCCACTCCTCGTCTCTTTTTAACAGCCAGATTGGGGTTCATTTCTGAATTTCTTAGTTTTAGCCTTTAGTTTTAAGTGTCATTTATAAACGAAAACTTTTGTAATTTGTCTTTATGAGTTGAATGGGCATGTCCCGTAAATAAATAAATAAATAATTTGATAGCCAATTAACTGATTACATATTGGCGCAACAAAAAAAAAAACAGATAATAGCCTCTCTAAACAATTACCGTTGAGACACTATTTCTCGATAATAATGTTATTGGGTTGAGCCAAAGCATACCAGTAGTCACGATAAGATTAAGATTTGTAATGTGACATATTTATTAATTAGAAACAAAAAGTATACGTACAACACCCTTAATCTCAGGATAATTCATAGCTGCCCATGAGGATGTATAACCTCCAATACTCCATCCAAAAAACAATATGTTTTGTACTTTGAAACCCAATTTATTTATTGCATATTGCATCACAGAGTCGACAGCGTTTTGTTCCTGAGGTGGGAACGGCATACCCTGAAATTAGAAATAAAGGTTAACTTGTAATTTTCAGCTCTTAGCCAAATTTATGCAACTTTAATACACAATCCTACTAGTTTATTTGAAATTATTAACTTCTGCTCCTTTGGATCTAAAATTTTCTGGTAAATATACGAGCAATATTTTTGTTTTCTGGTCATTTGGTGAAGAACACCTATATTAGTTTTCACTACATGCTCACTAAATATTATGTTCTTTTATTTTTTAATTTGTAAGCATTCTATTAAAACAGCAAGGCAAAGCCACCGATATAAATATAAAAATTGCACCTTCAATCATCCTTTCTGTGGTATTACTTACTGTACTTCCTCCAAACCCAGGATGATTCCATCCCAAAACTGAATACCCCGCTTCAATCGGGGTGACCATGGTACCAATTTCATAAAACCCTGCATTTCCTTCACAACAAATGACCAACATATTACCATTGGGAGAGGAGTTTCTTTTATCGACAAACATACCGTCGATACTATTACCATCTACTGTTTTTAACTTGAACCTTTCTCCTCTGTAAGATTCTATTAGACGAGATCTGCCTTGAAGTAAACTATTTCCTAAAAGTAAGATTTATATGTTAGGTTAAAACTAACACCAATAAATTTGGTTTTTATGTATGGCTTCTAACGCGTGTAAGCAGTATCCGTGTCGGGTCTAACCTTGATCGAGAATGATTCAGCTTCACGACCTTTTTCGTCGGTCGTATTTGAATACTTAAGCCAGTTGATGTGGACATTAAAGTCGCTCAGCATTTGGATAATATGCTGAATCTTTGCGACCTAGAACATCGTGCAAAATCTGACTGTTCGAGAGTAGATATATTAACAATGCCTTCACTTTACGTGTTATCTTCGCTTACTTTAAAAAAAAACATATCTCGACCAAACAGGGATCGCGACTCTGATAATATGTCCATTGATACCACTTACTTTGAAAGAAATCTCAATAAGAGAGCAATTAATCAGCTGTGGCTTAACTCAGCTTATTGACGAACCAACACGGATCCCTGATCGAGACGGGGAGTTCGCCAGCCTTCTTGATCTGTTTTTAACTACCAATCCGGAGATTTACACGGTCACCGTAAATCCGCCGTTAGGTTCTTCCGACCAGAAACTGCTTTCGACATCGAGTATTCTACTAATCAGTGACAGAGAGGCGCCTAAACCGCGCAAGATTTGGCACTACAGATCTGCTAAATGGGAAGATCTCATGGAATATTTTCGAACTTTTCCTTGGTTAGACGTTTGTTTTCGTTCTGACGACCCATCTGACTGCGCCAGGGAGGTTTCCGATGTTATTTTGGCTGGTATGGAAACTTACATTCCTTTTTCAAAGAAATGCCCTTCCAACGGCAAGCCTTGGTTTGACCGAAAATGTAAAGAAGCTGTTGCTTCTAAACATCTTGCCTACCGACAATGGCGTGACAATCCTAACACCATAAATCGTAACACCTTTGTTCGTGCCCGGAACAGATGCAAAGAAATTATCGACGAAACCAAGGAGGCACACAATCGGCGATTTAGAAACAAACTTCTCGCTTGTCCCAACAATTCCAGGTCCTTGTGGTCAGTCGCTAAGGCAGTTAGCCAAAATTTCACCGAATCTACCATATCACCACTCACACGGCCAGATAATTATATTGCAACGACACCTGTTGAAAAAGCGAACTTGTTGGCTGAACTCTTTGCTTCACATTCTACTGTCGATTTCCAGGGAAAAACACCATCTACTATTCCCATAGTGCAGTCAAGGATGCCCGATGTTGTCTTCAGACGGCGTATCATAAAACGTATTTTAATGAAGCTAAACACGAAAAAAACTTCTGGCGCTGGCGGAATACCTGCCATAGTTCTCAAAAACTGTGCGAGGGAACTGACACCAGTTTTCTGTAGACTTTTCAACCTATCCTACAGAAAGGGAATATTTCCTTCCTGTTGGAACTGTGCCACAGTTCAGCCGATACCTAAAAAAAGCAAGAAAACCTTGCCAAATAACTACCGACCAGTCGCACTGCTTTCAATAATACCGAAAGTCATGGAAAAGGCTATCAATCAACATCTTCTAAAATATCTTGACGAATTCAACATTATTATCGATCACCAATATGGCTTTAGTAAACATAGATCAACAGGAGATCTTTTGACTTATGTAACACATGTTTGGAACAACGCAATTGAACATTTTGGAGAATCTCGAGCGGTTGCTCTTGACATATCCAAGGCCTTCGACCGTGTTTGGCACGATGGACTGTTGGCTAGGCTACGTTCTTATAGTATGTCCGAAAAGTTCTGTTTTTGGCTCTCATGTTTCCCCAGTGAGCGTTCTTTACGAGTGGCGGTCGACGGATTTCTTTCTAACACCTTCACTATTAACGCCGGTGTGCCCCAAGGCTCCATACTATCTCCTACTCTCTTTCTCATTTACATTAACGATCTGCTGGAAAAGACCGGAAATTCAATCTACAGCTTTGCAGATGACAGTACGCTTATTCATTCACTTTGAACGCTCGGACATCGGATGCTCACGCGAGTGTCCGCAGACAGCGGGAAGTTGTTCAATTTAACCAAGACCTGGAAGAAATTCTATCTTGGGGTGACAGTAACCAAGTGGAATTTAACGCTACAAAATCCCAGGCGGCAGTTTTTTCTAAAAAAGTTAACGTTGCTGAACCCGACATAGTTATGGCGGAGCACTCCATTCCACTAACATCGTCACTCAATTTGTTGGGCGTTAGTTTGAGAGCAAATATGTCCTGGCATGAATATGTCGCGGGCATAGCAAGGAGAGGTTCTTAAAAGTTGGGAATATTATTTCGAACCAGAAAGCTTTACACTCCACAACTGTTAATTCTTTACAAAGCTCAAATTCGACCAACTATGGAATACTGCTCCCATGTTTGGGGTTCCGCTCCCAAACATACACTGCATTTGTTGGATTATGTTCAGAGAAGAGCTGTTCGTCTGATTGGAGACCCGGAACTGACCGGCGGCCTTGATTCGCTGGAACATCGAAGAACGGTTGGCGACTTGAGTCTGTTCTACAAGTATTTTCATAGAAAGTGTTCGAAGGATGAAACCCGCTTAATTCCTCCCAAAGCGGTACATGTTAGAAATATACGTCGCGCTAATACTTCACATCCGTATGAGGTTCAGCTTGTTACTCCGCGTACAACGCTTTTCAAGCAGTTTTTTGTATGGTTCTCCATCATCATCCCTTTGGAATAACTTGCCCAGAGCTGTGTTTCCCACCGAGTACAATTTACAGCAATTCAAGAACAACGTGAATCGCTTTTTTCCGCACACATGCCGCTCCTGGAGCGCTTTAGGGACTTCCCTGCAGCACATGTGCTACACTCATAAAAAAAGAAAACAGTATATTGTCATTATAATTTAAAAAAATGTCTTACGACGCCAAAATTTTTTAATTTCACCATTTACAAGTTTCACTAAAAATTTGTTTTTATATTTACCCTAAAAATAAGCTTGGTAAATAGTATGGAGTACAAAAAACAATGAAATACTCCTCTAATCTAAAAATGTTCATGTCTTTTGTACCGTTTTTTTTGCATATACAGCTTTGCCAAAAGTATTTGCCACACGCTTCAGTTCTTAAAAACTAGATGTCTCTTTCTCACTGCACTTATGCTTATTTCTTTAAATTGGCACATCAAACAAAGTAACCAAAACAATGAATCCTATTGAAAAAACAAAAGAACAAATTCTTAGAAGTTGACTGGTTTTATTTTGTTACTATTTAGTTTATTTATCTTTAATTTTAGTGGTTTCCACTGAAGGTTATACACATAACACATATAAAAATGCCAAAAAGTGTGAATTACGTTTAGAAAAAAAGTATGACAATAGAAAGATGGCGCTTGGCGTGGGCCGAAAAACATAAATCTTTCAACGAAGAGGATTGGTTTAATAACGTGTGATCAAGTCTAACTTCGATGGATGTAATGTTCATTAAGTCTGGATATTGTTTAAGCCATTTATTTTAGTATATGTAGTAACCCACAAGTAGTTTTCTATTTTTCTCTAATGTTTGTTTTTTCTCTTGTTTCAGGTTTTCAGATTTTTATACCTCCGATTGCGTAGTGCTAACTGTAAAACACTGGGGCGATAGTGTTATGGTGTGGGGGTGCATTTCATCAAGTGGCCTGGGCGAAATAGTAATTTGCAAAGGTCGAATGAATTTAAAAAAGTATATAGAGGTTCCAAATACTGCCTGAGAACCATCATTTTGTAAATTGCATAGTGATACACACTTTGAAAATATGCGTTTCCAACAATATAACGCACCCTGTCACGAAGCGGCAGCGACTGAAGTAGTTCCGGGATAATAGGGAGGAGCTTCTGGATTGGTCCCCAAAAGTCACCAGATCTCAATCCTACGGAACATGTGCGGTCATCCATCAAGCGGAGGATCAACGAACACTAAATCACATCAAAAGATACACTCAAACGCGTCTTGTTCGAAGTTAATTACTCCATTACCAAAAAAATTATAGTATTAATAAGAATGAAAGGAAATTGTACTAAATATTGATTTATAAAAAATACAGTCAGTCCAAGTATTAAAAATGGGCGAGAGAAATTGTGAAATTCCATTTCAAGCTCGAAAGATCATAACTGGTTTGTGGAAAAATGGAAAATCGTACAGAAATATAGGAAAAAGTGTTAAAAAGTTGTTCAGTACATTATACCCAGTTAAATCAACGGATTTCTACAAAATCTCCACATAAAGAGGCCAATATTGTTAGACAAATAAAAAGAAAAAGTACGGGAATTATTTTCGAAAAATGTACAGAAATATAGGAAAAATTGTTAAAAAGTCGCATGCTACTGTTTAGTACATTGTAAACCAGTATAAATCAACGGGTTCCTATAAAATTCGACCCCGCTCCGGTCCTCCCAAGAAACTGACTCCACGTGAAGAGCGCAGTATTGTTAGGCAAATAATTATAGATCAGAAGAAAAGTGCACCAAAATTAAAAGAAGTACGGGAACTATTTTCGAAAAATGTCTGTCTACAAACAGTGAGAACTTGTTAACACAGGAGAGGCTATAAGGGGTGTGCAGCCAGGAAGAAGCCGTTAATTTCGGAAGCTAATTGCAAAAAGCGGTTAGCTTTTACTACTACTATGTTACTAAACCTCTTGAATTTTGGGAATCCGTAATCTTTAGTGATGAAACAAAAATTAACCTTTTTGGGTCTGATGGCAGAACTAAAGTTTGGAGAAAGAAGAATACTGCATTCGATATTACAAACATTTGTTCCACGGTGAGACAAGGGGGTGTGTTCTACTTTGGGATGCATGTCTGCTGGAGGGATTGGAAATTTACATTTTATTAGTGGTACCATGGATCAGCATGTTTATCTAAACATTTTGAGAGACAATTTAAGAGAAAGTGTCAAAAATTAACACTCAAAAAAGATACATTTTCCAACAGGACAATGATCCGAAACATACCGCAAACTTGGTGCAAGAATGGATGATCTGTAATGTGCGACAGCAGCTTCATACACCTCCGCAATCATCCGATGTTAACCCCATCGAGCGTTTATGGAAGGAACTTAAACGACGCGTTCGGAAACGTAATGTTTCAAATAGAGAAGAATTAAAAAACAGAATATTGAACGAATGGGAGAACATGCCATCAGAAGTAACTAGAAAACTGGTTGCAAGCGTGACAAAAAGGTTACAGGAGATTATCAAGGCCAACGGCGGTCCCACTATATATTAGTTTAAACGAAAGGAATTATTTTCCGTTAAACTCTGTCAAACTATTATCGGTAATTGTTAAGTGTATGGAGACTTTTTTGACATTAATTTTGTTTACATTTGTTCCGTAGTTGTTTTTAATACCAATCCTCGTGGTTAAATTTTAAATATTAATTTAAACATGTTTTCTCATAGTTCCAATTAATGAGTTAAACATAACAGAAAAATAATATAAAAAGTATGGAGATTTTTTGGACTGACTGTATATCACTTTATTTTAGCGTATGTGTTTGATTTTGTTCTGTTCCATTAATTTTAAGATTTTTAAGTTTTTTGTTAGGTGACAAATACTTTCGGCTAAGGCTATATATTCTAGCATTTGTATCTAATGTGCTCATAAAAAAATATTCCTTGTTTTGACTCGTCATCTTGCAACTACAAAATCATAAATAATATTTTTGTGCCTGCATCGTCATATTTTTTCCATATGATTTCTGGCTGTCATGAAATTGATAAAGCAATAAAAGTAAGGAATCACTGAAAATAAACAACTAAATACTTTGTATTTTGTCATGTGATTGTTAAGAAAACATAATATACTGATTTGCACGAACATACAAAAAAAGTCGAACATATCATCTGCAGAAAGTAATAGAACTCGTGACCTATTTACTCAGTCTGCAAAACACCTTTTTCGGAAGTTGTTACATAAACTGATTCTATTAGCTGTCACGAAAGTAACTTATTATATAATGACACTAAAACCAAGAACTATGCCAACTTAAAAAACAGGCCAAATACAAGTTGAACTTGCACAATTAGTGTTCCCTACGGTGATTGCTTTTAAAATAAAATAAAATCCTTACCTAGGTTAAGTTAATTAGGTCCCTGACGTAAGGATCTTAAGATGCAATATGTATTTCCATCTAATAGCCAATAAATCAATCTAACTCAATCTAGAATCTAGTAATAAAAGTGTAAAACAAATATTTACTATGTAAATATGTGTTGAATTATAAACAAAGTAACATTATTTTGTCTCAGTACAGTGACGCGGTAGTAGTAATGTACTGAAAAGCATATTAAAAGAAGCTCCACCATATTGTCACCACACATAGTTTTCATGTTTTTTTTACAAGATAAATTATGAAATGTAATGCACTCGTGATAATTTTCGCTCAATATACACTTTATGAAGACTACTCCAGAATATTTTTAAAATTTTTTGATCAGTACCTTTCAAGATAGGGTGTGGGACACCGGTTTTTTAGCCACTTTTATAAAATACAAAGAAAAGAAAAAAATATTTTTGACACCCCACTCGATGACCTAGTAAAAAAAAAAATTTACTTCGGATTTCACCCCCAAAAACTAACACTTTACGTCAAAATTTAACACTCATAAACTACACGGCTCTAATTGGGTCATCATTTCCTATTGTGTCAAATTTCAACTTTCTATGCCAAATAGTTTCAGAGAAAATCAGAATGAAACTAGGTAGTTCTATTATCTTTAGGAATTTTCAAACTGACTTATGAGTCTTGTTTCTAATTAGTCTTTTCTTTCAATTATTCTTACTTTGCTAAATACTATGATAAAATAACACATACCTAAAACAACTTGCAGAAGACTAACACTGCCAGGATAAACTAACCTTATACCAAAAGTGTGCACTGCTAAATAGGCTATTGCTCTGAATGGTAGAGATGTCAGGTATTCAATAGTACTATTATATAATACAGGTTTGTGGATATCAATTCTTCTTGTGAGAGAACTAAAATTTAAAATTTTTTTTCAAATATTAATGCAAAATAAAAACAGAGGAAATGTCATTACAAGCAAAATATACTAGGCTTACTGCCCTTATTCACACAAGTTGTTAACTTTTTTATGTTGATATCATTTTTAAAATAAACTAATTCAGAGAATCTATTTATAAGATCGATCTTTGTATACACATTTGTTCTATAAAACACATACAAGAATAAGATATATGTTAAATAAATTAAAAACCACCCTAAGTTAATTAGGTCCCTGACATGTACACTACCGTCAGAAAGTATTTGCCCACCTAGTTATTTCAGTCCCACGACAACAAAAACTCAGATAATATATATTTTTTAATTTTATTGAATTATTATTTATTTTCACATTATTCACAGTCTGGAAAATCAGAAAAATATTCATGATTTTCCAGGATTTTTCTCATCTATGTTACCTCCTTTGTTTTTAATTACTGTTTTACAGAGTTTCGGCATTCTGTCCAGTAGTTTCTTCAGAGTTTCTTCGGTTATTTTAACCCATTCTGCTTGTAAAAGTTCCCACAAATGATTTTCTCATGTTGAATTGAGTTGTCCAAATAGTCCCACAGCAATTTGATGGGGTTCAAGTGGGGTGATTGTGGAGGCCAAGTCATCACTTCCAGGACGTCATCGGATTTCCATTGGTCCAAAAGTCCTCTAATTTGTTTAGCAGAATGTTTAGGGTCGTTGTCTTGCTGAAAAATAAATTTCCCCTGAAAAATATCTCTTCCAGAAGGAAGCAATTGAATTAGCAAAATTTCTTGATACTGTTCTTTTCACATGATTCCTCCTATCCTAAAGATTTTTCTAACTTTACTGTTGCCAAAACAACACCAAACCATTACTGAACCTCCACTATGTTTTACTGTAGGCAACTGACAGGCTTCCAACATCCTCTGTCCAGCTGACCGCCACACGTAAACTCGTCGATTTGAACCGAAAATTTCGAATCTAGATTCGTCGCTCCAAAGGACGGAATTCCATTGTTCTGATGTCCAGTTTTCATGTTCTCGGGCCCTTCTAATCGTTTACGTTTATTCACTTGCCTAAGAAGTAGTTTCCTTACTACAACTCTCCTGTGTAGTCCACTTTCTGCTAACCTGTTCTTCACGGTTGACATGCTGATGGGGAGAGGCTGCTCCAGGTTTACTTGAACCGTGATTTCTGGTGCGGTTAGGAGGCGATTATGTCTGCTGGACATTGTTATAGCTCTGTCTTCAGCGGGAGTCGTTTTTCGAAGCCTTCCTGAACATTTTTGGTTGAGAATTCCATGTCCCGCAGAAAATTTGTTTACGATGTAGTCCACCGTTCTCCTTGGCATCCGCATATCACTCGCGATTTGTCGACTCGAGTAACCATTTTGATGTTTCGCAATTATCAGAGCCTGATTTTCAACAGAAACTTTTTTGGCATTTTCACAAAACAATTGAGCCTGTATCAATGATAAAGTACTGTTTGCGAATGGTTAATTTCCAAAAGGGCAATGGTATTTATAGCATAGTTTTTATCATAAAATGTCACTAGGAATTTCCATAATCCCTAGAAACTTGAAATGAGTTCTTACTTCAACTGGAATTCTCAGAAATCGCATCAAAATGATTATTATGCAAAACTTGGAAATTTGTTCTAATTGATTTTTAATTTGTGATTTCACCAAAAAGGCTTATCTAAAAATTTTATGGTGGACACTTGTTAAGAACAATTCAATTTACCTAATATAATAAAAGGGTTTAATTAGGTATTAAATTTTGGCAGTTACGTTGAAATTTCTAGGTGGGCAAATACTTTCTGATGGTAGTGTATATATCTTAAAAGTCAATATGTATTTTCACGTTTTTTCTTAGTCAACAATATACAATAGTTATAGCATCTTAGCTACCTAACAGCCACTAAATCAATCTAGCTCAATCTAAAATCTAGTAATAAAAGTATAAAATAAATATTTAGTACCTAAATATTTGTTTAACTATACACAAATAAAATTATTTTGTCTCTATTCAGCGACGTGGTAGCAGTAAAATATACCAAAAAGTATTTTAAAAAAACCCACCAGATTGTCAAGCCATATAATTTTTTTTTAATTACCAGATAAATTATCAAATGTAATCTACATGTTATGACTATTCCAGAATTTTTTCAAAATTTTTTGATTGGTACTTTTCAAGATAGGGTGGGAGCAGCGATTTTTGGCCATTTTTAAAAAATATTACAAAGAAAAGTGTCCACAAGTATTACATCATATATATTTTGGAACTCGTTTTTTCACAAGCCCACACACACCCCCACTTGATGATATGGTAAAATTGTTTCTTTTACTTCTGATTTCACCTCCAAAAACTACCCCCTAAGTCAAGATTACACTTTCAAAACTAGACGGCTCTGATTGGATCATTATTTGTGCCAAATTTCAGCTTTAGACGTCAAATAGTTTCGGAGAAAATCAGGTGTCATAAGACAGACACCTAAGTTGATCCCTTAAGTGTTCCGTATGGAACACTTAAAATGGTTAAATATAATGACAATAACATAGAGGTTGGTAAGTATCCTTTTAATGGAGAATTGAAAAAGATTTAAAGCAAAAAAACTAACTTACCTTTTGTTATTGCTAAGATCATATTCAACAGGCCATGCCCAAAATTCAAAATCATATTTGATCAACTGCGGTTTCACAGCAACAATATTAGTTTGTGCTCTATGCAACACACTAAGGAATTGCTGATATGTAGGATTTTGTGCTCTACTGAAGCTCCGTATGCAGAAGGACACTATTAAAATGACCCCAACCCCTGTAACAAATTTTGTAAGAAGTGCTAGGCCTTGAGGTTCAAAGTAGCCTCTATGGTACAGTATTGATCCCCAAAATGGAGTCGTGTAGAGTCCTAGTTTCCATATAATGTAAAACTGTAAAAAAAATTGGTTACAGTATAGAGGTTTTTACTTTTAAAGCATAAAGATCACCAGAGCAAGGGCAAATAGCAATAGACACAGATAGTATTTATTCAAAAACAAGGGCAATAAAACAGATAACAAGTATTATGGTTTAGATCAACATTTCTTCCTTCGAAACACCTTCATTTTGTCCAGAACCTTTCCTAATGACAGCAACTACATACACTTTCCTATTTATGTTGTCTTGGGCGTCTGCATCTTCTGTATCCTAGTGGCTTCCAGTATAGGGAGCTTTTTGTTATATTGTCATTGGATTTTTGCAACATCTATCCCCATCTGCGTAGTAATATATTGTGGTGTATTTCCTGTTGTGTGAGATGCCAAAGGACTTAACTATGAATGGTGTTCGGTCAGAATATACGGAAAATTTGATGCCAACATTTATTAATGAAAGTTTGTATTTTGCCTGTTAAGGTTTTTGTTACTTTCCAGGTTTCACAACCAAAGAGATATAGACACAATGTACAACATATCCAGTTTGACCTTATATAAATATTGGCGAGAATGTCATAATATTCAACAACATTGTCCAAGTTTCAAAACATACATTTGTATTTTACAGCACCTTTTAGACAATGAGGTAGTGCTGTTACTGACATTTTTACATTTCTGCAATAAATACTATCTATACCTGTGACCTAAGACTAATCATACTAATTACAAGCATATAATTAATTTGATTTCTGTATAATTGTGTTGCTAAGGGTGCATATGCTTATCATATTCACTTAGCTTCTGCAGGATTGACTAGAACTATTTACTACTAGATAAATCATTGATAGGTGGAAGTAACCCAAACTAATTGAAACTAAACAAGATCAATCGGAACTAACCAGAACAGGATATAATCCAAACTGACCTAAACTTCTCATAACATTAAAATATTTTAAATCATTTATTCAACAATAATTATCTAATTTCAATAAAAAATATTGTATTTCCATATATTAAGTAATTATATTACTGCTGTTTAAAATGTGGTCTATCATTTTGAAAACACAATCGTAAATATATAAAATATTATAGGTTTAAATAACATTAAATTAGGTTTCTATAATAAATAATTACCAAGGATTAAAATTATTTTAAAAGAAATAAGATCCTGAATGTCTCCAACATCAACTTATTATCAATAAAAAAAACTGAAAAACATATTGCACTTCCTTGCATTAAGCATTTATAATACTGTTGTTTAATATATGTGCTTAATCATTTTCAAGATTCATAGAACACCCAATCCAAAATATATAAAATATCTGTTTAAATAACATTTAATGCTCTTTTTTCTAAAACTAATTGCGAAAATAGAATGTACCTTTAGAGCAATACCGAGAATTAAAACTATTCTAAAAGAAATGATAACTTACTGAATGAATAACTTGGTCTCCCCATTTTTCCAGAGGTAGTGGTTCATAAAAACGCTGAAATAAAAAAAGGTATACAAGAAATTATGAGTATAAATTTTTCAGTATATTTAACAAACCTCTACAGGTCCATTCCCATATATTTTTATTAATTTTGGAGAAAACATACAATTCCAAAGAGATTTTAGGGTTGACATTTTGTTGTGATGTTCAAAAGTAGGTTAGAGAAAAAATTAACCAATCTTGTCAGTTCTTCAGAGTTTTATAGCACTTCTACACGGCAGCCAGCCTGTCTTCTTTTTTTTGTCTGTTAGGCTATTAAAATAAAAATCCAAAATAAAAAACACTAACGTATTATTGTAATGTTCTCTATTTATAAATTTAGCGCGCACTGAAAGTTTAAGTTTCTATCCTTGATTATCAATAAAAGAAATCATTTATTTGATTAAATCAGAATATAGAAACTATCCAATAATGATAATGAATAAAGAATACGGTGTTTCTTCATTCTAAAAACCACTTAAATACTACTGACTTTTCTTGCTATATTCACGTTTATTATGAAATGTGTTGCAACTATGCGCATAACCTCAATATTTCACGAGTTTTCAACGATGCTTGTGTACTATTTATTTTGATTCTTTATCTTCTTCAATATAATGATGTTCTTTCTTTTTATATTTACTTTTTTGCCATGTACTTGAATAGAATAATAAATGCTGCCCTGCGACAAAATCGAATAATCCTGAAGTCGACAATAAGAAAATATAACGATGTAGCTTTAGAAGATATTCCAGAGGTATCCACTGCTTTAATAAAGAAAACTCTTAATACAAACGCTCTAAGCTTTGAAGAAGGACACACATGTTTTATAATAAAGTGTACTATTTGTAGCGGAATTAAGGTAGAGGCTAAAACCGGCAGTGGTAAACTGTATATTAATAAAACAACAGGTAATATTTTGAAGCTTATAAACATTATTAATTTTTATCCCAAACTTCTATATATATTTCAGGAATGTATATGTGTAGTTTTTGTAAACATACAGGTCAGTGGGATCAACTGCAAGCACAATTAGCTCTGCAAAGAAGTAAAAAATCTAAAAGCAAAGATAAAATTGTGAATGATTTTAGTCATTTAAAAGAAATTAATGAATCTCTAGAACAAATCAAAAAAAGTACAAGTGAGTTAAAACTATTAAATGATGAAGAACTAGCAGCAATTTTAAATAAGTTTAAATTACCAGTAAGTATTTTAGAAGTGATCATAATTTTTTTTTTTTTAAATAAATTATACTCATAATTCTGATGATATTTTTTGTAGCAAATTTATGAGTAGATAGTTGATTGATTGGTCTGTTACTTTGTGACAGTACATTTTAACCATAAAATTACTTAATTACTTTATTAACTGATACTAAATATATTTTTGTAAAGTACCAATGTGTTATCGTGATTTCATAGTATAACTAAAACTTAACTAAGCATTTGAAAATGTAGTTGTACTATGAAATCATGACAATGCATTTGTAAATCTTTACAAAAATATATTTAGTGTCAGTTAACAAAGTAATTAAGTAATTTTATTTTTATAAGTAGATGTTACTATTTTAGGTAGTAAGAAGTGCCTCAATAGAATCTTTAGATATAAGAACCAATGAGAAGAATAATCTGCTATATTTTCCTTTAGAAAATGTTGAAAATGAAATAGTTGGATATAGGACATTAAATTCATACAGTCAACAATTAAACACTCTACCAAACATACAGTGTGGGGGTCTGTTAACAGCTCGGGTACCCAAAAGTAAAGATACTGCCATTTTAGTACCTAATGTTTCCGATTTTTTAGTATTAGTGAATATAAAAATTAGTGCAAATATTGTGTGTTTACCTGATGGTGTAAGTACATTATCACAGTATGCTCTACCAAGTCTTGAACGGTTTAAAAAATTAGTTTTATGGTTAGGGAGTGATAATAAGTCGTGGGATTCCGCAAGACATTTTGCAAGAAAATTAGGGGAAAAACGATGTTCTTTAGTCAGACCTAATGAACTTTTACCTCACTTAAATCAAATACAGGAATTTAAAAGTGTTATCGCTGGAGCACAGGCTATGTGGCATAAAAGTATAACAACATTTGGCAGTCTGAGAGCAGATATATTGTCCGATTTACAAAATATTGATAAGGTAATGATAGTTTGTAGAAACTAAAACTTGGGCTGTTATTATCTTTACTTAACTTCATATATTTTTATAATAAACTTAACCTAATATATATTTTTCATTCAGTTATCATGTTTTCAAATATACTTTATTATTTTGTTGTTCGTTAACTCTTGTCTGAACCATATCTAATGTAATGTAAAATGAATGCTGTAAATAGCTGTTTTTGGTGGAGCCTTCAACAAAACTCAAAATTAACTTAAAAATTTAATGCTTAGTCTTTTACTAAGGAATAAAAGAAACTAAAAGTACAGAAACATGTTTTTACTTAAAATAGTTACATACGAAAGTTTTGTGGAACTAATAGTTGTTTCAGTTTACTTATCTTGAGGAATCTTATGCAAAGTATTTTTATCATTATGATTTTAACACAAGTGGCAAAAGCATTAAATTAGATTTTTACAGTAAATAATTACTAAGGATTAAAACTATTTTTAAAGAAATGATGACCTCAACTTTGCCAACATCAACTTATTCTCAATAAAAATTAAAAAATATCGCATTTACTTGTATTAAGCATTTACATTATCATTTAATCTGTGGTCAATCATTTTCAAGGTTTATAGAAAACTCAGAATCCTAAAATATTTATTTAAATAACATTTAATGTTCACACAACAGTTACATATAACACTTTTGCAAAACTGATGGTTGTTTCAGGTGATTTGGAGCAATCTCATGTAGAGTATTTTTGTCTTTTATTATAGTTAGAATGCCAGTGGTATGAATACCTTGACTATTAGAATTCATGGAGTAGAAAATACCATAAGAGATATTTGGAGTGATGCTTTCTTTGAAAGATAGACACACCAACACTCTTATAATCATAATAATTGTTTTGATTTTAAATTTATACTTATCAGGTGTACAAGTATGAAATGCGAATTTCAGACAACAGATGGTGCACCAATGCAGTTTGTGCTATAAAGATTTGACACTGCGCCATTTTGTTGTGTCATCAATAAGTGTCAGACGCGCACAAGTGATAAATTGGAAAAGTATAGTGCATAGTGTTGTGTTGTGTTCAATATGTTGAAATTTATACTGAACAAAGAGCATTCACGGACAGCATTAATTTTTTGTTTTCATTTAAAGAAAACTGCTGTTGAATCATATCGATTACTTCGAGAAGCTTATGGTGAACATGCTCTATCGCAAGATACGTGTGAACGATGCTTTCAGCATTTCAGAAGTGGTGACTTCAATGTTGCAGACAAGGAACGTGGAAAACCGCCAAAAAAATACGAAGATGTGGAATTGCAAGCAATGTTGGACAAAGATGATTCGTAAACACAAAAACAACTCGCCGATCAATTGGGCGTTAGTCAACAAGCTGTTTCCAATTACCTACGAGAGATGGGAAAGATTCAGAAGACCAGTAGGTGGGTACTACATGAGTTGAACGACAGGCAAATGGAAACGCGCAAAAACACGTGTGACATTTTGCTCGCTCGGTACAAAAGGAAGTCGTTTTTGCATCGAGGATGAAAAGTGGATTTATTTTGAGAATCCCAAGCGCAAAAAATCATGGGTAGACCCAGGCGCACCATCCACATCGACCGCAAGACCGAATCGCATTGGCAGAAAGATGATGCTCTGTGTTTGGTGGGACCAGAGGGGCGTGGTCTATTATGAGCTGTTAAAACCTGGGGAAACAGTTAATACAAAACGCTACCAACGACAATTGACCGCTTTGAACTGTTCGCTGCTTGAAAAAAGGCCAGAATATTGAAAGAGGCAACACAAAGTAATTTTTCTTTATGACAATGCTCCATTACATACAGTAAAACCAGTTCGCGACACGTTGGAAGCACTCAGCTGGGAAGTTCTACCCCTTGCGGCTTACTCACCAGACTTGGCTCCTTCCGATTACCACTTGTTTGGTCACGCACTTGCTGAGCAGCGCTTTGGTTAGTACGAAGATGTGAAAAAATGGCTCGATGAATGGTTTGCAGCAAAAAGGGAATATTTTTACTGGCGTGGTATTCACAAATTGCCCGAAAGATGGGAAAAAAATGTATAACAAGCGATGGAGCATACTTTGAATCATTCTTCTGAATTTAACATGTTTTTTTTTTAGAAAAAAAATCCGCATTTCATACTTGTACACCTGGTAATAACAATCTAATGTCAAATTACCTATCTGAATAAATTGTGTGATCAAACTGAGATATCTGGTTATGCCAGTGCAATAAATTTTCTGTTAGTTTTGGTCAACTATTAAAACATTTTATTAGATAGTGATAACACTCTAAAATCCTTTTTTAATTCACTTTAATAGCATATTTATTTAGAATTCATAGATATAATATTTTTAAATATACTTTCCATTTCTCCCCTAGTGCGGAACGGGGAGGCAGCCTAAATAGGGAGGAAGAAAATAACAAATATTATTTAGATGACTTTGAGTTTGAATGAATGAAGATACTAATTGGAACCAATTCTGGGTCATGTTCATCCAAGATTAAATAATAAAAGACAATTTATTTTCGCATCGTAATTTCAGTGCAGTAGTCACAAATGGCTTGATAAATTTGTTAAAATTTTTCTAAAAAGTTAACTGTAAATTTTTACATTAACATGGAATAAAAAACTTTAAAATATTTCCAAATACACGTCCCAAGGTCGATTGACGGATGAGAGAACAGTCAAAAGCTGCTGAAAAATGGTCCAATTTTAGTGGTTTATATATTTCGAAATATTTATTACAATAATAGTAACAGTAAACAGAATAATTAAAAACTAGCAAATATCTGAACAAAACGAACAAAAGGTATTTTGTGCTAATTAGAGACATAACAGGTAGTAATTTTTAGGCTCCGACAGACCAGCTTCATAGGATCCGGCAAAACCAGGTACCTGGCCGGATAGAATCAGGCAATATTATATTAAGCTTGTTCTTTTACTTTTATTAATATTTTCTGTCACCTTTAGGTAATTTTTTATGATTTGGCAATACTCTTAAAATGCGATAAATTAGCGCTTAGACAGCTTCGCGTCTGGTTGTGTGACAACCCGTATTTAGCAGTAATACAATGAATTTCTGAACAAAATAAAAATCTTATTCAAATATTTTCTACGGTAGAACGTATTTTTAACGATTGTTGGGCTTTAAAAAATGAGAAAATACTGAAACTACTTTTTACTTCCGAAGGAAGGTGAATCAAAAGCAGTATGTGGGTTGGGTAACGTAAAAATCACGAGCTAGTACTTCATCTTTATGGACACATTTAAAATTTAAACATCCTGCTGGTTTGGTCCATCCAATTTTTCTACCGTACTATATAAAAGGGTGTAGTTATTTAGGTACATATGTATTCAGGTAAAGATGTCAGAATAGTAGAACAGAGCAATCAGAGTAGAAATTCAAACTCTCATCAAACTCTCATAAGAAGCTGTTATGAATATAATTAGAATGTGATTGCTCTATATATATGATGGTAAAATCTCTTCATAAATTTTTGATAGGTTCAAGGAGTAAAATGGAAAAGATATCCAACATTAAGCAAAATATTAAGAGGACACAGAAGAGGAGAACTTACCATTTTGACTGGTCCTACTGGGTGTGGGAAAACAACTTTTATTAGTGAATACTCTTTGGATTTAGCTATGCAGGGTGTAAGTATATTATTATTGGAGTTATGATTAACGGATCTAATTTTCTGAAAAATTATTATAGTAACAAATAATTTATTAAAAATGTTATATTAAGGCAGTAGAAGTCTATCATTAACAGTAAGTGAGAATACACATACATAAGAGTTAACAGGTGGAATCTATAACATATTACTAAATTTTATATTTTGCTTATGTAATTAATTTCTAAGATGAACTCAATATTAGAAAATATAGAATCCAAATAGGATTGATAAGACCTAAGAGACCTGAACCATTTTTAGGATCCAGTGCAATATATAGTAGACTGTGTAGCGTTTTTAGATCTCCTGAATGACAAGTTTGGAATGAGGTACCAGTTAAAGAGTATCATAAGAAGACCTAACCCTAAATATACCAAGTCTTTGCTGAAAATAATCAGTAATGACACAACTACCTGAATGATCACCTAACTTGCACTGGAGTCAAGAATTGCCGAAACTGAGAAAGAAATAGCTCTTTATCTATTCATGTCTTGCTCTGCAAAGATGCTAGATTAAGACAGGGCCCTTAATAGGCCTAAGTGCTGTAGCCACCTATCAGTCACATATCTATCCATCTAACATAGAACTTTGTGTTGTGTATGTATTCCTATGGTAGTTCTTAAATTTTTTGTAAAGAGGTGGATGTCGGTAGTGTATGTTTGAATTAATTTTTAAATCAATCAATATTAATTGCTCTATTTTATAGACTTTTCTTCTTAACCATGTATCCTTAACACCTATTGAAAACGAATGCTTTCGTAGTCCGGCAAAGACCAGCCAATTTTTTAAAAATTTTCTCTATATGAGATAAACTTTGATTTATGAAATACAAGCATTCAGGGCTGACGAGAGTTGAATCGGGCCCTGACTTTCCAAGGGGCTACAAGTAATTTCAAGGGGCCTGGTTTTTCAAAGGGGGACGCCTCGTTGGCCATTGATGTTTTGTGTTTTCTAAGGTCCTTTTTAGTGTTCCTTACGGAACACTTATAAGATCACTTCGGTGTCTGTCCGTCTGTCACACCCGATTTTCTCCGAAACTATTTGTCGTAGAAAGTTGAAATTTGGTAATAATATAGGAATTGACGGCCTCATCAGAGCCATGTAGTTTTGAAAGTTAAATTTTGACTTAAGGGGTTAGTTTTGGGGGGTGAAATCGGAAGTGAAAAAAAAAATTTTTTACTAGGTAATCGAGTGTGGTGTCAAATGAAAGCTTGTGAAAACGCGAGTAAAAAATGTATATATAATGGAATACTTGCACGCACTTTTCTTTGTATTATTTTTAAAAAATCGCGAAAAATCGCTGTCCACCCGCCTTATCTCGAAAAGTACTTATCAAAAAATTTTGAAACATTTCTGGAATATTCTCCACGGGGTGTAGATTGATCGAAAATTATCACGAGTGGTAATAATTTAATACGATAATTTATCTGGTATATAAAAAAAAAAACAGAAATTTCAAGGTCATCAATTTTCAGTAAAGATTGGAAATAAACTTTGTTGAAAACTCATTTGGGGTGTGTTTTGTGAAGTCACTGATCATTTTATACTTCCGTTACAACATTTTTTATTTTAAAAGCAATCAACGTACGGAACACTAATTGCGCAAGTTCAACTTGCACTTGACCGGTTATTTTCTTTGGAAATCTCACGCCCCCATGTAAGTGGTAAAATTTTATTGAGAGAGAGGATCGTTTTTTTAAAGATTTCCCCCTCCCATTATCAGATTTAGAGGAACTGAGACAATCTAAACGAATTTAAGATCAAATAATTATATTAATATTTAAGTGATAATTCTCCGTATATTTATTTTTTATTAGATTTTTGCTCTAGTATATTTCGTGACACTTCTAACCAGGCCCTCAAAGCTGTATTAATCTTAATCTGACTCTATCGCTAATGACGTTTTTAAATATTCCGCTTCTTGATGTAACCGCGGGCGAAAAAGTTTGACAACCACTGCCAAAAATTCCTAGATCTTTTTAAAGCGATGTCTCGGTGCGGAATCGGCTTGAAAACACAATTTTGGTTCTTCATTAAGAGACTGACTTCAAAATTCTATTAATATATCACTTGGTATTTCTCTTTGCGCCAGGTCTTATAAATTAAGCAGATGTGCAACCATTCGCTGAAACGCCCAATCGTACCATAACTCCCTGTGGTTGAGTCTACTTTGAGTATACTAAAAGATCTTTTCGTGTTTGTCTTTTTGATCGGTACTTCATAAGAGCCTGACCACAATTATGGGCAAGATAAAACCACTTTTTGTCCTATACTGTTGCTCTTTTTCTTGATGTTAGCAAAGGATCTTTTAGTATTTTTTACTTTTTTCATTTTGAAATGGTTCCAGTTTGGGAGGAGTTTTGGATACCATTTTGAATATATAATAAAATTTGTAAACAAACCAGTTACTCAGTTTAGATATAAATCTATGGTTTTATGTAATCATTAACTCAAGTTAATAATTTACAGTTCTTAAAATTTGAAAAGAATTCTTTCATATGTTTTGTCTCAAATTTTGTAGTGGAAAACTCGAGCAGATTATTTACTTACATCAAACAAAAGACACGAAAATTGTATTTATTTGTTCTCGAATTATAGTCACATACATACACACATATTAAAGGTGTTATCCTAGATTAAAAATTGACCTGAGGTGCTCATGTCGATGCTGTCGTAGGGAAGTCGACTGTGACATTTTGCTACGTTACATAGTGGGGGTCTGATGGGGACTAAATCTGCGAATCATGCATTGGTTCTACATGTCGGTGATGAGGCCAAGAGTCAGCTATGGCTTAGTGGTCTGGTGACTAGAAGCCGAGAGGACTACTGTACAAACGAAGCTAGGCAAAATTCAAAGACTCGTCGGTCTATGCACTTTAGGAGCAATGAAAACCACACCGACTTCATGTTAGATGCTTCCCGATTTGGATAAAAAAAGGAAGCTATGACGGGGTATGTTGCGCGGAGGAGGGGAACCCACTGCTGTTCTATAAGCAATGGTGATAGGGGATTGTATGAGGCTTAACAGGTCACTCTCCCTTACTAACTCAAGCTGTGGACAATGGGAGGAACAGGAGATCAACCTATCCCAGGACAGTCTGGTGTGTTTAATTGGAACCTGTAGACGTATGAAAGAGCTTCTCTTTGGGAAGGTACACTACAGTTTTGCAATCAAAGGTTTTTGCTTTTTTTGATGGCATCTAGCAGAAAGGCCCCTTGCCGTGAGTAGATGGTGTATATCTGCTCTGACAGTCAAGCGACACTTAAGGCAATTGCGAAGCCCCAATGAGCTTGGCACTGATACGAGAGTTCAGAGATGAATGGGATGAGTCGGCTGGGAGGATAAAGGTTGAGTTGTTGAAGGTCCACCGTATTGGGAGGCACAGGGTAATTAAGTAGCAGACGAACTCACCAAACTCGGAGCTATGACTACCTTCCAAGGACCCCAACCCGGTATATTCAAGAGACAGATGGGAGCTGCCCTCAAGGGATGGGCCGATCAGTGCTCTAGAGAGCGATGATACCGGAGCCCAGGGTGCAAATAGACTAGGGACTTTGTATCGTGACCTGAGAGCATCACGGCTCAAGTGGTTGCTTAATAGAAGCAGATGCATCCTGGAGCCCATTGTGGGGATTCTCGCGGACGTTGTAGGTTGAGAAGACATTTAGCATTGCTGCAGGTGGAAGACAACTCGACATGTCGGAGCTGTCTGGACGACAAAGATATGTCGCTTCACTATATCTGCGCATATTATCTCTGAGGGGGCTGAGGAATGAAACCTTTGAAGGGACAGTGCTCTAAATGGTACCCTGGCGTGGGATGACATCCTGACTTTTATGGGTAGGTCCGGGTGGTTTCGCGGTACAGGTGGGGGTTACGTTCGTTTCTGGAAAGTTACTTCGAGGTTGGTAAAAAACATCCTTCTGGTTTGTTTGCAAGGTGCTGAGCCCCCCCACAACTACTACTACTAAATACACATATACAGACACGCTAAAATTTATAAATTTTTATTTCCATGTTTGCTAAATTAAATGGCATCACAATATTTATCAAATTTTTTTTTTTACGGAAAGTCCTTGGATAATATAAATGCGTTTTTGGAACTTGATATGCATGTTAACATAAACCTTTAGAAACGTTTATTATATCCTATTAAATTTTTTTATTATTTAAGTGCAACATTAGCACATATTAAGAATAGGCCATTAAAATAATACATTTTCAGGTAAATACATTATGGGGTAGTTTCGAAATAAGAAATGCCAGATTAGCGAGAACAATGCTTCAACAAATGGCAGGGTTAGCTTTAGAAGAAAATTTGCACTCCTTTGACGAGTTGGCTGATAAATTCGAAAAGTTACCTATTTACTTCATGACTTTTCATGGACAGCAAAGCATAAAAGTTGTTATGGAGGTAGAGTAAATTTTACTAACACATAAACACTAGTTGCATAAGAAGTTGCATTTTATTAAATAATAATAAACCACAAAAGAAATTATTGGAGTTGCTCGCAAAATAAAGATAATGCTAGACAGAGAGTTTCTGGCAAAATTATTACGCTTAATAAATGGCACATATACAGTCTGTCAGGTAAGAACGTGTCCGCGATAATTCATTTTTGCTAGCTCCGATTCTAGCGATTCAACAAAAATCGGTAGAGGGAAACTTGGTCTACGACGCATTTTAGTAAAAGCGTCAGTCGATTCCAAACGTTTCTCAAAATCACGGAAAATCCAAAATGCGTAAATGAGTCACTTATTTGCGCGTCGGTTCGAGGCACTCTTTGTTTGTTCCCATCCAAAGGGACCTAAAATGACACATTCGCGGCCGCTAAATAAATTAAAAAGTCGATGTCGTTTGTGAAGAAGTGGGTAAATCGTTTACACGAGACGAAATTTGTCGACGACTTGCCAAAACTGGCTCGGTAGGCATAGTTACTCCGAAAGTCGAAAAATGAATTGTCTTTGTTTTCACGGGACCCGAAATTGATACTGTGTCAAGGAGAGGCGAAATTAAAAAAAAATTGGGTTTGAATGTGTCCCATGAGACCATTCGACAACATCTTCGTGCTCATGATGTCAAATTCCGTTAAAGAAACCTTTGCTGGGCGAAAATCGCGTCGCGAAGCGACTCGCTTAGGCCCACTATACGATACTAGAGTGGCCCTCACAAACGCCGGACGCCAACCCTATTGAAAGCGTTTAGTCCTTTGTAAAGAGCAAGCTCAGAGGGAAGATTCTGAGAACTTTGACTAAATTGTCTTGCGAGATTCGAAAAATTTGGAGATCACTGCAGAAAATCTCATCGACAACATGCCTCGAAGATGCCAGGCGATTAATGATACAGGAGGCGATTGGACAACTTACTAAGGCAATTGCGCCGTTGTTAGCACACCAAAAAATACATTGATGGCAAAAAAATGGTCTCAAAACACATTTTTTCAAGAATTAGAGCCGTCAGCTTAAGCTGATGGGCATACAGTCGCAGTCATAATAAAAATTATATTTTTCCTAAGCTGAACATTGTTTCTCACTTCTGATGATTTTAACAACCATAAATAATAGCTATTGGAGGCAAGAAACCTAAAGGAAATAAACATGTAAAATAATAAATCTCTAATGTATTGGTAATTAAGAAAATGCTTCCATTTTTCATAGAAGTACAAAAAAACTTAGAAGAAAACATAACATTAAAAATGTGTTTTTTCCTCGTTTAGTATTTCGTTGAGCCACCCTTGGCCTTTTTGATGCAATTCTGGTTGGCATCGAGTAACCAAATTTTTTATGATTTTATCACTGATCTTTTGATTCCACACCTTCTCAATTATCTCATCTTTAGTTTTAGGCTTAGCCGCGTAAATTTTTTTCATCATGATCATTCCCAAGTTGTCTATGAGGTTTAAATCGGGGCTGTTTTGCTTGCCATAGCAATGTCGCGATCTCATTTTCCGTTAAAAACTGCCTTACCTATCCATACAGAAAATAAAAAATGCAAAACTTTGTGGTGGTAACATTTTTTTATTCAATAAATATGATAAGTACTTACAGATTTGGCTCTGGCTTTGAGGGAATCAAACTCTCTTCGAAAATATTTATATATTTTTCTGCATTACCAGTACCATCTATAAAGTTTATTTCGCCAATCCAAAAGTAGGAAAAGCAGCCCTAGATCATTACAGTTGCTGTATGTTTCACTGTTTTTACTGTGCAGGATTCGTGAAATCTTACATGTACACAACGTCTTACATATGGAGCATCATCAGAACTAAAGATGTAAATTTGCCTTTGGCTAAAAACATTTTCTCCAGTGTTCTGATCTCCACTTTTCATATTGTTTTGCCCAATTCACTTTTTTTATTGAGAAATATTTTTTAGCTGGTTTTTGCTCATAAACCTTTTTCCCTTAACCATCTGCCGACAGTTTCTCGTCTTATATTAGCTAAATTCCTATCTGGTAGATCCCTTGAGATTTCCTTAGCAGTTTTGAAGCGATGTTCTAGAGACAATCGCATCTTCAAGGGGTCTAATCGCTCATCTGTCTTTCTTTTCCTCCCAGTATCTTTCTTTCGCTCTATGCTGCCCTGAGAAAGATTTTTCTTTAAAACTCTCACCACAGTGGATAGGTGGTACTTTATCCTCTTCACTATTTTTCGTGAAGAAAACCCTACTTCAGCAAATGTTACGATTTTAAATTTTTCTGTCGAAGAAAGTTATTTAAAATTCGACATGATAAGGAATAATAAATTGTACTAGCCATTTCACTGGTTGGTTAGCACTAAATTGAGAGTTATTGTTGGAATTTGGTGATACAATTTCTATGACCGTGACTGTACTTGTAATTTTATTCAGAATACTTTGCAGGCGACCATTGATACAATATCACAACAGAGGATATAGTAGCAACTTACATGACTTTCTACCACATTGAAACTTTAAATGGAAGGTCTCTCTCTCTCTCTCTCTCCCCAGTATTTCAGCTGTCGCTAAGAGTCTTTTCCATTTATGGTTTTCAGACTCACATAAGTTGTTGTTGCGGTCCCGTGATGATGGTTGTTACCAGCAAGATAGGTTATTTTCCAAAAGTTCTCACAAGCATTTGTCTGTGCACTCTTTGGACGTTTGTAAATTCATAGTTCATTATAATAATATAATAGCTAATCAGCGAGAAATACATATATAGCACTACATTTCCTTGTGATAGCCTTTGCGGCAATTTTCTTTCCATTTTATTATTCAGAACAGCGTTTAAGTTATGTAAAATTCTCCAGTTTGTCAAAATCTAGAATTGGTTGAACCCCCTAAGAAGCTTCCCTTTTTCTGCCAAATTAAGAAAAGTAATTAAAAAATGACATTTTAAAAATATTCAGTGGAGTATACAATAAATAATTTTTAATGACCAGCGCCAGTCATAAAGGTAAAATTCACTATAAAAGTAACATGTTACAATATTCCGTTATCTATAAAATGGACCCGAAAGCAGCACGTCGTGATTTGGTTACTGATCCCCGTAACAGCTAGTACTATACTTTTATTCTTGAACGCAATACTTTTGACACCCATGAACAAGGGAAAAAAAATCAGCAATTAGTCACTTGAAAGCCATAAAGAAGTTTGACAATTTGTTGAAGAGTATGCAGAACCCAGGAATGAACTTAGCTTTGGCTCTATGGTATAGCTCTGGCTTACCATGCCGATAGTTTCAGGTTAGACCATATTCAACAAGACCGTAAAATATCAGACTGAGAGAGCACCATTTGCCGATCATGTGATTCGGTTCTCACTTTAAACTGGTTTACATTACCCAGACATTAATTGGGGTTGGCAAAAAGGATCCCTCTGGTCTTGTACTATTACCGCTAATTGTAACCCGAAAATCTGTCATGTCCACAGACCAGAACTTGACCAGCAGATGATATAATTTTTAATGTTGAAGCATTGATGGGAGAACTGGCATTCAAAAGGGGCGAGATAGTTCCATATGAGACTATAATACACGTTCTCCCACCAAAGCTGAATGAGATGGAAGAAGTATCCTGAAAGTGCTGAACAATAAAGAGTCAGTGTTGACTTTTCCAGCAGATAAACAACATGCAACAGTAGTTAGCAATAAGAACAGATATGTAGATATGTGTAGACCTAACCAGTAAATCTGATAGACCCCGAATTTAAAAAAATCTCTTTAACTAGACAAGTGCTTCCTACATGATAATTTAGATATGTCAGCGACACTCTCGTCACTTTTTCACGTGGTGAAGAATAGCTGAATGTCTTTTTGAATAAGGACAGTTAACAACATCCCATAAGATTTACAACAACTGAATCGCATGGTTCCTTTCACTTTTTGGATGGACTAGTACAAAGAAAAAATAATGGCACCTTGGGACAGTCGATTTACAAAAAATCGTACAAATAGATATTTGAATACTAACCCACACATCATCATCTTTCTTAAAAATCTCTCAACCCATTAATATTTAGAGCTCTATCAATATTCCATCTCGTCAGAAACAAATAACCTAATTAAGACCGCCAAGAGCAAAGGTTATTGCACTGACAATGTGAAACCTTTTTATAAAAGCTTTTAAAAACTCAACTCCCAGACAAGACAGTAATTAAGATCGACTAGTACTACTACGTTCACGGTACTATCGAGAAAACAGCTAAAAGGCTTAAAACATTCACACAATACCCGATAGTTACCATACTATTATCCTGTTCTTGTGATACGTTTATGGAAGTAAAACTGCAAGGTTGATATACAGTCGGAATTTAAAAATAGTCTAATAATGTCAACATCAGACACCAAAAAGTGAACCAACATAAAATAAACCACCTCCTACATATGGATGACATAAAACTCTACGCTGCCACAGAAACACAGCTGAAAGAACTCGTCAGAATCAGAGAAACTTTCACCTTGGATATCAATATAGAATTTGGCATAAGTAAATGTAAAGTGCTCCACATCAACAAAGGCCAATGAAAAGGCCACCATGAGACAGAGACAGACTCATGAAACTTTTACAAACACAACTCAACTCCAAGAATCTCAGTAAAGCCATCAACACGTTCGCTATACCTATACTCACATATTTATTTGGTATCATCAAATGGTTACACACAGACATAGAAAACATTTGCATCCTTATACGTTCCGAATTCACCAAATATAGGAAATTACACGCCAACGCATGCAAAGAAAGACTTACCATCAAGAGGAAGGCAGAAGGAAGAGGAATCATAAACATCAGATCACTACACACAAAACAAATAGAAGCACTTACGAATTTCTTTTACACCAAGCAAACAAGCCTCCACACGGCAACAGTGAAAGCAGACAAAAACTACACACCTCTTGACTTATCCCGGGCATACCACCCAGCAGACACACACAGTCACACCCAATTACAACAGGAAAAGATGAAAACGTGGTTAGAAAAAACACTCCACGGAAAACATAGATATCACATAGAACAAGACCACGTAAATTAAAAAAGCTGCTTACAGGATGGGCAGCTATTCCCTGAAACAGAAGGCTTCTTACTTGCCATCCAGGATAAAGTCAGATAAACCAGAAACTACCAAAAGCATATCATCAAAGACCCAACTATTACTGAAGATAGATGCAGGAAATGCCACCAGCATAAAGAAACGATCGAACACATAACAAGCGAATGTAAAATATTAGCCGGAACGGAATACACAGCCAGACATGACTTAGCGGCAAAAGTAGTTCACCAAGCACAAGCCACAACATAGAAAACACAGATCCCTACTACAAATACACATCAAAATCCATACTTGAAAATAAAGATTACAAGCTCTACTGGGACATCAGTATCTATACAGATAAAACAGTCCCCGCCAATAGACCCGATATTACTTTTTAATACAAAAAAGGAAAAATCACCTATCTAATTGACATAGCTGTCCCCAACGACACAAACATTCAAACGTAATATACAGAAAAAATCTCCAAATACACAGACCTTCCAACAGAAATAAAAAGGCTTGGAAACAAAAAAAGTCATCATTGTCCCCTTCATCATATCAGCCACAGGCCTTACACCAGCAACATTCACACCACACTTAGTACAATTAGGACTCAACAGAAACATACACAAAACGTTCAGAAGTCAATTCAAAATGGTAAGTGCATTTGTGCTGACTTGGCTTAGGCCCGTCAGTATAACATGGAACTATAGTGACCAAATGTGAGAAAGAAGAACTTAATAATGATACGTGCTATGGTCTACATCAGAAGTGGAGAAATTAAAGGAGGATCAGTTAGATATTTTGCTTGTGTCGCTCTGGACTGATTCAACGTTTTAATCTTGTGCATCAAGATCCCTGAAGATGCCTTGTGCGGAAATATTAGAATCTACTTTAATTTGATACGGGGTATTCCCAAGCACCATCATTTCCTATTCTGCTATTTATACTACTAAAAACATTGACAATCTTTTTTTATATACAGTTTATTACAAATATTTCATACAATATGTGTAGACAAAAGCTAAACCATCTGTAATGTGTACAGTTAGCCTAGTCTAAGTTAGGATCTAAAATCCAACATGAAAGAATAAAATCAATTCCAAATTTAAAAAAAAAAATCTCATAGAATTTACCCGTCGTCAACTCTAACGTCATTTTATAACTTTTGTAGGCCGTAGAGCATGCAGCCTATATTCATGATATAGCCCATTTAATAATAGACAATGTACAATTCATGATGGGCATGTCAGATGAAAGTAAACATATGGATAGGTTTTGGAAGCAAGATGCCATTATTGCAGCTTTTAGGACGTTTGCTACCCGAAAAAATTGTCATGTTACTTTAGTTATACATCCAAGGTATAGTAAAATATAGGTGTTAAGCAGGCCACTCACTCACGAATTTGTTTGTGCACAGCATGTCTGTTAGTAATTTGCTTTATTTCTAATTTTTTTTTTGTTATTTTATTCTTTAACGAAAGTTGTTACTCATCATTTTCGCAAAAGAAAACAATCTATATTTTACTTGATTCTTAAAAGATAATCTTAACTTACTGAATTTCTAATAAAATTTCATCCGAGGTTTTTCTTCATAAAAAGGAACGGATTATGAATGGAGAAGGAACGTTTTTCTACTACAGAGGAGTGTTATATTTTATATTTCCATTTTAAATCAAAAGACCGTAACATACGAAGGTGGATCAAATATAAACGAGACTTTCTGTACTAAGCGCTTAGTATTGTTCAGAGCCGCCGTTTCTAGCAATGTTGGTTGGGTTTGTTAGGAGTGGGGAGAACGATCGGTTGGTCTCGCCAGGTGCATTCAGTAGCACAGCTCACGATGTCGGGGCGAGACGTGCACCCTTCGATTGCGCGACGCGTCATTATTAAATTTCTCACTCCTGCAGGCGTGAAACCCTGACCGAAATTCTGCGGAGATTGATGGTACAGTTCGGGGATTAAACATTGTCAAGGCCTCGTGTGTTCGCCTGACATAAGAAGTTTATGGGGGAGCGTGAAGAGGTCAAAAACGAGAGTAATGATTGTCGCCCACGGACGTACCGTTTTGCACGAACGTGGCACCATCAATGCTACTGCAACCTTTTGGATGAGGTTAAACTTGCTTACCGCCGCAAAAGACCTGTCCAACCGATAAGAGACGTAATTCTTCTCCATGACAACGCTCGACCCCACACTGCAACTCTCACTTGCGAAAATTGGAGAAAATGAGTTGGATAACGCTTGATCACCCTCCCTACAACCTTGACCTATCGCCCTGTGATTTTCATCTCTTTGAGCCACCCAAAGAAGCGCTGGGAGGCCAACGATTTAATGACAACAATGCGGTGGAGGACTTCGTACGCAATTGGTGGCCGACACAGCCCCCTTCCTTTTACGACGACGGTATCAAAAAGCTTCCGATACGCATGACATGTTTACGTCAAGACATATTTGCTCCCAAGTTAACGCTCAGCAACTTTTTTTAGAAAAAACTGCCATCTGGATTTTTGTAGCGTTAAATTCTACTTGTTTACTGCCACCCCGAGATAGAATTTCTTCTGTCTTTGTTAAATTGAACGTCTTCCTACTGCCTGCGAATATTTACATGAGTAGCCGATGTTCGAGCGTTCAGAGTGGGTGAAGAAATAAGCATACTGTCATCTCAAAAGCTGTAGAGTTGATTCCTGGTCCTTTCCAGCAGATCGTTAATGTAAATTAGAAAGAGAGTAGGAGACCGTAAAGAGCCTTGGGGCACACCTGCCTTGATAGCGAAGATATTAGAAAGAAGTCCGTCGACTGCCACTCGTAAAGAACGCTCTCTGAGGAAGCAGGAGAATCATAAACAAAAGTTTTCAGACATACCTTAAGAGCATAGCTTAGCCAACAATCCGTCATGCCAAATACGATTGAATGCCTAGGATATATTAAGTGTAAGAGCTCGAGATTCTCCAAAATGTCCAGTTGGGTTATTCCAAACATGTGTTACATAAGACCTCGTGTTGACCTTTGCTTATGAAAGCCATATCGATGGTCGCCAATAATATTAAATCTTTCTAGATTTTTTTAGATATTTATTGATATGGACATACTATATGTCAGACTTATTTCCTTTTTTAAGTACCCTGACTCAATGATAAGTTAAAAACTTTTACTAATGGTTTGGCCAGAACTCTGATAGTATCTTTCATAAAAATAAAACTCGGATAGCCGTCCTGGCCCCTTGACATCTTAAGTTTTAACTTTTTTGCTACATTTTCAAAATCCGCCTCTGTAAGTACCGGCAAGTTGATTAGAATATTATTGACAATTTTTATATTCAAATGTTTATGCCTGTTAGTAGAGTTCGTGTATTACTTAACAACAGCTTTTGTTCCATCGTTTTCACTAAAAAACTAAAAAATTAATTAATCAAGTCAAAAGTGTCTTTTCTAGATTAGAAGTAAAATAAATTTAAGTTCAGGGAAAAAAAACCGGTCAAGTGCAAGTTGAACTTGCACAATTAGTGTTCCGTACGTTGATTGTTTTTAAAATAAAAAATTTTGTTAGGGTGGTATAAAATGATCAGCGACTTCACAAAACACACCTCAAAGGAGTTTTCAACAAAGGTTGTTTCCAATCTTTACTGAAAACTGGTGACCTTGAAATTTTTGTTTTTTTTATATACCATATAAATTATTAAAGGTAATGCACTCGTGATAATTTTCGTTCAATCTACACCCCGTGGAGAATATTCCAGAATTTTTTCGAAATTTTTTGATAAGTACTTTTCGAGATAAGGCCCGGGACAGCGATTTTTCGCGAATTTTTAAAAATAATACAAAGAAAAGTGCGCGCAAGTATAATATTATATATATATATTTTTTACTCGTGTTTTCACAAGCTTTCATTTGACACCACACTCGATGACCTAGTGAAAAAAATTTTTTTTTCGCTTCCGACTTCACCCCCCAAAACTAACCCCTTAAGTCAAAATTTAATTCTCAAAGCTACATGGCTCTGATGAGGCCATCAATTCCTATATTATTACCAAATTTCACCTTTCTATGTCAAATAGTTTCGGAGAAAATCGGGGTGTGACAGACAGACAGACAGACACCGAAGTGATCTTATAAGTGTTCCGTACGGAACACTAAAAACCGCGTTAAGTGTGAAGGTTTTTTTAGTAAAAAGATGCTACCTGTCTGTATAGTTACATAGTGATTTTTTTGCTTTACACACTTTAATATATGTGTGTCTTTTTATACCCGACTTAATTCTTAACAGAGAATTCATTTATTGAGTTTTTAATAAAATTTCATCCACGACTTTTGAATAAAGTAAGAAAACTGATATGAACATTTGTTTTTAGTGTTCCGTAAGGATCACTTATGGGATCACTTCGGTGTCCGTCTGTCTGCCTGTCACACCTGATTTTCTCCAAAACTAATTGCCATAGAAAGTTGGAATTTGGCACAAACATAAGCATTGATGGCCCAATTAGAGCCGTGTAGTTTTGAAAGTTAAATTTTTACTTAAAGGGTTAGTTTTGAGAGGTGAAATCGGACGTGAAAAAAAAATTACCAGGTCTCGAGTAGGATGTCAAATGAAAGTAAAAACACGAATTCAAAACTATATATGATGTAATACTTGCGCACACTTTTCTTTGTATTATTTTTTAAAAAATGGCCAGGAATCGCTGCCTCCCCCATCTCGAAAAGTACCGATCGAGAAATTTTGAAAAAAGTCTGAAATATTCTCCATAATGTGTAGATTGAGCGAAAATTATCATGAGTGCATTACGTCTGATAATTTATCTGGTATAAAAAAACTATTGGTAGAGGTTTTGTTAATATACTTTTCAGTACACCCACTAGTGACCAACGGATAAGTACCGAGACAAAATAATTTTATTTTATTTATTTATAATTAAACATATATTTTGATAGTCAATATTTGTTTTACAGTTTTTTTTACTAGATTCTAGATTGAGCTAGATTGACTTATTGGTTATTAGGTAGCTAAGATGCTATAATTACATATTACACATTATTGACTAAGAAAAGAAAAAAAGGTGAAAATACATATTGAATCTTAAGATATATACATATTAGGAACTTTTTATCTTATTTACGGTACAGAACACTAATTGTGCAAATCTAACTTGCACTTGACCGGTTTTTATCAATGCAAGTGAAATAAAATGCTTTTTGTGTACTCGTTAACCGGAAGTCTTTATGATGTTAAGCTCCCTGTTATACGAGTGAGATATATATGAAACGTTAAAAGCGCGGCACAATGGATCAACTTTTTTCTACTACAGTCGAGTAGTTATTTTTTATATTTTGATTTGAAATCAGAAGACAGTAACATATAACTAGCAAACGAAAGCAGCAAAGTGAGATTGCCTTTAAATATATTTTCTACACAATACAATGAAAATACTTAAAAAATTTTAACACGCTCCGAGATTTAAGAAAATTATTGCCTACCACAATTTAAATTGAATAAAAGCAAAGCAAACTAAAAAAGACAATATCTAAACTGAGTCCATCCGAATGCCACAAAATACTTTCTATATTTGTACACTATGGTTATGTACATATGTACATTGTATAATTTTAAAGTTATTACCTTGTTTCCGAAATAAAATTCTTATAGTTGTAATAATTTTTGATCGTTGCGGTTCCCTAAGCTTCTAAAATAATTGAAATTAATAATGTGTCGTACAAGACTTCGAAGTGTTCTTCGTAGAAACGACGTGTGTCCACTGCGATGTGAGCGATTGTTGAAGCGTCTACAGCGGATAGTTGATTGAGTAGTTACATTTAGCCAAAGTTGTCAACGGGTATAAAATGAAGTGTAATTACTATTAAACAATAAGAGAGAGATAAGTAGAAAATTGTATAATTTGGGTAATTTGAACAACTATTATAATCGTTTACTAGTTGATAGCGGGTGGACACCTATTACGATGGATTACAAAGACACAAGTGAGATTTTAGATTATAACAAATTTTTCACAATTAATATTACTAGTAAGCTTGTTTCAAAGTTTCTAGTTTTAATATCATCCATTTTGTGTTACATTATGGACGTTTGGAATTAACGAAAACACCGTTTTATGGCACTGTAAACAAAAGATGGAAGATGTTTATAGCAACCAAAATAAGGCAACAGATAATTAATTCTGCCAACTTCTAGTTGCTATAAACATCTCTACACTTTTTTGTTCACAGTGAGGTAAAAGGGACTTTTATTTATTTTAAAATGCTAATAGAGCCGCAGTTGGCCTGCACAGGTCCGCGATCATAATACACACCCACACTATCTTAATCTTGAGTAACAAATTTTAAAATATACTTCTTTTTATTTATGTGTATTCTAAATTTAATGCCCAATCCCAGATATACAATCTGTCAAGTAAAAATGTGTTCGCGATAATTCATTTTTGGTAGACGCGATTCTAGCGATTCAACAAGAAATCGGTAGAGGGGACCTTTGTCTACGACACATTTTAGTAAAAGTAAGTCAGTTCATCGAAATCACGTAAAATCCAATGAGTCACCTGTTGCTCCCATCCAAAGGAGTCTAAAATGATAAACGCCGCGGTCACTAAATATATTAAAAAGTCGGTATCGTTTGTAAAGAAGTGGGTAAATCATTTTAAGGAGGCGAAAAATGACGACGACTTGCCAAAACGTGGCTCGGTAGGCAAAGTCACTTCGAACATGGAAAAAACGAATCGTTTTCACGGGACCCAACATTGACGCTACGTCAAGGAGCGGCAAAATTAGGAAAATCGGGTTTGAATGTGTCCTATGAGACCATTCGACAACATCTTTGTGCTCATGATGTCAAATTACGAAGCACGTTGAAGAAACCTTTGCTGGGCGAAAATCACGTCGCGAAGCGGCTCGCTTGGGCCCACGATGAGATACTAGAGTGGTCCTCACGATCGCCGGACGCCATCCCTATTGAAAACCATTGCTCTCTTGTAAAGAGAAAGCTCAGAAGAAAGACTTCGAGGAGACTTTTGCAGAGTATTCAGTCTCGTCGACAGCATACCTCCAAGATACCACGCGATTATTGATGCAGGAGGCGATTAGACAACTTACTAAGGTAATTGCGCCGTTGTTAGCACACCAAAAAATACATTGTTGGCAAAAAATGTTTCCGAAACACATTTTTTCAAGAAAACGAGCGGTCACGTTCTTTCTTGACAGACTGTAAGAGCAACATTTATAATTTATTGTCGTTTTAGCTTGTCTTGCTATTTTTCTTTTTCATATTAACGTTCGTAAAACGGTGCTAAGAAAATGATTGACTGCTTTATTTACACCTGTTTTGTAGGAAAGAAAGAGATGACGAAGATCTAACGACAAGTTCAATTTTTGGTGGAGCGAAAGCATCTCAAGAGGCGGACAATGTACTTATTATTCAAGATAAAAGACTGACTTCTGTTAGGGGCAAAAAATATCTACAAGTAAGGAAATTAACTGAATAATAAGGGTTGTTTAGTTAATAGCTACCTACCGGATTTAATCGCTAAATACAATACTGTCACGATAGTGTTTAGAAGTAATTTTGTAAATATTACGAAAAAACGCTGAATTTGTAAACGTTCATTCTACTAGTTTTTTGTGACCTTGATGGTTATTATGGATACAATTTTTAGTCTAGTGCATCTACTAGTCCTAAAACGATCTAAAAACGGATATCGCGGATTGATGCATAAGAATAGACAATTTTTTTCAAGAAAAAAGTCTTTCACGAAAAAAAGAATCTGGGTTGATCTGTTCTTAAAAAAAAAATATTGTTAAATAAAAGTAATATAACTAAACTTGTAATATTACAAAAAACTAGAATATTTTATGGGTTTGGAACAATAGTAATAAAAATTGAACGACTTTGCTGCAGGAGCGACGAATTTGCAGAAAAAGCGATTCACGTTGGTCTTGAATCGTTGTAAGTTATACTCGGTGGGTAACGGTCCTGGGCAAATCATTCGAAAAGAATGATGTTCTCCATATAAGAGTCTGTTTGAAAAGGGTTATATGAGGAGTGACAAGCTGATCTTCATATGGATGTGAAGTATTAGCGCGACGTGTATTCCTAGCATGCACCGCTTTAGGAGGAATTAAGCAGGCTACCTCCATCGAACACTTTCCATGGAAAAACTTGTAGAAATGACTTAAGTTGCCAACCGTTCTTCGATATTCCAAGGAATCAAAGTTGCTACTCAGTTCTGCCTCTCCAATCATGCGAGCAGCTTTCTTCTGAATAGGATCTAACAAATGCAGTGTATGTTTGGGAGCAGAGCCCCAAACATGGTAGTAGTGTTCCATCATTGATCAAACTTGAGCTTTGTACAAAATCAACAGGTGTTGTGGAATATGAAGCATTCTAGCTCGAAATAATATTTCCAGCTTTTGAGAAGCTCTCTTTGCTATGCTTGCAACATAATCATGCCAAGACATATTTGCTCCCAAATTAATGCCCACCAAATTGAGTGACGATGCTAGAGGAATGAAGTTCCCCGACCTAACTATGTGGGGTTCAGAAACGTTAACTTTTTCGGAGAAAACTGCCGCCTTAGTTTTTGTAGCGTTAAATTCTACTTGGTTACTGTCATCCCAAGATAGAATTTCTTCCAAGTTTTTGTTGAATTGAACGACTTCCTGCTCTCTGCGGATATTTGCATGAGTAGCTGATGTTCGAGCGTTCAAAGTGAAAGAAGAAATAAGTGCAAAGCAGTAGATTGGATTCATGGTCCTTTCCAGTAGATCGTTAATGTAAATGAAAAAGAGAGTAGAAGACAGTATGGAGCCTTGCGGCACACCGACGTTAATAGTGAAGGTGTTACAAAAAAATCCGTAGTTAGGTTGCAATCGTCACCAAATAACTCTAGTATCATGTACTTGTTTTAGACAAAAACAGTAGCCAAAAATTTAAATTTAACATAAAATTAAATATTTTGCCAACAAATTAGCTATGACAAATAATTATTTTTTTAACATCAAGGAAATCTTAAATAGAATAATCGCCAAAATTATAGTACCAAATGTGGTGCCAAAAACCTTTTTGTAACAAATGTTATTCCCGTCGAACACTTAAAATTATCATTATATTCGTTGAACAATGCGAATATTTCATTTTATTTCATCACTACCTTAATTCATTCTGAAATAGCCGAATAAACTACTACTAACCTTTCTTTCGCCACTTAACAGGTAGAAGTTTAGTTTAGACCTACTAAAACAATTAAAGCTGATCTATTTGTAATTAGCATAGATTTACTAGACGTATTTACCGGTGTATAATGACCTAAAATTGCATTATTTTCAGATAGCTGATCTTGAAAGAAAGCAGTTTTTGAGATAAAACTGGTCATAGTAAATTATTTCTCGTTTTTCATTAATTTAGGTCCAGAATCATGGCAGCAACTTTCCGAAACCCCTGCTCCAGATGCATGATGACCTTGTTTGTCGCTTTTCTTCATTAGTGTGTGTCTAATACAGATGGAATAATAATCCCCATAAATGTAGTTTATTGGCATACTACAATGAAAATTGCATTTTTTGAAAAGCTTGGCCATAAGCTTTGTCGCATATAAAACCTCCTATGTGTCCTGAATGTTGTTATTGATTATTGTAGTATGCTCCGAAGCTATTGATGTATTAACCAGCAAAATTTCAGGAACATTAGTTTACCCAGTTCTGAGCAAACTTACGGACAAGGTGAACATGCATCTTTGGCAAGTGTCTCAAAAAACTGCAACTACTGCCCTTGTTCTAGACCTAAAGTAATACTTGATTTTGATTGCAGTGTTATTATATTCATAAATCAGATATTAGAGAGAGATTTTGCAACGCTTTTTTTGGTAGGTGCTGTCTTTACGTTTATTTGAGAGTTTAAATGTAAGGACTCAGCTGTTATCGTTATTTGAAGCATGCGCCCACCATTCGGAGCTTGCATAGTATTGAAACAAAATTAGAGAATCCTTTATTACGGGTAACGATTTCCCGTATTTAGGAACTTAGAGGTTATTTGAAGTTCGTGTTTCTTATCGCTATTATGGTAGGGCCTGTTTTTTTTCCTACTTAGGTATACAAACCACTAATAAAATACAGTAAAATTAAAATGATAATCTTTTACTGCAAATCACATTGACAATAGTTAATTAGTGTTCAGATTATGTTGGGATTTTGCATTCTTCGGCACAATGGCATTAGAGTGTATGTAGTGCTAATTTCAAATAAAATTTTATTTATTGTACAGGGTGAGTCAACGATAGAGTACAGTTCATTATCTCATTTGTTTCGGGAATGATGAAAAAATGTTAAATACAATAGTTTTAGGGAATGTTAAGGTGCACAGTTTAAAATTATTTTTGAGTATACAGGGTACTTCAAAAAAGTGTGGCCGATATAACATATGTTTTTTTTAAATGGAACATCCTATTTTCTAATTTATTTTTAAATTCGGCGTAAAATTTTATAACTTTTTTATTAATAATGTTATATACCTAAACCTACTAGTTTTTCTAATATTTCAATTTTATTTAAAAAATACTAGTTTTCAGTTTTGTAAAAAATTACCAGTAGCGTCTTTGCTTCTGAAGGTGGAATACTCATAATTGGTACGAGCCTTCTATAGAGATGAAAAAAAGATATATGTAAAGAAATTTGAGTTAGATGCTACAGGGTGTTCAAAATAAAAATATAAATAATAGTAATAGTTATGGATTTTCCTAAAATTGAATTAATTGATGTGGTGGTTGATTAATTGATATACTGGGCGAAGCGGGAAAAAATTGTCTTTTGGCAGTAAGGTTTTACGGAGCAAAGTACCCTAATAGACGTATACCATCTAGAAAATCTTTTCAGTGCTTAATGGAGTGGTTTGATGTAATGGTAGCGTTGAGTATACAAAACGGAAAGTAGTAAACCAGAATGCTACCAATGAGGAAAAAGAAATGGGGATTTTACTTCAAGTTGAAGATAATCCCCAGGTCAGCAGCTGTCAACTAGCTGACTTATCTGACACATCCCAATCTACGGCTAATCGCATCAGGAGAAAATACAAGTATCATCTCTTTCATATGGAACTACACCAAGAACTTCAAGACCGTTATTTTGAACGACGAGTAAACTTTTGTACCACCATGAATGGAGCAATAGAGGCCGATCCAAATTTTTTATCCAAAATAATGTTTTCTGATGAAGCTACTTTTCGCAGTAATGGAGCAGTTAACAGCCATAACATGCATTATTATTCAACAGTTAATCCATTTTGGGTCCGGGAAGTTCAAAACCAAAACCATTGGTCGCTTAATGTATAGTGTGGGAAATTAAATTTTCTAATTATTGGTCCATATTTTAGAATTAGAAGATAGGATGTTCCATTTAAAAAAACATATGTTATATCGGCCACACTTTTTTGAAGTACCCTGTATACCTAAAATGAATTTTAAACTGTGCACCTTAACATGCCCTAAAACTATTGTATTTAACATTTCTTTATCATTCCCGAAACAAATGAGATAATGAACTTTACTCTATCGTTGACGCACCCTGTACATTCGTATTACCTTGGAAATATTGAAGGAAGTGATAGAAACCTGCTAGACACAGTTTTAATTTAGAAACTTGTGTTGACCGATCAAAAGCACACCGGCGCGGCGTGCTTAACCATGAAATGACTGAAAAAAAACCCTAAGTTTATAGAAGATGAATACTAACCTAATCTTGCAATTCCTTCGCGTTAACACTGCGCATGCTTGAGATAACCATAAGGACAAAAGCATGTGAAAAATAAGGGTTGCAAAATCTCTCTATTTTCAATTTCTTTTTCTTTAAATGCCAACTCTCTGAAAATGAATGAATTTTATATCAAGTAAAGCTTAGATATTCTCTTAGAATAATCAATGGACACATAATTAGGTAAATTTTTAAAACAGGTGTAAAAAGATTATTAAGTTTTTCATAGAAGGCTAAATATGCTATAAGTCGAAAATGACTACTTTGTATGTAATATTCCATGAACAAATTTAACGATCATAATATTAGCAACAAACTCTGGTGTTTAGATGCACCAAATTCAATGGCAATTATTTATTAGCTACGAATAATTTATTTTAAATACATACCTGTTTTTGTCATCTAAATATTATTTTTGTATTTAAAAGAAAAGTACTTTTGAGTAGAAATTATTTTTTAAAGCTAAGCGTTAATCTCAAATAATTTAATCTGGTACTCAGTTTTTTAAAAATTAATCTATTTGCATTGAAATTTCTGCGGGTAGTCTGTTAGATTGTTATGAAATTTTTGTATTTATTATTTATTTTATTTAGGTTGCCAAAAATAGATATAGTGGAGATCTAGGTGTAATGGCCCTTGACTTCGACAAGAAGGCTCTGAGTTATGCCCAAAAAAAGCCGAAAGAAAAGAAAGCAGTTTCCCAAAGTGTTCCTAGTTCTGAAAGTGATTTAGTTACCGAAGATAGTAAAAATCTCCAAAGTTGATAGTATTTTTTAAGACTAAAGCTAAAATCAATTAAGAATACTAAAATAAAGAGTGTCTTATTTTTGAGCTCTGTATTAAAAATATGAAGTTTTTATATAGTGAGTATCCAAATTTTATGAGGAAATAAACGTTTTATCAATTACTATTGTTGCTGAAAATCATTGTTGTGGTTCGTTTGACAATCAAGTCAACCGCTCCTGATGATGCTAACAGGGTTAGCGAAACGCGCGTCGAGCGTAAAAATAAATGTTTAGTATAGCGATGATAACTGTCGCGTGGTGTCATTCTGCCAAAGATTCCTTGATTGGTAATGAAAATTAAAGCCATTAGGTATTCGTTTATTTTAGACTTCAGCAATTAAATAAGTTAATTGAATATATATATCTAGTCCACTGGTATCACCATAAAGTGTAAGTATATTTTTTAGTCCACTACTAACCATATTTCACGAAAATAGTTAGTACTAGACTAAATACTGAATTTTACTTTCTCACATTTGTCTTAGAAGTAAACAAACGTGAGATAAATACTAATTCAAACTATCTGTATCATACAGTACTCAAATTAAGATGTTCTGTAAACATGTTCGGATAAGGAATTTAACCATCTAAATATAACAAAACACAAAAAATTAATTTTTGTTCTTAAATATACTTACATTAATACATTTCTTCTTAATTCGCCGTCTCTTGACGAAGGTTGGCGATCTAAATGGCTAACATAGTCCTGAAAACATCAACTTTAAAAATATCTATTGATATGATCGACGGATGTCCTTTAACCATGATGTTCGTCTTCTTCTAACCGACTTTCTTCCTTGTATTTTGCCTTCGATAACCAGTGTCAGCAATTCATACTTTACTTTCCTCATTATATAACCGATAAAACTAGTTTTTCTTTCATTTATAGACAGCAGCAGTTCTGTGGATTTGCTCATTCGCCTAATAGATGTATTCTCTATCCACCCATGATATTCGTAGAATTCCTCTATAAACATACATTTCGTTTTTCTGTGCTGGGATCAAGAGTCCAGCCTTCACATCCATATAGGAGTACCGAAAAAACATAGCATAAATCATGCGCACTCGAAGTTCTAAACTAAGCTCGGATCTAGCGAAAGGATTTTTCATGTTCATAAAGGTCCCACAGGCCTGATCGATTCTCAATCTAATCTCTATTTTTAGATTATACCGGCTATTAATTAGTGTTCCCAGGTGCTTAAAAGACAAAACATGCTGAATTCTCTGTCCATTAACGATAAGATTTGCCTCAACGTGTGATTTTGAAAACACAACCAGCTTGGTCTTTGTTACATTTATATGTAGTTCCAATTGCTCACTCCGACTAACTATGAGATTCATCATGCTCTGCAGATCGAGTAAATTATCAACCACAATAACGGTGTCGTCTGCATATCTTAAGTTGTTAATCATGATGCCATTCCCTTTAATTCCCGTTGTAATCTGTGCTAAAGCCTCTTTGAAAACCGCCACCGAATAGAGGTTGACGAGAAGCGGAGACAAAATACACCCCTGTCGCACTCCGTTCTTGATAGAAGCATTTTCCGATAGGCTTTATTCGATTTTTACTTTCCATGATGTCAGTACAAACCGGATATGATGTTGATCTCTTGGGGGTCGATACCCGAGGCACATAGGATCGTTATCATTTTAGCGTGTTTGACACTGGTCCGAGTTATAAATGGCGTTAAACAACGATGTTAAAATATCAAGACCGGCTCCCTCTTGTTCTGCAATGATCTTGATTAGTTCGACCTGAATGTTATCTGGGCCAGTAGCCTTTTTGTACTTCTGGGCCCGTATTGCATGAATAATTTCGCTCTTGGTAATAGGAGGCCCAGTTTCATTTATTTCATTAGCTGTGGACAGTGGTTCGTTTGGTCTATCACCGTGAAAAAGCTCATCAACATAATCCTTCCACCTACTAAGCTTGGCTTCGATTCTCATAATAATTTCATTATTAGGGCCTCTTAAAATTGTTGTTGGAGTTTTCGATTTCTGTTTGTTAGTTCTTTTGCTTTCTTATGTAAATTAAAGGTAGCGTGCTTAGCTTGCAGTAGTTCGATTTTGCTGCATTTTTCAGACATCCATTGTTCTTTTACGTCCGTACACTTGCGACGAATTATCCTGTTGAGTTCTCTGTATTGGTGCGGAAAACGGTCGAGAGTCATTATTTCAGATGTCATCCATTGATTCTTCTTTCTATTAGTTTTCACACCAAGCGTGAGTATATCTTTTAGTTTTTTCTATAGACGTTATGCGTGGTGTGATTTCTTTGAGATTAATACATTCACCTTATTTCAATTCAAAACATATGCACTCTGTGCACGTAATTCATTTCATTATATAAGTTTTCACAGAAAAAAAATGGAAAATAGATAGAAGTAAAGTCCTACATTTGTTGATTAAATTTGGATACACATTGTATACAACTATTTTTTAAGAAAGTCAACGCTTAATTTTTAGTGCCAAATTATTTTTTTTTATATATATATATATTTAACAACTCAAGTGATGAATGATGATGTTGATAACAATTCCGATTTGGCAAAATAGAATTAAATAACGTATAGTGTAATGAATTAGCTAATTTTAATGCGCCATTATGGATCTAGGGCATACAGATCTAAGTTCTTGTTTACCTCTTGCAGAAAAAATACTTACAGTTCTAAAATTTCTACTGTTAATTTAAATTTCACCTAAAAACTTTAATTTTTAATTCATTTTAGCATGTTTTTCTTATTTGTAGTATAACTGTTGTTATCCTCACATACTTTTATATAATATTTTATATGAATCTTTTTGTATGAAACAAGTATTATATTTAAAGTTTTTGTCTTTCACTGTAGAAAAGCGGATATTTATTTGCACTTTATTCAAAAATTAAATTCTTAAAACGTATTGTTAATATCAAAACCTTACAGATTTAAAAATCTAAACATAATAAACATTTTTTTAATACAAGTTTTTTTAAAAAAAAAAACATTGTGCGTTCATTATTTTGCCATTTAATAGCTTGAAACCTTGCATTTCCTTGATTGTTTCGGCATCTATGAGATTATTAAATCATGATTTATTATTAGACCGGGCTAAGAAAAAAATAGTTACATTTACTAGTAAGGTGTTGGTTGCTTGTACCACATTTCAGACTTCAAACGCACCTTGTATATGGTGGCGTGCGTAGGAGGCCAAGAGGGATGGTTGCCCCCTCTGTGATTTCACTACGACGCCCTATTACCTGTAACACTGGATATTAAGGTGTTTAAATCTTCTGTTTTTTTTTATCCACAATATAAAAAAATCAGTTTCCCCGTGTAAACTAATCTTAGAATTTAAGGGATTATATCAGTGTGATAATTTCAAAAAATCGATTTTTTTTACATATTTCGATGCTTCTGTATGTACAGACCCTCCTAGGTCGAAGTATCAAAGTCAGCCTATGTTTATTTTTGAAAATACAGCTGTCGCCAGGCACAGCTATTCGGGGGGGCATAAACCCGTTTTTGGAAGCGTTACGCGAACCGGAGCAGGTATTAAAATTCCAATGGCGTGACGTCATCACGTAAATGAAAGTTAAACATTTAATACTTCAGTGAACTCAAAATACTCACAAAGGTACGTGCGTGGCAAGAGATCATTATTTATGTGTTACACGTTAATCATTCTTTAAACGCGTTTTTCTTAAAACTGCATTTTTAAAATTTGCTGCAGCTGTAACTCGAAAACAATTTATTGTATCGACTTAATTCGGATCCTTTTTTGGCACAAACTTTATACTTTTTTTTTCTAAACGCCGCACTATGATGACAATACGTAATTTTTACCCAAATTAATTTTTTGGTCGCAATTTTCAAGGAATCTCAGTATTTTTTTTTAAATCTTCGTTCATGATTTCTGTATCGATCTGTCTGAGCAAATTTTTGATTATTTACCATGATTTTTACTAATTTATCAATATATATTGCTTTGTTGTCCAAAAAACATATTTTTAGGCAATAAAATGAGCCTCAGTCGGGCAATTTTCAAGGAATCTCAATAATATTTTTGTATAATCTTCGTTTTTGATTTCTCTATCGATCTGTCTAGGCGAATTTTTGATTATTTACCATGATTTTTGGTAATTTATTAATATATGTTTTATTTTTTTTTTTCGAAAAAAAAAAAAACACCTGTTTAGGTAATAAAGTGAGTCTCAGTCACGTAATTTTCAAATAATTTCAATAATTTTTTTTTATAATCTTCGTTTTTGATTTTTCTATTGATCTGTCTGGGCGGATTTTTTATTATTTATCATGATTTTCACTAATTTATCATATAAATTGCTTTTTTCCCAAAAAACACCATTTTAGACAGTAAAATGAGTCTCAGTCATGCAATTTTCAAGGAATCTCAATATTTTTTTTATAATCTTCGTTTTTAGTGTTCCGTACGGAACACTTATAAGATCACTTCGGTGTCTGTCTGTCTGTTTGTCACACCCGATTTTCTCCGAAACTATTTGACGTAGAAAGTTGAAATTTTGTACTAATATAGGAATTGATGGCCTCATCAGAGCCGTGTAGTTTTGAGAGTTAAATTTTGACTTAAGGGGTTAGTTTTGGGGGTTGAAATCGGAAGTAAAAAAAAAAAATTTACTAGGTCATCGAGTGTGGTGGTCAAATGAAAGCTTGTGAAAACACGAGTAAAAAATGTATATATAATGTAATACTTGCGCGCACTTTTCTTTGTATTATTTTTAAAAAATCGCTGTCCCCCGCCTTATCTCGAAAAGTACTTATCAAAAAATTTTGAAAAAATTCCGGAATATTCTCCACGGGGTGTAGATTGAATGAAAATTATCACGAGTGCATTACCTTTAATAATTTTTCTGTAAAGATTGGAAACAAACTTTGTTGAAAACTCATTTGGGGTGTATTTTGTGAAGTCACTGATCATTTTATACATCTGTAACAAAAATTTTTATTTTAAAAACAATCAACGTACGGAACACTAATTGCGCAAGTTCAACTTGCACTTGACCGGTTATTGATTTCTCTATCGATTTGTCTATGCGATTATTTGATTATTGACCATACTACTTCATTTTTCAATAAATATAGTTTTTAGCCATTTACACCAAGAACATCAAACCCATTATAACCCTTTGCAAAAAAGAAAAATAATCAGATGAATGTTTCCTAAACTTAAGGCTTTTAAACCAGGAACTCCAAATCTAGCATAACCTAATATACCAAAGACCAAACCTAACACCTAAAGTTAATTCAGTGATATGAAAAAAAGTTTACACAGATCTTTACTACTGCATAAAGTACTCGATACTGCGATCTTGCGGCTGCTGCCGCAGTTAGTTTCGAGCGGCAGCAACAGCAAGATCACAGTATCGAATAGCAGCAGCCGAGCACTTGAAAATGCCGAATGAAATTTTGGCGAAACGTCATGCAAATTCATTGTTAGACAAACCAGTTGAAACCTGGAATTTTTTATTTTATGGGCTTAACATGAACCTCATATAGATTTGAAGTATTAGTTTGACGTGTATTTCTAGCATGTACCGCTCTGGGAGGAACTTGCTAAACTGGTGTTGCAATGGTATTCTGGTCGCGTGAGTGGTGGTATAGTAGATTTAGCGAATTTTTTACTAATGGTCATAGCACCTGGCATTGTTGGAGCACACAAGAAGTTTGTAAGTCGTTGATTGTGTGCCTCTTTGGTTTCGTCGATAATTTCTTTGCATCTGTTCCGAGTGCGAACGAAGATGTGACTAGGATTTTCACGCCATTGTCGATAGGCAAGATGTTTGATGTGACGCATGCACCATCTTATCTGTTTATTGAATTTGGGATTATTTATTTAATTACTCAATTATAAGGAAAATACTGACACAGGATGAAATATCAGACTGGTGGAAAACTAGCACACTTATGTTTAAAAAAGGAAATAAACAAGGAGGCAACAACTATAGAGGTATAAATCTATTATACATAACATTAAAGCAATAAACCTAATTCAGTTGAAAATAATCAACAGAGATTTACGTCTAGGAGATACTCTGTGTTCATTCTACGACAGAATACAATAAACCCTCTTACCTGTACTTCACAGATCTAACAAAAGAATCCATATTGCTTCTCAAATTTCGTTTTAATCGACAAAACAGTGTGATCCGGGATACACCTGTCGGAGTAACGTTCTCGATACAGTCTAACGGCCTCCCGAGAATTTCTTCTTGCTTCTTCATAAATGAGAATCATATCAGCGTAGGAAACCACGTCAACCAGAAGCTACTAACACACCGTTTACTTAATTGAATAGGTGTGCAAACAAGAGCTGTCAGATTAAAGTATGACAGCTGCCTACTAGATAAATTGTTTGAAAACCGCCAAACGTGGCATACGATCCATAGCAACCGCGATGACAAAAAATAATATTTTAGAGGGTTTTTGCTGCATAACTATTTGACAAAACAAATTAGAAAGAAATAGTTTAAATAAAAAATGTTGGAAAAAAATTAGGGCTTTTCAATGCCGTTTTACAAAAGGTGTCGATTGGAAAAAGTAAATATCCAACAATTTTCCATAAATCGGGGGTCTGAAAATGATCACCCTGTACCTCTACAGATGAAATTATATAGTTTTAGTATCTTTCTAAGTGTAACTTGTGGTGTTATTTTCTGGAACATCCTGAATAACAAATTAATGCTATAAATATGAAAACAATTAGGAGACAGGCTAGGATAAGATAACACAGGGGAACAGCTGTTTTGGTGTCGAGGTTTTTTGAGCTGATTCTATATCAATTTGATGTCCTGAATTCAAATAACGTATTCATTTGTACCTAGGAGCTCAAATTTTTAAGATATACAATTTTAGAGAAATATAAGTTACATTATTGTAACTCAAATCCGTAAGTGTAGTAAACAAAAGTAGATACGAAATTTTTATTTTAGTTATACAAAATACAATATTATGTCGTACTTACAAACAAAAAAAAACATTGAAGAAATGAAATAGTCACTCAACACTTGGAAAGCTTCTTTTCCGCGACATTCTTGAATGTTTTTTTAAACAGTCCCTTTTTAAACTCCAGCAGTAATCTGCCATCATGTGCGTGTCCCATCTTCCTTGGTAGCGGTCCTCCATAACTTTAATATCTTGGTGAAATCTTTCACCTTGTTCCTCACTCATGTCTCCTAAATTTTCTGAAAAACGGTCTAAGTGGCTGTGTAAATAGTGTATTTTAATACTCATATTGCACCCTAAGGATTTGAAACTATTAAGCATCTTGTTAACCATTTTAACATAGTTTTGAGCTTTATGTTTGCCTAGAAAATTTTCTACAACTGCAACAAATGATGTCCAAGCTTCTCGTTCAACTTGAGTCATTGAATTTATGAAGGCAGGATCCTTAATTAATTGTCTTATTTGTAGGCCGTCAAATATCCCTGCTTTGAGTTTTTCTGTGCTCAACTGATGCATTTTTACCCCTATATATGCAAAACAAGACCCATTCTTATCAAGAGCCTTTACAAATTGCTTCATTAAGCCCAACTTTATATGTAACGGAGGAAGTATGATTTTTTCTCTTTCAACCAAAGCGTCGTTAATGACATTCTTTTCCCCAACGTCCATGTTTTCTCTCTGAGGCCAATCTTTTCTAACCCAGTGGTGTGTTTTGTCCCTACTATCCCAGAGGCACAAGAAACACGGATATTTCGTGTAACCACTTTGCTGCCCAAGAAGAAAGTTTACCATTTTTAAGTCTACACAAATCATCCATTGATGTTCGTAATACTTTATCTTCTGCAAGACCAAAGCTGTGGTATTATATTCTTCTTTCAGTTTCGTTGAGTGAGCTAGTGGTATTGAACCATATTTATTCCCATTATGTAGAAGGACACATTTTAAACTTCGCTTTGAACTGTCAATAAATAGGCGCCAATCATCTGGAATATATTCAGAAAGTCCCATTTCTTTCATGAGTCCCCTAATTTCGTGACAAAATACAAGATTGTCTTCTTAAGAAAAGAATGGTAGCAGATCTTTTTCTCTTGTACGGTAAAAGGTAATTTTGGTTCCTTGTTCCAGTAAATTTTTGTCGTTCAACCTAGAAGCCAGTACTTCAGAAGCTTTTTTCGATAAATTGAGATCCCTGGTGAGATCATTTAATTCATTTTGATTGAAGCGTTGAGGAACTGATGACGTCCGCTCATAGTCACTGTTTCATTAGCATCAGAACTTTTATTAGCATCAGAAGAGCGATCAGAGGGAAAATATTCGTCATCAGAGATATGTGGTAGCTGATGAAATGTTGGAATCGGTATTTCATCTGAGTGCGGGATAGGGCGTATTGCCGAGTCTAAATTGGGATAAGTCCACTTACTGCGGTTATTTCGATTGATTCCATTAGTATTTACTAAACAGAAATAACAATCATTGAAGTGGTTTTTTGGTTCTCTCCAAACCATTGGTACGCCGAATTTTAGACATTTTCTTTTCCCGGTAGTCCACTGCCGTAAATGCTCTGTACAAGTTTTACATACGAGATGGGGGGCCCACGTTTTGTCCTGATCACCAAGCTTAACTCCAAAGTATCCAAGATACGCTCGCTTTACAAAGTCAGTAATAGTTTGTCTGTTTTGTTGAAACATGTATTCTCCGCATATATAGCAAAACACATCAGGTTGATTTACACAACTTCTTCTTGAACTGGAACCTGAACTCATTTTAATTCTGTTCAATAACACAAAAACACTCTTTTCTTAACATAAAATAACACGCCGAATTCGATCTACTCTCATTAGTAAGAACGCACAAACTGACGAGACTTACCCGAGTTAGGTGATTAAAAGGGTCAGTTCAGGTACCTGAACAATGGTTCCACTATTTATAGATTTACCTGGAATTTACTCAATTACAGACTGACAATAAAACCATTGTACCTACATTAATGAATATATAATAATTTTAGAACTCTCATAAATGAATATACTGAATAAAAACCACATTGGTAGATAAGTTGATGTATCTAAAAAAGTAGAGCTGATAGAGAAAAACGGATTGCATGTATAGATTTAGCGTCCCAAATATAGTTAAAATCAGCTCTAAAATCCCAGGCACCAAAACAAAAATATTTTTTTGTTGCCCTGTGTAATTTTTTGACTTTTGACTCAATTTTGAGAAAAACTCTTAACAATACATAAGTTTCCTTATAGCAGATAGAGTTCTCAATCATATTATGGGACATTGTCAGCTGCTTTTTTCTTTTCAAAAGTAATTTTTCTTGATTGCCACCCAAAAGACCTCTTGGCGGAATTAGCCTTAACTGAGATGTCCGAAATATTATTACTTTAAAAACTATTTTTGATAAAAGTTATTAACTTATATTTATCGACCCTAGACACTCGCTAAAATATGAATATAGGTACTCTCTAGGCTCTTGCTAACCGTTATCTACAGTTACGTGACACAGTTTACCCTTGTTTCCGATTTATTTAGAGAAAACAAGAAAAATGAACAGACTATTTCTTGTGTCTCTGTCAAATCAACGTAAAATACCACTATGTCGTAATTGTGTTGACTCCTAGAGAAGATGAGATAGTGAACAACCATCTTCATACAAATAATGTACGGGATCGTCCTTGAAATGATGTAATGTATGCATAGCCTACTTTACCCATTCAGTTATTATTGGATTCACAGTTGTTTATGTAGGCGGTCCACGTAAAAAAACATGGCGTGTCGGTATCAGCTGTGTGATGTTCCGTAAGTTGTGTTTAATTCTTTCAAATAATCAGTTCCAAACCTAAATATTAAATAGAAGCTAAACAAAATGAAAGTGAAAGGTATTTTTCTGTCAATTTTAATGTTTTTTGTAAGTTCATTGACCTCAGAGTTCAAGAACCCGACTGTTTTGGTGTCTGTCTTGATTAGGAACAAAGAACACACGTTGCCTTATTTTTTATCAAATTTAGAAAGGCTTAATTATCCAAAAGAACGTATGTCTTTATGGTAAGTACGATTATTGTTAAAAATGTTAATTTGTCTCAGTTTTTTTCTTCACAATTTAATTTTTTTAACCATATGTCAACCATAGCCTATAATACCTGTTACATTTTAACATACCTATTAACAAGCTCGAACTTACATTCATTGTCAAATATAGTATATAAAAATATCAAAATGTCTTACTGACTTTTGTTTATCGCCAAAAAAAGTAATTTATATTTACGTGTATGTTTTAAAAACTGCATATTACTGGGTGATCATTCGCGATTATTTCCTGCAATTATGAATTTTTGGGACTTCTGAAACTACTACACGAATTGCCATTTTATATTTTTATCTATTATTGTTATTGTGAACCTATGTGTCTAGTGGTTATCCATTCTGAAAAACATTTTAATTTTATTCCTGTAAATACTTTTAAGAACTTCAACTTGGTTGGTTGTTTTTATTGTTTTAACTACATTCACCTTTTGTACTACAAGTTGTGTAACATGTATCCCATTTTTTACTTACTAACAGTCCCCAGGAAGATGCTCGAAAGGATTGAAACTCTTAGGTGCTGACATGTAAATAAATAATAAAAGTTAACCGGACTTCTCATTTTTTTCCTTTGTTATTCATAATTTTATCTTTATGTTATCAAGACTGATTTTAAAAATGTCAAAGTAAATTCACAAAAAAGGCTTAAGAAATTAGACACAGTTGATTAAATATACTTACATAAATATAAAAGAAAAACTTGGTTTAAGCTTATATTATTATCCAAGTTAACATTTTGCATTGTATCACTTTAATTAGTGCTCCAAAGTTTAATGTTTCTAGTAAGTCATAGGTCCTGAGCTCAAAGAATATGTCTCTTCTGTTAGAAAACCAATAACTGCAGAGTATGCTTTGAAACATGTATAATAGTTCCAATTTTTACTGTATGTGTCAGGTGTGGCTTCTGTGAAACATAGTTATTTTCTAAGGAAATGACAATACCCCAAATTTATTTTGATTACTCTGAAATTGCTGTTTGGTTAATTTCTAAGCAAATACTGATATTTCAAATGACTTTGTTTTAACCAGAAAAAAACTTATCATTTTTCTCACAGTAGTAGTAGTATTATTGATCTTATAGTGTTAAGTAAAATATGATATATACCTAGAGTATCAGCTGGTCCAAGATCACTTAGATAACATTTTTCTTAATGTTGATGAATATATAGAGTGCTATGTCACCTATCTTGCTCTTTCATATCACTATGGAGAGATTCTGTCTTTGCAGGATTATTGTAAAAAAGATGAAAAGAGTGATTATTTTATAGAACATGTTTTCTATGCAACAAAACTTAAAAATTTCTGCACTGAGGTAGGGTCTATAGATTGGTCAGATATATTCGAGTGTACCGAGGTCAATCAGGCCTAGACCTTGCTTCTGTTCAAATTCAAAATGTAATTAAAAATTAAATTCCTGTGCATAAAAATAAAAATCGAAGTTGCTAAGAGCAGAGTTACTGATGATAAATGTAAAAATATAACTTTTATACAGAAACTTACTTAAATATTTATTTCAAAAAATTAGTATCAAGAGTTTTGCAAATATCTCCATAAATATAGCAATGAAGCAAAATGCACTTTTAATAACAAAAATTTCACCCTCAAGTAATAAATCTTAAGATGAGTAGATTCTGGTTAATAAATAAATCAAAAATTTTAATGACCGCTACGGCAATAATCTGTTAAAAATGTAAAAAGGAGTGATCTAAAATGAACCTCAGTGCAGTTAGATTGTGCTAATACATATTGTGTAGATGTTTATCCTGATTAAAAAAAGGCGAAGTTCACTTTAGTGAAATAAATAAATTGTTATAAGTATGTCGTTTTGGGTTAACAAGTGCCAAAGAAGTTAATAAAAAAAATTTTAAATAAAAAATGAGACCAGTTGACATCTCAGTTTCTATACTAAAAGTAGCAGTATATGCGCTTGCGGAACAGATTGCACAGATTTTTTATTTGGCGTTCGTAACTGGAATGTATCCAAAGGTGCTCAAGTGAAGATATGTTAAAGCCTGTCAAAAGAAAGACAAAAAAATTACAGGCTGATCAAATGTCGACAAATAAGATAAAAAATCATGTACAATAGGCTAGTATCCTACCTGGAAATCCACAGAATTTTAACAGACAGACAGAACGACTTTACATGGGGGGAAAGGTACATTGAGTGTGGTTTTTCAAGCATTTAAACAAATCTCTCTGTGAGGCTGTGCTTAGACCATTCCAAAGTATTTGACCCAGTTGATCACGGTGATGGGTGACAATCAGTACATGTATAGGATAGGTGGGGTGTCACTGAGTGGGAGTATGAGAGAACTCAGTGAATGGCTTATTAAAAATAACTTACTCCTTAGCATTGGTAAAACTCAATTTATAAATTCCATTTGGAGAAATAACATCAGTAAGTTAAACTCTGAACTTATAAGATCAGTTCGGTGTCTGTCTGTCTGTCTGTCACACCCGATTTTCTCCGAAACTATTTGTCATAGAAAGTTGAAATTTGGTAATAATGTGGCCTCATCAGAGCCATGTAATTTTGAAAGTTAAATTTTGCCTTAAGGGGTTAGTTTTGGGGGGTGAAATCGGAAGTGAAAAAAAAATTTTCTTACTAGGTAATCGAGTGTGATGTCAAATGAAAGCTTGTGAAAACATGAGTAAAAAATATATATATATATAATGTAATACTTGCGCGCACTTTTTTGTGTATTATTTTTAAAAAATCGCGAAAAATCGCTGTCTTATATATTATATTATATTATTATTATTACCTTATCTCGAAAAGTACTTATCAAGAAATTTTGAAAAAATTCTAGAATATTCTCCACGGGGTGTAGATTGAACGAAAATTATCACGAGTGCATTACCTTTAATAATTTATCTGGTATACATATAAAAAAACAGAAATTTCAAGGTCATCATTTTTCAGTAGAGATTGAAAACAAACTTTGTTGAAAACTCATTTGGGGTGTGTTTTGTGAAGTCACTGATCATTTTATACTTCCGTTACAACATTTTTTATTTTAAAAGCAATCAACGTACGGAACACTAATTGCGCAAGTTCAACTTGCACTTGACTGGTTATTTTTTTTAATGTAATTTTCAGTACGCACACTGGTGGCCAAAGGGTAAGTAAAGAGATAAAGTAATTTTATTTAAATTGTTTATAATTAAACAAATATTTAGGTAGTAAATATTTGTTTTACACTTTTATTACTAAATGGAGCTAGATTGATTTATTGGCTATTAGGGAGCTAAGAGGCTATAACTATTATACATTATTAACTAAGAAAAAACGTTGAAATACATATTGAATCTTAAGATATTATTATATTATATATTATGTCAGGAACTTTTTGTCTTATCTGGTCAGTCTGATTAGTCTACTGAGTCAGTATCTGACTAGACATGTTTGTAATCTGGGCTCTTAATTATTTTATTGAAAACTCATTTAGGGTGTGTTTTGTGAAGACACTGATCATTTTATACCTCCGTAACAAAAATTTTTATTATAAATGTAATCACAGTATGGAATACTAATTGCACAAGTCTAACTTGCACTTGATAGGTTTTTTCCTTCTATCCTTAAAAAAGCAAGGGTTTTTCCAGCATATAAGAAATGGAACACTGAAGACATAAATAAGTACATGCCAATTTCAATACTACCTACTTTGTTAAAAGTTTTAGAAATTTTTCTAAGTGATCAAATATGATCACATTTAATCAAAATAGTTCAACTTTTCCTCTAATCTATCAAATTCTGATGAAGTTCGTAACTTGAACGAAAACCTGAACTAACTTGAACTACAAAGAAGAGTTTTATGCATTGTTGTTGGTTCTGCATATAGAGAAGACATCAAATAAAAATATAAAGAAAATCCAATTTTTACATTCCCTGTCTTTACATATATCATACACTATTAAATATTTTCATCACATATAGTTATAATAGAAGATTATATTTTTGTGTATATATATATATATATATATATATATATATATATATATATATATATATATATATATATATATATATATATATATATATATAATCAGAAAAATCTGAAGATGACTTTCTTAGACTCTTAGTCTAAATCACTATGGACCTAGGTTTCTTAATAAAGTAGTTCTACAGCATCTAAAGTTAAATTAATCAAACAAACCTTAGCTAGAGAGATACATAATTGGAACTACTTTGATCTTTCATTCTATATGGGGTTGTAGAAATTTTGTTTATAACTCCACTTTCTATATTTTAAATTTTGTAACATTGTTTATATACTATCTAATGTGTTTGTAATAATTTTACATTTAATTAAATTTTCTATATTGCTTTTTATGATGAAGATATTAATTCAACAGTTTTCAAGATTTTTTAACTTTTTTCAGAGGATTGCTTCTGAACTGTCAATCTTAGAATGGAATGGTTCGCATGTTCTTATCTTAACTTTTCTATTTCTTTTCAATAACCCAGTTTAACATGGATATATAATAAAAAGCTAAGAATAAGCGATGACTATGTAGGTCATTTCATCTTAAGATGTACAATATGGATGCTAAAGTCTGTCAAAAAAATGTAGATTTGAACGTGTGAACGTCTACATGAAAAATGCTTAGAATCTTCCAATAAAATTCAAATTATATATAAGGTGAATTGAAATTCCAACGTTGACATTTGGCGCACTATGATACTATCTGACAATGTTTCATCATCTTTTAAAATATTCTCAAACGCTAGAAAATTTTCCTAGTAATATCTCTTCCCATTCTTTACGAGTGTGAAGCACCCCATGTTGTGAGAAACATATCCTTTTATATTTATTTTTTGGTTATAGGATTCGAAGTGACCATAACAGTGATCAGAGCATATCCATTTTAAAAACTTGGCTAGGATCAGTAAAAAATGAATATCATTCCATTTACACAGAGTTTGAGGATGATGAAAAAGCATATCCAGGTAAATGATAAAGTAAGATTTGTCTCAAGTACACATTTTACAGATACAAGAAATTCTATTTTGGTTCCTCATTGAACGTAAACTACTAAATTGGTAAAGGAAATTTATAGTGCTCGCTAGTCACTAACCGAATGGGCGTGAGGTATGATTATTTGCGGACCACACCGCGTGACAGCCTGTGTGGGTCAGAGCCACAGAATTTGTTCCGTTGGATTCTTTTTAGGGTTCCATATGGAACACTTAGCAGGTCACTTCGGTGTCGGTCCGTGTGATCGTCCGTCACATCAATTTTTTTCTGAAACTATTTGACATAGAAAGTTGAAATTTGGTACTAATAAAGGAAATGATGGCCCGGGGGTGAAACCTGTGAAAAAAAGTTATCCAGTCATCGAATGGGGTGTCAAATGAAAGCTTATAAAAACACGAGTTCAAAAATATATATGATGTAATGCTTGCGCACACTTTTCTTTCTATTATTTTTAAAAAATTCTCAAAAATCAAAGAATTCAAAAAATTTGAAAAAAACTCTAGTATATTCTCAACAAGATGTAGATTGAACGAAAATTGTTACGAATGCATTACCTTTGATAATTTATCTGGTCAAGGTCATCAGATATTGGAAACAAACTTTGTTGAAAACTCATTTGGGGTTTGTTTGATGAAGTCTAAAAAAAGTTTTTATTTTTAAGGCAATCACGGTAGATAGATAATAATAATAATAATAATAAAAGGTCCTTCTTTTTGACTCTGTGAAGTAAGTATAAAAAAATGCTCTGCTAGACCGAGTATAACTTAAAACATATTACCGTAAGAGTATTCAAAATATTTAAAAAAATCATATAATTATACATAATAATACAGAATACGATATGGTAAACTCAAAATGAACAGGAATTATCTATACAATAAAAAAAATATAAATACGGAGCTAAAAAAATTAAAAAATATAAACCAAAATATGAATAGATATAGTAAGGAACATACAAGAATGAATAAGAGTTAATAATAAGGCGAGTTGACAATATGGAACAGAGGAGATTAAAACAAACTTAAAAAAAGAGGTCTTTTAGAGAAAAAACTTTTATAGGATTTTTAAAGCTGTGAATTGGCTTAGACTGAATTATAAGCATATAAAGTTAAAGTTAAAAGGGTGGAAGAGACGGTTAGAAGGATTACTTCGAATATATCGTGTTATATGTTTTGTACAGGATTTTTGGGGTCAAGGAATCTGAAAATTATAACATTTTTCATTATTTTCAATTCTTCAGTCTTCCTCTGCTTAGCTTGTTGTGATTAATATCTTATCATCACCTATCATATTTAATTTACAAATCCTCAGTTTATTAAATTCTATGTATTTTTTAGATGAAGAAGGCCTTGCTCATTGGACAGATGATAGATTCACTCATATGATGAATTTGAGGGACGCGGCCATAAATTATGCAAGAAAAATTTGGGCTGATTATTTACTGGTAAGTTTATATTTTGAATAATGATCCGGCATGTTCCATAAATAACTCCGCATTTATTTGGCTTATTGCGTTAACGCAACTGGTTAGGATACAGCGACAAACCCCGGTCCTTGGAAATTTTATACTATGGAGCATTTCACCGGAGCAAAGATATGCGAGAATTTTACAAAAATAATAATTACGCTACTATTACGCGGCAAGAATTTTGCGTTCAAGATCATTTATCATCGTAAATGAAGCTCTGAATGTTCAGCTGATAAAAAAGTGAATGCAGACGTTTCAAGGGAATGGTGCGACTTAAACCTTGGGCAAAGCAATGATGTTAAGCGATTTAAAAGTGTATATGTGTAGCGATTTAAAAGTATTATATGTATATTCAAATTTTCTAGATAATCGTAAAATACGTCCTTAAAATAGAATTAAAATAGGATGTATCTAAAGGCGTCTTATCTTGTCAATTTTTTTAATGGGTATATCATACGTGCTCCAGGTAAATCCCAAAAGTGGTACAGGAGCGTGTGCGGAAAAAGCGTTTCACGTTGGTTTTGAATCGCTGCAAATTGTACTCGGTAAGAAACACAGTCCTGGGCAAATCATTCCAAAGTTATGAGATTCTCCATATAAAAGGCTGGTTTAAAAGCAGCACTAAAAGTTCTGGTGTGTAAAACTTGCTAGTTCGAAATAATATATCCAGCTTTTGAGAAGCTCCCTTTGCTATGCATGCAACATGTTCATGCCAAGACATATTTGCTCGCAAGTTGACCTCCAGCAAATTAAATGACGATCCTGGAGGAATGGAGTGTCTCGACATAACCATGTCGGAATCAGCAACGTTAACTTTTTTAGAAAAACCTGCTGCCTTGGTTTTTGTAGTGGAAAATTCTATTTGATTATGCTCACCCCGAGATAGAATTTCTTCCAGGTCTTTATAACACTGAACGTCTTTCTGCTGTCTGCAGATATTTGTACGAGTAGCCGATGTTCGAGCTTTCAAAGTAAATGAAGAAATAAGCGTACTGTCACCCGCAAAGCTGTAGACTGGATACCTCGTCCTTTCCAGCAGATCGTTAATGTAAAGAAGAAAGGGCGTAAGGGACAATATTAAGCCTTGGGGCGTACCGGCGTTGATAGTTAAAATATTAGAAAGAATCCCATCAATTGCCTCTCGTAAAGAACGCTCTGTGAAAAAACACGAGAGCCATAAACAAAACTTTTCAAACACACCATAAGAGCGTAACTTAACCATCAATTCGTCATACCAATCACGGTTGAATGCCTTGGATATATTAAATGCCATCGCTTGAGATTCGGAGCCAAAAAAATTAATACTTCATGTTGGCCGTTATCCGTGTTGATGATGAGCCTAGCGTCGACCAAATTAGCTGACTGGAATTTTTCGTTCCGATGAACTGCGCGGAAGTTGCACAACTTCTGTATCGTCATAGTTTCTTAAAAAGCACGATAAATGTCATAACACTCATAAAAATTACTTTTTTTTTAGTCTATCGATGCTGATGTATTCCTTACAAACCCTGAAACATTAAATTACCTTATTGCCAAAAATTTTACAGTCGTAGCTCCCATGTTGACTTCAGAAGGGCTATATTCAAATTTTTGGCATGGAATGACAGATGATTATTATTATCTACGTACTGATGATTATAAACCCATATTACATAGAAAAAATGTAAGTTGTTACATTGTACCTATGGTGCATAGCTGTGTTTTAGTAGATTTAAGGAGGACAGAGTCGGATTTGTTAACTTATAGGTAGGTGTTTTTTTTTTGCTATCCTAACCATCTTTGTTTAAGTGACATATTTTGGCGGAAGTAGATGTTTAATTTTGGGCGCAATTGGGATAAAACTTATAACTCTTAGCCAGTTATATAGAAATCCCTTTGATATCATATTAAATTGTATTTTTGATGTCTACAAGATGAGCCGATTCGAATTAGAAAATGTGTTTCAAATTATTTACTACAGCCTGTAAAAGTAAGAAGAATTCATTTTTAGTAGATGCGATTCGACAAAAAATCGGTAGAGGAAACTTTTGTCTACGACGCGTTTTATTAAAAGTATCAGTCGATTCCAAACTTTCGTCGAAAACACGTAAAATTCAAAATGAGTCACTTGTTTGCTCGTCGGTTCGAGGCAGTCTTTCTTTGTTCCCATCCAAAGGAGCCTAAAATCACACATTCCGCTGCCTCTAAATATATTAAAAAGTCTGTGTCGTTTATGAAGAAGTGGGGAAATCATTTTAACGAGACGAAAAATGTCAACAACCTGCCAAAAGTGGCTCGGTAGGCAAAGTCGCTCCGAAAGTCGAAAAACGAATCTTTATTTTCACGGGACCCGAAATTGACACTGCATCAAGGAGCGGCAAAATTAAGAAAATTAGGTTCGAATGTGTCCCATGCGACTATTAGACGTGCTCATGATGTCAAATTCCTAAGCACGTCGAAGAAACTTTTGCTGGGCGAAAACCACGTGCGAAGCGGCTCGCTTGGGTCCACGATAAGATACTAGAGTGACCCTCACAATCGCCGGACGCCAATTCTATTGAAAACGTTTGGTCCCTTGTAAAGAGAAAGCTCGGAGGAAAGACTCTGAGGACTTTGACTCAATAGTCTCGCGAGATTCGAAAAATCGTCGACAGCATGCCTCGAAGATGCCAGGTAATTATTGATGCAGTAGGTGATTGGATAGGAAGGTAACTACGTCGTTGTTAGCCCACCAAAGAATACATTGATGGCAAAAAATGTTCTCGAAACACTTTTTTTTTCAAGAATACGCGCAATCACGTTCTTACTTGACAGACTGTACATTAAAAGAAATTATTTTTTAAATAAACACCACCAATCAATTTATCTGGCTTGACAACCTCATTATGAGAAGAATTACGTTAAGTAATTTATAGTTTTAACAAATTTCTATTATATTCGGTTCTTTGCTTTGAAACTATCTTCTTCTTTATAAGCCAGTGTTTCTCTGCTGCAGGAGATAGGCCTCTTCAAGTTTCTTCCAATTGTTTCTGTCATGTGCAAGATGTAGCCATCTGTTGCCTGCTATCAACCTGATATCATCAGTCCATCTTTTCATTGGTCTTCCGACACTTCGTCTGCCCTCCCAAGGTCTCCATTTAAGTAATTTTGTTGTCATCTACTACCATTCGTTCTAGCCACGTGTCTCGCCCATTGCTACTTTAATTTTGCCACTCTTTCACTGATATCTGTAATTCATGTTGTTCGTCTGATATCCTCGCTTTTAATGTGTTCTTGTAGACTAATACCTAACATCTGTCTTTCCATAGCCCATTGAGTACGTTGGAGTCGACGAGATTATTTTTTGTAAGCGTTATGGCTTCCAGCCCATACGTACTTACTGGAAGTATGCATCTCTCCTACACTTTTCTTTTTAAGGCCGTGGGGATATATCTGTTTTTTAGAATGAATCCCAGTTTTTGAAATGCAGTCCAGCTGAGGCCAATTCACCTTGATATTTCCACTGTTTGATTGTCCTTATCCAATCTAATCTTATGTCCCACGTATATATTCTCTTCCACTCTCTCGATCTCTTCCGTGCCGATCTTAATTTGTTTGTTTTGTGGGCTTAGAAGTTTTGTATTCTGGATATTCATCTCGAGTCCAACTTTCTATGAAGCTTGCTTAAATTGTTCTATCATAATTTTGAGTTCTTGAAACCATGGTTTCAAAAAATTATAGTTCTTGTTTTGATCGAATTTGATCGAGTAAATTATCTTACTGGGTCGTTTTTCGACACTTTCGAAACACCATCAGTAATTCTTTAGAGTTTCAAATAGCATTGACTCCAAACAATGGATAACTTTAATATATTGTTCTAAACATTTAAGTTTTTTCAGATATCATCGTTTCTAAATGGATATGTATTTTAGGCCAGATAAAGTTAAAAATTTTGATGGACCCCATGATGACATTATAGTTTTTGCCTTGTCAGCAAAATTTAATGAGATTCCTTTACATTTGTGTAATGAAGAACAGTTTGGCTTTATAACTGTGCCTTTAGAACAAAATGATAATATTAATCACGATTATGCTCGACTGCTCAATGTAAAAATGGAAGTTTTGAATTCAGGTAAAATGTAAACCAATTTAACGTATGTAATTATAGTAATCGTAATAAGATCAGGACCCTGAAGATGCCTCGTGAAATCCTAAACAAGACGCCGAGAAGTTCCTCTAATTTCACACGGTATGATCTCATGATTGCTCAATTGGAAAAATTATTACAATTTTTATAGGGCGAAGTCTAGTTAACTGCTCTCAGTTACTCAATATAAACCGTATTTCAGCAATCTACCCGCTGTACTCTCATTTGTCAATTCATCTTGAGACGCGTTTCGCCGTATCACGGCTCATCAGTGGTTTGATGGTTTTATATATATATATATATATATATATATATATATATATATATATATATATATATATATATATATATATATATATATATATGGGACGATCCGCGTCAACCGGATCAGAGCTACGACCAAAATTAGAAGCAACCAAAAAACTTGACCAAGGGCTCATTTTAAAGCTTAGAGCGTCTACTTTCAAATGCCGAGTGCGCCTTTGAAAAATCCAATATGGCGGCTCCAATATGGCGGCCGGTAGCCGGAGAAAAATCAAGTGTCCAGCAAAAAAAGCTTGTAAAAATAAAAATTCGCAACTGTTTGGGTCATTTTTTGGTTCAAATTGTAGCTGATGGACGCTCCAAAAAATTGGGGTGGTAAGTTGACAAAATCCAACATGGCGGATCCAATATGGCGCACGTAGCGCTCCCCAGACCTCCTATAGACTCGTCTTCTTTCATCATTGCCATATAGGCACATTCGGGACTCGTCGAAGAATAAAACTGAGCGCCATTGCTCTAAGGTCCAGTCAACATTATCTCGGACAAATCTGAGGCGCGCGTGTCGAGAGGCTGAGGTCAATTTTGGTCTCTTCAGAGTTAGGTTAGTTTCTTTAAGTCTTCTTTGGACTGTCCAATGACCGACAGTCCGACCACGAACTTGTCGGAGCTCCTGCTGGACCTCGACGCCGGTCAAGTGATGATTTCTTACAGTTGTGTTGACAATGAAGCGGTCGTCTTGTTCCGAGGTACACCTTCTTCCTGATCCTGGTCTCCGTGTAAAGGGGCCAGTCTCTTGGTAACATTTGTGGACTCTGGAGACAGCTGACTGGCTCAGGTGCAGTTGCGCAATGCCCTTCTTGTAATAGAACAATGACTTGTGGCGTTTCTTCCGGGGTGGTATCCATTTTCCGATGACGTAATTAGTGAGCAGATATAGCAGAGATGTTGACGGTTTAAGTACCGACAAAAGATTGATAGGAAAGTGCAGTTGCATGTGTTTTTATAGGGATGAAGAGGGCGCAATGAATAGGAATATATATATATATATATATATATATATATATATATATATATATATATATATATGTATATAATACATAAAAATTTTCTTGAACGGAACTTGGACATGATTTCAACTTTAACGAAACAAAGATTTTAAACAGGGACATTAATATTGGAAAACTTGCAATAAAAGAAATGATCGAAATTAAAAAAAAAATGAAAAATTTACAGTCAATGATAAAAGTGATATAAAAGGAATTAGCCATATTTATACAAATTTAATAAGGTAATATTTTAAAGTGTATACTCATCCTTAATATATTAACAAAAAGACTACCTGCTTAATATTCAAAAAAAAAAAAAAAAAAAATCACCGATCAATAATACAAAATAAAATCTACATCGATAAGAATGCCACTATGACTCGTCAGTAATAAATAAAATATGTGAGATTCAAGGTAGGTTCCATGTGATTTTAATTTTTAAATATAGAACTAAGAATTTATGTAAATAGTTTATGGTTGTGTGTGTTAAATAATTTGTGTTGTACTAGTGTACCTAAATGTAATTTTATATTTTGTAGAAATAAAAAAAAAAAAATGAAAATGCCCTAAACCAAAGGGCGAAACGTCAATTTAAGTTTAATTTTAAATACCAAATATTCATAAAACGAACCCAAAGCCCAAGAATTGAAAACAAATATATATATATATATATATATATATATATATATATATATATATATATATATATATATACGTCAAAACATATATATATATATATATATATATATATATATATATATATATATATATATGTTTTGACGAATGTTCTCACGGGTGTGAAATGTAGTAGTGGTTTTTCGAGTAGCGCCAGAAGAGACGAGCACAAAAACGCCGTAAAACAAAAATCCACCACCTCTTCTCTAGCACAACATGCACACAATACCGGCCACAAAATCGATTTTGACTAAACCAGAACCCTACAAAAAAGTAATAACCTATCCACTAGGATAATCAAAGAAGCCATAGAAATAGAAAAGAGGCCCAACAACTTAAATAATCGGGATGATAGCCAATGTTTACCGAACTCTTGGAAACATATTCTATCCCAGTACCAAGTCCAACCAAGAGAAACAATAATTCAACCATATGTTACTTCACCAACACAAACATTACAAAGAACCACAGGACCGACAATGCGCAGCCAAAGCCGAGCGTCTATTGGCCAGATCCGTCCGACCAATAGAGCCACCCCCGAGCACATAAAACCGGCGCACTCGCAGCCAGTCTCGACATTCAACGCCAAGACACCGACCAGTGATCAATGCTTTGAAAAAGATGGATGATATTCCATCGAAACGTCAGCGAAACCGTCCATCAAGGGACTTCAAGCTAACATGGTATACTCGAAAAACCACTATTACATATATATATATATATATATATATATATATATATATATATATATATATATATATATATATATATATATATATATATATATATAGGATGTCCCAAAAACCAACGTATTTATATTTCGAGATATTGACATGAATTTCGTGAAAAGCTACACCCAAGATCAGTTTATCGAGTACTAAAACTACAAATTTGCGTATTCAAAAATTCTAATTATTGTTACATAGTCCTGACTAACCCTGCTGTTGATCACAGTTCGAAATGAAACTAGTTGTGCTAAGCCTGTGCGGAAAAAACATTTTTGCAAATATCATGAGTAAGAACATTTGATTTTTTTGACTTTTTATACTCTAAAAAAAATGTACCCAGCTAACCCGGCCAATTATTAAAAAAAACTGCTAAATGGTATTTACATGTTTTATTTTAGAAAAAAGATATTAGTCTTTTAGTGCAAAACGAGATTTTCACGAAATTCATAGAAGTGTCAAAATCTAACAGTTTTTCACTAAAGTCACATTTACATATTCTGGTGATTTATGAGCAGGCTTATAAGTCCTCGAGGCGAATACGGTGGTTTTTGAGATACCCTCTATATATATATTTATATATATATATCATTTACTGTAGTGTAGAGTATACATGTAACTATATGACAGAAAATATGCGACAAATAATATAAATTATACTCTGTCTAGTAGGAAACATTATCAGCCATTCTTGAGTGGAGTGTGGATAGTCTTGTAAATATGAACTCTCTGAAGCGTTCTTTAAATAAATACATATTTATATACATGCATTGTCCTATAAGGCATGTTTGAGAAAACCTGAGACCTTAAACCAAAAATGGTGATTTGGCTATACGTTAGGGTCATTCGACCCATGGTTACATATGGAGCTGCAGTATGATAAATAAAAATTGAGCAGAGAACGACAACCACTGAGCCAAATCGGCTGTAGAGGTTAGCTTACTTATATTTTATCGGAGTTATAAGTAACACCCCCACCACAGCTATGGAAATAATTCTAGGACTAATACCCCTAGATATAAACATAAAAAATGAGGCTATCAATAGAGTCTATCGAATAAGAACAAATGGAGAATGAAAACAAAAACCTGTATAATTTGGGCACACAAGAGTTATGGATCTAATCGACGACCAACTCTTGGATATGCATGTGCATATGTATCTGATTCTATGACAACGTCGCATAATTTTGAAAAACCGTATAGAATTGGGTGCAATCCAAATCTATGGATGAAGACTCTGATGAAGACAACGGCTCTGTTCTATTACATAGACGGATCAAAAACTTCGAACGGAGTAGGCGCTGGCATATATACACAAAAACCCAAGTGGATCTTTAGAATTTCACTAGGGACAAGTGCAACAATATTCCAGCCAGAAATGTACGCAATACAAGCACGTGTTCAGGACAATATTAGAGAGGACTACTGGAATCAAGAAATAGATATCTTCTCTCACAGTCGAGCTTTTCTAAGACTTTAGATGCCTATTAGACTAACCTCAAGATCACGATGGAATGTAAACGTGACCTGTTAGAACTAACGTTCAGGAACAACATGGTTGAGCTATAGTGGATTCCAGGACATTCGGAGAGAATAGATAACGAAAAAGTGGATTAATTAGTAAAATTCAGAGTTACAAAAACCACACAGGGATCCAAAACCAGCGTTTGGTATATCAAAACAGGTCGTAAAATGTCAATCAGCAGTTGATCATGTCAGCAACACGTTGCCTTGAAACATCTGACAAAGACAGGCGAGGCACGTAATTGACAGTCCCCCCAAGAAACTTAATAAGGGCCCAGACCAAACTAGTGGTGGGATTGATCTTCGGCCATTGTCACCCCAAGAAATATTTACATAAAATGGGTATCCATAAGAATCCCACGACATGCAGACGCGGTGGTGATATTACCAGATGAAGGGCTTGGAAAGAAGCTAATAAACCTTCTTAGAGGAACGACGTTCATGTATCCAAGAGAGGGGAGCATAATAAATTAAGAGCCTACAGTGCACAAACAGGTACAATCACCTCCCTCTCCTACAACCAACCAGCTGACCGAAGTTGCTAATTGTGACTATATGAAAGTTTAGTATTAAATAGTACGAGATATTGTGAAATAGTTTTAAAATTACGTTAGAACGTTTGTAATAGTCCAAAAAAAATGGGTGAAAATAAAAAGCACCACATTCTCGTAGTTAAAAAATTGGAAAGATCACAAATTGTTTTAAGTTAGAAGGGCTTTAAGGCGCTTGTATTTTACAAAAAGTTTATTTATTTTAGGCGAACCTCTTTATGTTAACGATTTGTTAAAAAATTATATAAAAATACCAGAAAAAGATACAATGATGTTTGATAAAATATTCATGATAAACTTAGAACGGCGATCAGACAGAAGAAAACGCATGAATCATTGTTTTGATGAATTAGGACTGGAGGTTGAGACTCTGGACGCGGTCGATGGAAAGTAAGAAGCAAACTCACCATTAAAATTTTTGTTATCATTTTTTTTTTGAATTTTAGGACACTAACTGAGGCATTTTTAAGAAAACTGTCATTCATGCGAGATTTTGAAGATCCTTATCACAAAAGGTAATAAAAATTCTACTGTAAATTCCCTATATCAAAAAATATATTGTAATAATTCTGGGTTTACTTTTTTTCAAGGAATTTTGTAGGCGGTTAGTCCGTAATATTTTACCATAGTAGAATTTTAACAGTATAGTATTTTTCACGATCTAAGAAAGTGACTTAGCTATCTATACCCATTCTCAATTCAACAAGATTCGAAAGTGATTAATTTATGGCTGTTTAATGACAAGGCATCGTGCAGGGCCGCTCTATACCTGATTGTATAATTGTCGAGTTTAAAATTTTATTGTGATAAGACAGTTGAATTTTAATGTTTTAGTTACTGAATAATACACAATATAGTAATTACACAAATACATTAAAACAGTGTTACATAAATACATTAAAACAGTGTACAGTTTCCTCTCGTACATTTGTTTTACAATATTAGTTATTAATTAATATCTAGTTCAATTTCGCTATCGCTACTATCTTGCAAATCAATAATAAGTTTTTTTACAGGTTCTAAACTATTTATATTTATGTACATACATCTATATGAGTTTTCAATTTTTTTTTAACGTGTTGAATACGGTTTCTCCAGTTTTCAACGGTTACATTTTTGACTTCTGTCTTTATCAACTCAATCACACCACTGTTTAAAGTGGGTGTATTATTGTGAGCACGTATATTAGACTTTATTTTATGCCATATCAACTCGATCGCATTAAAGATACCGTAATATGGTGGAAGCCGAATTATTTCGTGTCCAGCTTCTTTTGCAATTTTATCACAAACATATTCCTTTGAAAAATTGTAATTTTTTAAAACTTCTAACAATTGTTTAACTGTATAACCTTCATGGAAATATATGTCACGTTCGCACAAAAAGGCTTGTATTTCCCTTTTTCTACTGGTGGAACTTGGTACCTTATTCATTTCAGTATAATCCTGCAGATAAAATGAAGATTATTCTTTATATTTATAAACACGAAGTAGCCAATAAAATATTAGATTTAAAGGAAGGTGTATATATATATATATATATATATATATATATATATATATATATATATATATATATATATATATATATATATATATATATATATCAATTACGACCCTGTTACGGCCAGGTACGTCCGAAGATCCTAACGGTCGTTTAATGTTTTTATTGCATCAATTTGCCAAATTACTTTCTTAGATCTTGAAAAATATTATACTTAGGATCATTTCTAGGAAAATAAAGAATAATTTATGAATCCACAAGTGGTTAAACTAATAAATTTGAAAAAAAATTATTAAAATCTTTAGGGTTAGAGCGTCAACAGAAATAATTCTTGCTACCATGTTTTCCTAGACGGAGAATCTTTGTGGACTGCGTCTTTAGTTGGCTGTGCGACTCAACTAATAGCGGCTAAAGGTTGTCGAAATCAGTAAAAGTGAGCAGAGGATGCACTGAACAAATGTCCGATAGGTCGAAGTAAATAATCATCTTTTCAGATTAAATTTCAACATCTCTTTATTGTTCAAAGTTCAGTTACAAGGTTACTTCCATTTTTAACTATTATAAATACCGTGTCGTTAATAATGAGTGCACTCGTTTATGATTAGGCCCTAGGGCGGTTGGTGGTCTGCCTTACTAATTAAACCTTGTGTATATTCTATTTTTTTTTCAGTTGTTTCCGACAAGGTCTTACATGACTTCTGTTAATTTGTTTTTGTTTTTAAAAGATGTTTTGAGGAGGATTTGTTTGTATTAGTTGAGATTTTTGCTTATGGTTTGTTGGGAAACATTTTTGTCCAAAAAACCCAAGTTGGTTTGGTAGCTTTTCAAGGTTTAATTATTTAGATTTTTTGATTTCATTCGGTTTTCTTGTTTATATCCCTCTCTCATTTTCTCTCTCTCGTACTTATTATGTCCTATTCATTCTATTTACATAGTTTATTGTTTATCTTAGTCTACTAATCACACACTAATCACTGATCACTTTCAATTATTTGTGTCGTGCATCTGACTGAAATGTTTATTTATATTTGTGTTTGGCCATCCATTGGTTAGTTTGTTTATTTGTTTATTTTCGTGCCAAAATTCGACGCGTCGCCCTCTCGGTCGTTTTACGGCATGTAATCAGTACGCGAGGCGTCGAATTTCTGTACGTAAATGTTTTGTTTGGTTGATTCCGAATTGCATTCGTCGCGATGTATGTAGCCTCGAAATAAATTGGTAGTCTGTGGTATAGTGGTTTGTGTTTTGGGTCCTTTTGTTCTTTTGTCTGCGTTAGGTTTTGTGTTAATGTTGTTTGTTTTATGTTTGTAGAATTTGTGTTCTATTTTTTCAATCTGTTGTCTTAGTGTTTGTATGTTTGTTATATTGTGTAAGTCGTCGATTCTTGTATATCTGGGTGCTGATACAGCACAGCGTAATACTCTGTTCTGCGTCCTTTGTAGTCTAACTGTCTGCGTGTCTGATATGCTACACGAAACTGGTGCAGCATATGTCAGCGTTGGTCTTATAATTTGTTTACTTCTGAGATCCATTTGCGAGCCTGGTGCAGGCATGCAGTTTTTACATCGCGACGAATGCTTTCTGTAGCACGTGACTTACATGTGCTTGGAATTTTAATCGTAAATCGATTATGATCTCCAGATATCTCGGTTTATTTCTGGTGTGTAATTTATTTTGATCTTTTCAAGTTACGTTTATCTATCCCGGATCTGTTAATTTTTCTAACGTATACCTTTCAATAACTCCCACATAATACACTGCAAACACCCTGGTTTTCCAATCGGATTGGATTTCTCATAACAGATCTTATTGTCCGTAGGAGTTTGAATATAGCTGATATATTTTGTCGTCGTAGATATCGTCCAGTGCTGTCACTGGTGTTCTAATATATGGTAGTATGGCTTTTGTTCCGTTGTCCAAGTCTTCATTAAATTTTATTCGTGGAATGTGTTCTTTTGGTAATTTTTTTTAGATAATGCTATTATCTGTAAAGCGGATTGATCTGGAAACTAATGTATTGTATCTATTGGCTTCCTGCAGACCATATGTTCCAATCGTGCTCTATGTGGTTACATATACGTCTAGGACTAGACATGTAGTTGTTTTGTTTTATTTCCAAGGTGAACTGAATTCTCTGATGAACGGAGTTTAAATGGTCTAGAAAGTTAAGGAGTTTTTTTCTACCAAAGGGCCATAAAACGAATATGCCACCGATGTATCGAATCTATAGCTTCGATTTCAGAGTTGTCGTCTGCATAGCTGCGATTTTTATTGGTTGGTGTGTTTGTTTGTCGTACATAAAGTCGGCACTCTTCAGGCCGTCTTGACCAATCTATTACATGAGCAGGAATGTTTTCGTTCTGTACTATTTATTGTAGCGCTTCATCAATTGGTATGTTGGGACGTAACGACTTAACGTCGAAACTTACGATGCTGTCGTTTGGATTTATGGTATGAGTGTCCAAAATCTGCGTGTAGTGTCTTAAGCTTCGCACTTATGGCCCGATTATATATTTATTTTATTTTATTGAAAAGGTAATTTGTTAACATATTCTTTACTGTCACTTTTTAAGAACTCTTTTATATGACGAACCTTATCTTTTTGAAATCTCATCGCCCACAACTTGCAGTGATACAAGATCAGAAATCCCTGCTTCCGATTACGAGATTGCCTTGCAGCACCATGTCTATTAAAAAGAAAACCTTGGAAGGAAGTGTCGTGTGATGATACCAAGAATGTGTTAACGGAGTTATTAAAGTAGATATCAAATTGGGGCCGAATATTCTTTGTTATTTAAGTTTGTATAAAATATATCTGGTGAAATAATTTATTTTAATCATCATCAGCTATGCAGTCCATCGTCGGACATAAGCCTCCATACGTCCATCTTCTTCGGTTTTGGGCCTTATTTATATATTATTGTATTCCACTAGTTTTGATGTCGTTAGACCATCGGGTCTGCGGGCGTCCTCTACTTCTTTCCTCATTCTAGGATCTCCAGTTGATTACTTTATGGGTCCATCGATTATCAGCGATATGACGCACCCAGCTCCACTTCAATCTGCTTACCCTCTCAGCTACATCAGTTATCTTGGATCTTCCTCGATTTTCTTCTTTAGTCAGCCTATCCCTTAACGATATTTCCAATATCCTCCCTTCCATCGCTCGTTGAGCTACTTGTAGGCGATTTATAATTTTTTGATTCAAAGCCCACGCTTCCGTTCCGTATGTCAATATTGGCAACATGCATTGATTAAATGTGTTCGCTTTTAGTGTATGTGGGACATCGGAAAGGAAGATGTTCCTCAATCTGCCGAACGCCGACCAAGCTAATGATATTCTCCTTGATAAATCCGCTTTGAAATTTTCTTTGGATATCATAATTTTTTGTCCAAGATATACGTATGAATATGTTCTGGTGATTTTCGCGTTTTCAATGTTCAATACTGCATCTTTATCACAGTCGTCATTTGTCATGAACATAGTTTTGGCAAGTTCGTTCAGCATTCCTTCCAATTCTTCTTTGTTGTTAGATTTAAGCACACTATCATTCGCGCACACAAATGATTGAGTTGGCCTCCTCCTATATTTTTACCCTTACTTGCCAATGGAAGTTGTTTGAAAAAATCATCTAGCGCCAACGTAAACAATTTCGGCGAGATGGTGTCCCCTTGACGTACCCCTCTCTTTATTTCTATTTTATTGGTGTTTTTTTTCATTGCTATCTGAAATGTTGCATTTTATGTATATTTTGAATAATATGTGAGTATCTGCTGTCAATTCTACACTTACTTAGACTCTTTATTGTTGCCCAGATTTCAAAGGAGTCAAACGCTTTCTCGTAATCCATAAAGGCCACCCAAAACATAAAAATTATACTCGGTTGACTTTTCTATTAAGGTTCCTAATACTTGAAGATGGTCTAATGTATTAAAGCCTTTTCTAAATAGGCTTGTTTTTTGGGTTGGTAAGCGTCCAATTTCTTTGTGAGTATCGCAGTTATTATTTTCATAAATAACTTGTGCATTACAGATAGTAGGCTGATTGGCCTTTAGTTGCTTAATTTAGACTTATCGCCTCTTTTGGAGAGCAGGACCACCACAGCATTATCCCAGTCTCAAGGTACATCGCATATCGTACGATGTTATTTTAATGGGTACTTTAAAAAATCTCAGGTTAAAAGAAACAGGGTATATATGTATTTCTTTATTGTTTTAGGCCCATGAAATTGGGAGAGATTGGATGTTTTTTGAGTCATTACAAAATTTGGGAACGAGTAAGTTATTATTACTTCAAGCACTGTATTGTAACTCACTTTTTTAATTTTTAGGCAGTAATGCTTACCATAGATATTTGTTTTTTTTTTGTTTTTATAGATTATTAAAAATAAATATGACATGACTTTAGTTTTGGAAGATGACATAAGATTTGAGCCATTTTTTAGAGGAAAAGTAGATAATTTAATGGCTGAAGTGGTGCAAATACCAAATTGGGATTTAGTGTAAGTATTTTTTGGCAAGAAGCTTACCTCATGGTTTTTATGAGTTTATTTTAAATCTGAGCTACTTTAAAAAAAGCTAAAAGATCCCCTGAAAAATCAATTTCGAACTGAAATTTTGCAGGAGAGGGATCTCACTGACCAATACTTGTAATTGGTTGATTTTGGTTAGTTTCACAAAACAGGTTCTTAGCAAACGATACGGTTGCCTGGAATCTTAAACTTTTAATTAACCATTCTTCTTGTTCTTTTTTCCTGCTAAACATGGACTTCGGCGAGGGACAGCCTAGGAATGTCTAAGGCCTCCTACCAATAACTATGCCGTTAGTCATCCGAAGACCGGCTTAAGATATCCGTCCCATTCGTGGCAAAGTGGAAGAAGGTGTCTTCATCACCAGTCTATTACACTCCAAGCGTCCTCCTACCAACCACATGCATTCTTACAGCCATGTTGACGTTTTAAGGGTTTATCAATGTCTGGTGGCTAGCAGCATGCCATGGTATGTGGCCTAGCCAAATATACTTAAAATGAGTATATTTAACTTACTATTGAGTATAGTATCTTATTTGTCCTTCCTTATCTCGTGTTAGTATTAAAGGAAATACCTTTAAAGTGCATCGAAAATTTTATTTTCCAAATTTAATTATATTTTTTTTGCATTTCATTAATAGGGAGTGAGACTTACTGAATATTAAAATAAACCACCGCAAATCACTCGGAAACAATACAGTTTCATAAAAATTAGTGAAGGAGATTATAGGATATCATTTTACTATACGCACCTGTTTTTAGCCATCAATCCAGAGATTTACACTGTCACCGTAAATCCGCCGTTAGGTTCTTCGGACCATAAACTGCTTTCGTCATCGAATATTCTATTGATCAATGACAGGGAGATTGCGCAAGATTTGGCCCTACAAATCTTCTAAATGGGAAGAACTCATGGGATATTTTCAAACTTTTCCTTGGTTAGAGGTTTGCTTTAGATCCTTCCTGCTGGAAATGCGCTACAGTTCAGCCGATACCCAAAAAAAGACAAGAAGACCTTGCCAAACAACCACCGACCAGCCACACTGCTTTCAATAGATAGGCTATCATGAGCATCTTCTAAAATACCTTGAAGAATTGAATATTATTAGCATTCAATATGGCTTTTGTAAGCAAAGATCAACAGGAGATCTTTTAACTTATGTAATACATGTTTAAAACAACTCAATTGAACACTTTGCGTGTTTGCCCCGATGGATTGTAGCCTAAGCTACGCTTTCTGTATGCCTGAAAATATCTACTTATGGCACTCGTGTTTCCTCAGAGAGCGTTCTTTACAAGTGGCAGACGACGGATTTCTTTCTAATACCTTCACTATCAACGCCGCTGTGCTTGAAGGCTCCATATTGTCTCCTGCCCTCTTATTTACATTAACCATCTGCTGGAAAGGACCAGGAATCCAATTTACTGGTTTACAGATGACAGCAGTCTTATTTCTTCATTCACTTTAAACGCTCTAACATCGGCTACTCATGAAAATATTCGGAGACAGCAGGAAGTTGTTCAACTTAACAAAGACCCGGAAGAAATTCTATTTTAGGGTGACAGTAGCCAAGGAGAATTTAACGCTACAAAAATCTAGGCGGCAGTTCTTTGTAAAAAAGTTAATGTTGCTGAACCTAACATAATTATGTCGGGGCACTCCATTCCTTTGGTATTGTCACTCAATTTGGTGGGCGTTAATTTGAGAGCAAATGTCTCTTTGGCATGAATAGCAGAGCTTGTCGAAAGCTGGGAATATTATTTCTAACTAAAAAGCTTTACACTCCACAATTCTTAATTCTGTACAAAGCTCAAATTCGACCAACGATAGAATACAGCACCCATGATTGGAGCCGCTCCCAAACATACACTGTATTTTTTTGGATTCTATTCAGAAGAGAGCTGTTCGCCTTATTGGAGATCCAAAACTGACCAGCAACCTTGACTCCTTGGAACATCGAAGAACGGTTGGAGACTAGTCTATTCTACGAGTATTTTCATGGAAAGTGTTCGATTGATGTAACCCGCTTAATTCCTTCCAGCGATTCATGACCAACGTGAATCGCTTTTTCCGCACACGCGTCGCTCCTGTAGCGCTTTACGGATTTCCCTGCAACACACGTGCTATGCCCATAAAAATAATCATTTCATCACACTTCTTTTAATAAAATGTGACGATCTGTGTATTTTTATTTTAAATTACGTCATTTTTTGTGCTCGATTGATCAAATTTGCAAAAAATTTTTCTACGAATTTTTGCGTTTTTCATAAAAGCAAACCATTTTCGATTTATTTCAGGTTTTAATTTTTTTTCTTATATTGTATTTCTTTTGGCAATTTTACTTTTAAATACGCTACCAGACGTCAGATCGCATACTGCTGGTAATTGACAACAGTCCAATCCATGATTACCAATGACGGTGATAAAATAATCTCCTTCTGGCATTAAAAAGTTGTAGGAAAAAGTACTTTAGTTCCACTAATTCGAAGAGCCCCATTATTCTAATAACTTTTTAATACTAGATTAAGCCTGAAAAATATAATTCTATTTATTTCTAGGTACTTTGGAAGGAAAAGACTTCAAGACCAAGATGAGCCGTGGGTGGAAGGCGCCAACTACCTGGTGGAAGTTGGTTATTCCTATTGGACCTTAGGTTATGCTTTAAGTTTACAAGGAGCTCGAAAATTAATAGATGCAGAGCCTTTATCAAAACTGGTAAGTCGGATTGTTCAACTTAATATGTGTGGACAGTAGTAAAAATAACACAGGCGACAAAATGGGACGAAACTCCAGACCTTGCGACCAGAGTAAACTTTCTCAGTCTTTGGTGCGCTCAATCCGAATCCGATCTCAGAATTGCTCCATCACATCAGGTTTTCAAGTTATCCTAACCTAAAAATGCAAAAAAAAAAACGGTTCGGAATTATATTACACCGCGAATTAATTTTTCTCCACAAATCTCGTTGCTGCTTATGAAAGTACTACTCTTCCCCATCAAAACGCGATTTAAATTGTTCAGATATCTTATTTTTTCTTGAAGAAATCATCTTTCTAGTAGCAACTTTGTTTATTTATCATCATACGAGGTGTCCCATTTTATTGTACCAGGCTTCATAATTTTTTTGTGTTAACTTTTAGTAAAAAAATTTTAGACAAAAGTTGAAGGGTTTTTAAGGAGCAATAAAATGATATTGTGATGACCTTGGAAATTCGGCATCTTGTTTCTCTAGTAAAAATACACAACTTTTGTTCGAAAATTTTTTCTCAAAAATACTCCGTTCTTCAATACTTCATTGATAAAAGACATTACATTCTTAATTCTCAAACAAGTATAAACGCAAATGAACCTAACATAACCTCAGGCGTCGAGTGAAAATTGATAAAAGATATTACATTCTCAAATTCTAAAAGAATCAAAAATTAACACAATAGAAAAGCAAACGTAACAAACTCTTAACCAAATTGGTATGGTTGTAACGAAAACGCCAAACTAATTAATTTCACCGGGCAGACAAAAATGAAATATCTGAAAAATTGAAAATGCATTTTGAAGGAGAAGAGTAGTACAGATGCCGTAACGAGTTTTGCGGAGAAAAATTAATTCGCGGTGTAATATAATACCGAATATAGCGAACAACCGTGTTTTTTGCATTTTTATGTTAGAATATCTCGAAAACCTAATGTGATGGAACAATTCTGAGGTCGGATTTGGATTCAGTGCACCAAAAACCTTCGAAAAAGTATAGTCTGGTCTCAGGGTTTAGAAAATGATAGCCTGTGTAATTTAACAAGAAATGATATGCGAAATTTTATCATCTATGGAGTAGGATTATTGATTACAAATAGACCATTTCTCTAATTCAATTCGCTGTTTTGAAGAGTTAGGCGAAAATGTTAAATGCGGAAGTTATTAAGAAACATATTTTTGAACTAATTCGGAAAAAATTTGTAATAATCCGAAATCATGCTTGTTTCTCCCAAATCCGTCACAGTATGTGCCTACATTCTGTCAACTAGTCAGTGGTTATCATAGTTTTAATGGCTCATATAATACCGAATTCTAGAATTGTATGCTACGCTAATTATTGTTTCTGTATAAATACACTCTATTTTTGATGACAGTTTCTAACTTTTGCTAAATTCAACTAACAGCAGATGGGAATCAGTCGTGTGATAACATCAAAAAATTTGTAGACACTTTAAGAATCGCTCGCGCCGCACTCAACGCTTATCGATTCTACGTAGGACACCTCCATATAAATGTATTCTTTTAGTTTTGTGGCCCACACCACCCCGCTCGTGTAACTCACAGCATAACCCAGGCTGTTATTTTTTTAGGTTCCTGTGGACGAATATTTACCCATACTTTTTGATAGACATCCCACCGAGAATTGGAAAAGGTATTATCCGAAAAGGGATCTTGTAGCTTTTTCAGCTGCTCCTTTGCTATTGTACCCCACTCATTACACTGGAGAAAAAGGATATATTAGTGACACAGAAGATTCTGTTGTTATACCTCAAATTGTTATTGCTAAGGATGATCTCTAATTTTTTTGTTATTTCGGTAAAGAAACTATAGTTGTTACTAATTCTAAAACTATAAAGGCTTTCACAGCCGATTTTATATGAGTTATGGGTGATTTCCGACGTTTTGGGCCGTGAAATACGACCATAAACCCTGAAATCATTCAAGTGACAGTTTTTTTCTTAGTTTCGCCTATTGACCGTCTTTTGAAAGAGTTAACATGGTCACAGAAAATATATGTACAGAAATACAAACAAGTGGAACAAAATGTAGTAGGCTGGTTACCACCGCATCGTTAAAATGTGCCTCGAGTGTGACATATAATGCAACTTTTACTTGCGCGCCATCTCTGAGAGACTCGACGAGGCACATTTTCACGATCCGGCGGTAGCCAGCCGGCTTCGTTAAGCGAAGACGTTTTGTTTCACATGTTTGTTTTTCTGTAGCGATAGCTATATTTTCTGTGACATAGTAAAACACGTATCGAGTGCTAACAAATTTAATTATCCCGTGGTAAAAAGAAGAAACTAGGAGTAAAAAATAAAGCAACAAATTATATAAATGTATGTAATGTTAATTCTGCTTAATTTAACAGACCAATATGCTGTAATCTTTTTTATATACGCAAAATACGGTCATCTGGTGATTATTAAGGAATTTAGTCAGCGTCATCCGGACTGTCAAAATGAATATTTTTAAATTCTTGGTCCTTAAAATTGCACAAACATAGGCCCATAGAGGCAACATTCTCATAATTCCTTGGAAAACTAAAAGTTTGTCTAAAGTAAAAAATCATCAGCCATATTCAAATATCTATCCAAAATATCTTTAAATATGTTTCTTCGCCTCTACAATTGTTCATTTTGATCTTAACAAATATTTACAAAAATCACAAACATAAACGGGTTAAGCAATGTTATCTTCGTGACGTTTATTTTCGATACTGTTGTTTCTATCTAGGTGCGAGGATTTTGATCTTAAAGAACAAGAAAAGTCACACGGACTGAGATCAGGCGAATAGGGAGGCTGGGGAACCACAGGAATCCTTTTCTTCGTCAAAAGCTGGTTGATGGAGATGAGCGTTTTTGGCACGATCTTTGCACACACTTTTCTCATGCCAAAGTCTTGAGACAAAATCTGAATAAGGCTAAAACCATTCAAGTTTAACTCAGTACTCGTCAGCCTCAATGTTAGTTTCAGTTTTCGACGTTGAAGACCTCCAATGCTTCCCGTCCCTCCAACAATGCTTAGTGCCACGGAAAAATTTGTGCTCTTAATAAGGAATCTTTCACATAGCCTTCTTGCAACTTTTCGTAGACGATGGTACATCGTTGCTTCAAATTTCGCTGTGCCACTCTTTCTAACGCGCTACACAAATAGAACTTGAATGAACAAATTTTGTTCATTCAGATAGTAAGCTAAAAAAAATTTTAAATTCTTTACGCTCTCTAGGGTCGCGTGGTACCGTACGAGGTTGAAACTTGTAGTGAGCGTCTAGGAGGGACTAACCTGCAAGTTATCAGGAAAGACCATATTTAAACAAGTAGAACTTTTGGAGATATTTGTTACGTAAAGTTATTTAAATTCATTTTATGTAGTTTCTAACACCGTCTTACTTTTGTACTGATTTAAAATATGTGTAATCGAATTAAAGAATCTCATATGGCTAAAGGGCTAGTATTACAGTATAGCCATAATAACTAAAGTCGAAATTAAGTACAGGATACCTTAATTTATATGTATGTGTATATACAGTCCCTGGCCAAATTATTAGACGCACTGCAAGATTTCATGTAAAATTTTAATTACCGAGTGATATTGTACCGTTTTATTATTTTAAATTGATTTGTTTTTTATTTTTATATTATCCAAATCAATTACCTATTTATTTGACATAAATAAAACAGCATTAATTTAGAAAAGCATAAGTTTATTAAGTTTTAAAGAAAAGTGAAATTAATGTTAGTAAAAGTCAATATTTAGTTGAGCCACCTTTAGCCGCTATCAAAGCTTTAATTCTGCGCGGCATGCTAACAATGCAAGATTGTACTGTCTCCTGCATTTGAGGATGATGATTCCACACATGAATAATCTTTTCTAGGAGCTGGGTTTTGTTGGTAATCACATCTTTAGCCACTTCTCTTTTCATGGGGTTCATATCACGGCTATTACCCGGCCAATCCAACAAAGGGATATTTTTTTCTGCCAAAAAAGCTTTAACAGACCGAGCAGTGTGGCAGGGAGCTCCATCTTGCATGAAAGTGAATGGTTCCCCATTTGGAAACCATTCTCTGAGCTGCGGAATCAACCGATTTTGTAATACTTCTTTGTACTGATCTTGCCTCATTATTCCTTTGACGACGTACAGACGTCCAGTGCCCTTGCCGCTGATGACTGACCAAATCATCACTTTGGTGGGATGTTTAACCGTCGGGACGACACAATCAGGATGAAACTTTTCTCCATGACGACGACGCACATACTGAGCTTTATTCTGCAAAATTTCGAATGTGCTTTCGTCACTGAAGCAGACCTGTCAAAAATAGGAAAAATATATAAACTTCCATGTTTATTTGCTTTATTTAACTGAAAATGATAATAATGTATCAATTATTGATTAAATTGCTGTATCTTACCGATCTCCAGAAGTCCACATCTTTGTCTTGCCATTGTTTGGCCCACTTCAGGCGCTTTGCTTTCATTGCAGCTGTTAACTTGGGCTTCCTGGCGGGGGGGCGACAGGCCTTAAAATCTAATTCTTTCAATTTTCTTCGAACAGTGCGCTCAGAAGCATTTACGCTAGCATCCTGGAGTTGTGATTTTATTACCTTTGTGGTAGCAAATCTGTTTTCTACACAAATTTTCTTCAAACATCTCTCTGACCGTGGAGTGAAAATTGGTTTTCTACCGCATCTTTTCTTTCTTTTCGGGCTTAATTCCTTCCCTGACTCAATTTTCTTTTTTATGCGTCGTACACTAGCTTCAGAAACCTCCAATCTTCGTGATATTTCTCGGTTTGTAAATGTTTTCGCAATCACAAGGGCCTTCACTTCAGCTTTTTTACGTGGTGAAAGATCGCCTTTTCTACCCATAATGAAAATAGTCCAATTACTTTTTTAAAACACTGCATACAAAATAAACTAATAACTGAGTAGTATAAAACTGTTAAACAAACAATCACAGTCCATAAAGCCACAGAAACACGTCCGTACCTGACTCGATTCCGATCGCGACTGATACAGGTTTGTACTTGTTTACGTTCATGTATCACTTTGTCAACACAGTGTTGCCATATGTTAAAAATAAATACAAATATGTAGTCTACAACAATTCTTTTAAATAAAAATCAATAATATTGTAGTTTAAATATACTATTATTGCATAAAAACTCTTAAGAAACATAAAATTACTAAAAAAAATACAGTGCGTCTAATAATTTGGCCAGGGACTGTATATATATATATATATATATATATATATATATATATATATATATATATATATATATATATATATATATATATATATATAATAAAATGTTATGAAAATCGTTGAATATATTTAAATCGATAAGTCCTTGCATTAAAAGAAACTGCTGGTAAAATAATGATAAGTATCGCTCCTCTGCTGCTATTCAGAAAATCGACCCTCAAGGTTTATGATTTTCCCGCATGTTTGCAGTCAATAGACACGTCTAAAAGATTAACTAATAATAAAAATAATAGTACATAGTAATAAAAACCATAATAATGCTATGTGCCCCTGTTTAAAATGGTGTGCTATTTTATTTTATAACAGATTAATGAATTTTACATTTTTTTTTTATCATTTACCTCTCCGCCTGAGTAGGGATTTTACCCTTTTTCATATCCCGGCGGGGATGTCGTAATACCCGTCAACGTTGTCCAAGTGCCGAAACATATTTTTGTATTTCACGGCATCTTTTCAACAACGCGGTAGTGTTGCCACGGACATTATTAATACGTCGTTATACATATTTTAATGTTGCCATGTTTATTATTTTATATTATAAAAATTTAAAATAAGAATTAGTTTTTTTTAGATTCTGCTTAATTAAACAAACGTAGTTTATGTTTATAATGTATTACATCTAATTTTTAACTTTTATCTTATATGGTTAATACGTTCCTTAACACAGATTTTTTGAATGCTAAGAAAAAACCCACTTGATTTAAAGCATACAAATATTAAAATAGTCAGCTAAATGCACTAATATGGCTGTCTGTAAGTTTAATCAGTCAATTCACGATCAGTCAGACAGTGACGATGATGATTTTAGATTAAAAGTTTCAGATTTCCTCAAGTTTGTTCTGTGTTATTATCGAGGTGCGCTATTTATGAATATTTTCCCATAATTACTTTTACTACAGAGATATACCAGTTTTGAAATATTAAGCGATTTACGGATGGTATATTTTCTTGTAAGTCCGTTGGTTAGTGAACAACGCAATTCAACAATTTGAAAAATCTCGAGTGGTTGCACTTAATATATCCAAGGCATTCGACCGTGTTTGTCAAGATGGATTGTTGGTCAAGCTACGCTCTTATGGTATGTCTAAAAAGTTCTGTTTATGGTTCTCGTGTTTCCTCAAAGAGCGTTATTTACAAGTGACAGTCCAGGGATTTCTTTCTAACACCTTCACTATCAATGCGGGTTTGCCCCAAGGCTCCGTACTGTTTCCTATTCTCTTTCTCATTTACATTAACGATCTGCTAGAAAGGACCAGGTATCCAATTTATAGCTCTGCGGATGACAGTACGCTTATTTCTTCATTGACTTTTTAAAGCTGGAACATACGGCAGTTTTTTCTAAAAAAGGTAACGTTGTGGAACCTGAAATAGTTAGGTCGGGGCACTCCATTCCTCTAGCATCGTCACTCAAGTTGCTGGGCGTTAATTTGGAAGCAAATATGCCTTGGCATAAACATGTTGCAAGCATAGCAAAGAGGTCTCAAAAGCTGAGAAAATTATTTCGAACTAAAAAGCTTTACATTCCACAACAACTGTTAATTCTGTACAAAGATCAAATTCGACTAACAGTGGAATGGAGTTCCCAGTAATACTTCACATCCGTATGAAGTTCAGCTTGTCACTCCTCGTACAATCCTTTTTAAGCAGTCTTTCATATGGAGAACCTCATCCCTTTGGAATGATTTGCCTAGGACTGTTTCCCACCGAGTACAATTTATAGCGATTCAAGACCAACGTCAATGGCTTTTTCCGAACATGCGTCATGTAGCGCTTTAGAGGTTTCCGTGCAGAATGTGTGCTATGTCACAAAAACTGACGAGTTCATATACAAATAGCGACCAGTAAGCTTCGGTAATGCTAAATCGAGGCTTGGTGAAACATTTACGACTTTCCAATCAACTAAGACTGACCAAACGAATGTAATATCGGACCTACAATATTATATATTCCTATTCGGTTTGATTTTAAAATTTTACCGGATTACGATAAATATGTACTTACGGAATTTGTTACGTAGAATTCCTATTCTGCTTATCTATTTTATACTGATTTTATTATATAGATCTAACTTGACTATGTGTAATTTACTTATATATATCACAATATGAACCGATTGTGATATCAAAGTCCACAGTTTATTGTTGATAGTTCTACAATACTTAGCAACTGAAAATTATGCAACTAGTTATACTACACTTGAAATTATACAGGCTGGAAAAAATTAAATTATTCGTTTGACAATTTCTTTAGATTTCACAAAGACAACTGTAATTTTTTAGAAAATTAAATGAGACCACAGAAGAAAAAGCTAAAATCAATAAAAATTTATGTTTTAAAATTGGAATATCATATACATTTTTTTGCCCAAAGAATTTCTACATGCAGTTTTAGATCTGTAATAATGGGAATAAAGAAATATCTCATTTTACCAATTCACTTTTGGTTCATATTAGTTTTCGAGATGTGTGGCAAACCACATATTTGTATTACTTTGAATTTTTTTTCTTTAAAACATATTACTTTCTGGGATTTGCTTAAAATAATAATAATTAATCTTAAATTATTACTAATACGGTTTTTTTTTCTTTAATTGTAATTTATATGTGATTATTGGGTGCCATAACTGATATTTAAGACTTAATTTTTACCAACTAAATTAGTTTTATTTTTCTGACTTTAACAATGATGTGCCTTAATGAAACCCTGAATTTAGAAAATTGTTTTGTAAATAAATGTTTTAAAAAATGATTGTGTTGTTTTTAATATTCCGTACGGAACACTTATGAGATCACTTCGGTGTCTGTCTGCAGGGCGGGCTCTAAGCGGTAGGGAAGGTAGGCAACTGCTTACGGGGACAAAATTTAGGGGCGACAAAACCGCCTGAACTACTAGAGCGCAAAAAAATACAACCCACAAAAATATATTTCGATTACTTAAATCTAGAAAATAAATGACTAGCAAAATCAAATACAACAGGAATAGACAGGCTTCTGCCAGAAACCTGTCTATTCCTATCTATAGAAATACCCAGTAGTTCTGGGTATTTTTATACGTACATTGTGAGATGCGCCCACGCCGGCACCGCAGACAGGATTCAACAAGCTTTTTCCACTCGCGTATAAGAGAGAGTCAGATTTAAAGCAATAGTTTATTTATGCATCAACGTCTGGTTGTAGTGACACAGTTTGAGTTAGTTGCAAGTGTAGTGGATGTGGAAAAAAGCGATTTCATTTTGCTAAAAGGTAAGAGAGGCATTAGATTCGTATTGTAATCTTTGTACTTGAGATTTTTCTACGCTAATAATCTCTTGTACATGTACTAATAAATTCGTTACTGTTACATGTAAATTTGATGGTTAAGTTCCGCCCTCTGTTGGGACGATTTTTGAGCTTTGAATCATGCCTTTGTCGTATTACGGTATCAGATACTTAAATAGATTGTTTTGTTTTAGAATGTTTGACGGAAGAAAAATTTTATCTGGTAGTCAATATAAAAAAAGATTGGAGAAGCAAACCCAGCTTCAACAGCAGGCAGGAGCGTTGCATAGCTTCTTAAAAGATGCAAGTACTAAACAAAACAAAGAGCCAAGCGGTTGCCGGGATCTGAACACTACCGTCAATTCTGATTTGGATTTGGATTATCAAGATGACACCAATAATAAAGATGAAATTGCGAGTTATCCCAGCCAGGAACAGAATTCAACAAGTTTTGAGGCAATGGATACTACCACGGGAAATGAAGTAAGCCTCGGCCTAACTCTACCATCAGACCCAGGATTATGTCCCGATCGTATAAGCGACTCAGATCGAATATTTTTAGTTACAAAAGGTTCCTTATCTCCATTACGATTTCCTGTTTGACAATCAAAATCCAAATCGAAGATTTAGTGAAAAACACTGTCATAGGATTTTAAAAAATGGCGAGCAAGAGAGATTGGCTGATATATTCTGTGTTTAAAGATTTAGTGTTCTGTTTTTGTTGCACACTTTTTGATTATTCCAAATTAAGTTCCTTTTCAAATTAGGGTTATAGAAACTGGAAAAATATTGGTGAGGTATTAAGAAAGTATGAAGACTCAAAAACTCATGTAGATAATTTGAAATCATAGATAGAGCTAAAACGAAGGTTGGAAACTTGTCAAACAGTAGATTCAGCTACACTGAGATTTATTAATGCTGAGATTAAATATTGGCATGAAGTGATTTTACGTATACCAGTTATTAAATTGCTTGGAGAAAGTTCTCTAGCATTCCAGGGTACAAGCGACAAGCTTTGTGAACATAATGGAAATTTCCTAAAGTTAATTGAATTGCTAGCTAAATTTGACCCAATAATGGAGGAACACGTTTGTAGAATCCTCAACAATGAAGAAAATAGAGTATCATATTTAGGGAGAAACATCCAGAATGAAATTATTGGATTATTACATGATAACATGTTAACTCGTTAAAAATGTAAACTTTGTTTTTCAATTAAACAATTTTCCGTAAATCCGTATTAATATTATTGTTTTTATTTAATTATATGTCATTTTCCTGGTTAATATAGTTTTCTTTAAGCTTGGGTGCGGCGGCATTTTTTTGAGTTTGCCTACGGCGGCAGAAAGGCTAGGGCCGGCCCTGCTGTCTGTTACAGGCAATTTTCTCAGAAACTATTTGACATAGCTGCAATTTGTCACAAATATAGGAATTAACGGCCTCATCAGAGCCGAGTAGTTTTGAAAGTTACATTTTGACTTAAGGGGTTAGTTTTGGGGGTGAAATAGAAAGTGAAAAAAAGATTGCAAGGTCATTGAGTGGGGTGTGAAATGAAAGCTTGTGAAAACATGAATTTAAATATATATATATATATATATATATATATATATATATATATATATATATATATATATGATGTTATATTTACGCAAACTTTTCTTTATATTATTTTTAAAAAATTGCCAAAAGTCGCCGTCTCCCCACCCTATTTCTAAGAGTACTAAGTTTTGAAAAAATTCTAGAATATTCCCCATAAGGTGTAGATTAAGCGAAAAATTATCACGAGTCACTTTTGATAATTTATCCGGTATAAAAAAAATATATTTTGCTTGCCAATATGGTGGAGATTTTTTCGTGGAAAGTTGTGAATTTAACCAGGACTAACAGCTGTGAAATATCAGTACGTACACGTGTCGTATTCCACGCAATCAGTAATATACTCCTATACTTCTCAATATATTACTGCTTTAAGCATTTGGCCAATTACAGATAAAATAAGTTTCCATCATGAATGGTGAACCAAGAGAAAATAATGTTATTTTATGTATTTATAATTAAACAAATATTTGGGTATTATTTGTTTTAAACTTTTATTACATTCTTATATTGAAGATAAATCAGTGACTGAATATCACAGGATAATTCAGCAATCAAGGTACGGAGTACTAATTGTGCAAGTCCGACTTGCACTTTGCCGGATTTTGTTATTTAAAGTTGTATGTAAGTTATGGAACAATGGATTTACTAAGAGAACGGACATTTTTTATATTTATTAAATTTTGGTGGCGAGTGATGATACATAACGACACGGAGATATTTGCATTGTCAGATAAAAATAATGTTATCTAACCTAGAAACAACTTCAAATGTATAAGGCAGGGAGTAAATTTCTTTTTAATTAGTGTAGTACCGAAAACATAAAAGTTGTATTTTACGTCAATTTATACAAAATACGGTGTTATTTGCCGGACACAACTCAATATTTTTTGTATAGCTATAGGTAATGTGAGATTCTTAAAATTTCCAGGAAAATGTTCTCAACACTAAAAGATGGTAGTTAATTGATGCTGTCTTAGGACGAAATAGCTACTTATGATAGATGAATGAACTTAAGTTTACTACAACGAAATAATTTGGATGATCATACCATGGACGATAATTTTTGGTATAGTATGGTCCTAAAAACATTAATCCTTTACTATACATGCTTGGCCGGTGCGACAAGGAAATGGCTAAAAACCCATATGTCGAATTTCCAAAATGCAGTACCCCAGGCGAGTAGAAGAAACTCAGAATCTCACTCTGCTCTTGCAGTCAGTCTAATGAATTCTTGAGGGGCACAAAAATTCGAAAGTAAATCACAGTCGTATACCCACAGCTCATAGATAACCCAAAATAACAGAATGGTACCTAGCAACTTACAACACAAGAACTTTAGAATCCGAAGAAAAAATAATCGCCCTAAAAAGTGGCCATAAATTTTTCTATAAAGGAAATGAAAGTAAGAAAATTGGAGTAGTCGGTCTACTTATATATAAAAGAATAGGAAATAATGTTGGTTAGTTCAACCTATATCAGAAAGAGTGATTTCAGTAGACATATAAATGGACAGCAAATGCAAACGTAAGATCATTCAGGTATATGCACCGACATCAGACAGTGAGGAAGAAGAAATTGACCAATTTTACGAAGATATAGACAAAGCATTGCTACACCACAAAACAAGATATATCATAATAATCAGTGACTTTAATGCCAAAATAGGTAAATCAGCAAATTTGGATTGATTCAGCCGATACTTGGTGGAGATCCATAACTAGAAGGTTTGCAAGAAGTAACAAACCATCTGAAGAAGCTGTCGTACAGCGAAACATGTCATGGTGTTAAAAATAAAAAATTTAGTGGAAATTTAAGTAGTGTTTTACTTCTTGCAAAACTTCTAAATCAGCGAATGCAAATGAGAAGAATGTTGGAAAGTTTGGTCTGGTTACGAGGAACAGCAGAGGAGAAATGTTATGAAATTTTGTCAACGAAAATAACTTATGTTAACGTTATGAACACATTTTTCCAAAAGCCCGAACATAGACGACGGACATGGCAAAGTCCAGATGGGATAACAAGAAATTAAATTGATTATGTTTTATCAAATTATAACAACAGTTCTGAATACGATAAGCATTTGCAGTAACCATCGGATGCTCAAAGCAAAAGTAAGAATAAATCTGAAGCAGGAGAGAAGTAGATTGATAACACATACAAAGATAAAGATACCAACAGAAATATTAAAACAAAACACAGACGAATATCGACAAGTACTGGAAAATCATATAAAACATATAAACTATCAAACAGAACTTGATGAACTAAACCCACGAATAACACTTATGACTACAAAACAAATAGCAACATCCAAAAAACAAAAAAACACAAAAATTAAGTAAAGAGACACAAAATCTAATGAAACAGAGAAGACTATCAAGAAATGATCCTACAAATAGCAGATTAGAATTGGCAGAAATAGACAAAAAAATAAAGGAAAAGGTCAGAGAAGACGACAGACAGTACAGAAACTCGTAAATAGAAGAAACTCTGAAAGAAGGAAAAAGTTTGAAACGCCTAAACAAACAAAGGAATGAAGGGAATAAAACTTATAAATAATGACAATCAAGAGATCGCACAAATCCAAGAGATAAAGGAAGCTAGAGAAAAATATTATCAAACACTATATAACACGAAAATCGAAGAAGGAAAGTAAGAAATATGGGATCTGATTTTGATTTAGAAATTCGCGATATAACAGCGGGTGAAATAATGCACGCGATACAAAATATGCACAACGACAAAGAACCAGGGGACGATGAAATAACTATAGAAATAATAAGGTATGGAGGGGTATCAATAATACAATCTCTTCAAGCTCTGTTTAACAGGTGCCTTATAGAAAGTAAAACACCAACACCTTGGGTAAACGCTTTGATTGTGCTTATTTTTAAAAAAAGAAACAAATTTACATTGGAGAATTACAGACCCATCAGCCTGTTATCAGTACTATACAAAATCTTTATTAGAATATAGATTTATGAACAAATTAGAGAGTTATCAACCACATGAATAAACGGGATTTAGACGGGGATGCAGCACTTTGGACCATCTTTAAACAATCAGATTACTAGTGGAAAAGGCAAATGAATATAAGATCACCTTATAGATAGCTATGGTTGATTACAAAAAAGCATTTGATTTGATAGAGATATGGGCAGTCCTTAACACCTTAAGTAATAGCAGAGTCTACGAAAGATATAAAACTCTTCTTGAGCACATAAAATAAAAATAAAATCAAAATTAAAAGAGAAATTAGACAAGGCGACTCAATAGCCCCAAAGCTGTTCACTTTGACTCTAGAAGACATGTTCGAACCGCTAAAGTGAGAAAATAAAGGAATACTAATAAACGGTGAATGATTAAATCACTTAAGGTTCGCAGATGATGTCACTCTGCTAACACAAAAGAAGAATTACAAGAAATGCTGATAGAATTAAATAACAAGTCTGAAGAAATAGGTCTAAAAATAAAATTCATCGAAACCAAATATTTGAACAACGAAGCTGAAGATAACAACCAGGAACTGTTGATAGAAGCTGAAAAAATAGGAAAGGTACAAACATTCATATATTTAGGACAAAAATTCGAAATATGAAAAAATAATTTAAAAGCGGACTTGAATAGAAGAGCAAGCTTGGTCTTCGTTCAGAAGATTACAATGCACGTTTAAATTGGACGTCCCAAATACAATAAAATTCAGAGTGTTCGATCAATACATACTGTCGGTTTTAACATAAACGTGGGCTTTAAATAAAAGTATGATATATAAACTTCAGGTAACCCAAAGAGCAATGGCGAGGAGAATGCTAAATATTAGACTCCAATATCGTATTCCTAACATCGAGATTTGAAGAAGATCAGAACTGACCGATGTAATGCAACGAATATGTACTTTAAGATGGAATTGGGCGGGGCATATTGCAAGGATGAATGATAACAGATGAACATGCTATATGGTTCAATGGAGGCCTAGAGAACATGAAAGATGCAGAGGCTGACTACAGACAAGATGGACGGACGACATAAAAAGATTAGCGGGACACTATTGGTTGCAAAAAGCAAACAACAGAGCTCGTTGGAGACAACTCGGGGAGGCCTACATCCGACTATGGATGTAATTAGTTAATAATGATGATGATAATGATGGCATGAATTAGAGCAAGCGTTTCCAATAGGTAGTATTTAATAAAAATAAAAGACAGCTTGGTAGCTTAATGTTTGTGCTTGATTTTGTATCAAATTGTGAGGCACAACTTCTTTTATGCAGACAGATCACACATACGCTCTTATGGTATGTCTGAAAGGTTTTGTTTATGGGTTTCCCTAGAGAACGTTCTTCACGAGTGCCGATCGACGGATTTCATTCTAATACCTTCTCTTTCAACGCTGGTGTGTTCCAAGGCTCCATACTGTCTCCTACTCTCTTTCTTATTTAGGTACATAGCAACCAAATGCAATCAAAAAACGGCCTGCGGCCAATGTGCAGAGGAACACGACACTAGACAATGTCCGAACAAAGACCGCTCGGACAAGCAAAAGTGCATTCTATGTATAAAAACTAAACAGGACGAAATAAGACACCGTCCAAGAGACAATAAATGCAACGCCTATAAAAAAAAGGATGGAGCTGTTTGTGGCCAATATCGACTACGGCAACAGTAATAATAATCTCGATAATGACAAATAACTCAACGTCAAGTCGAGTAACGGGCTCTAATACAACTAATAGCTACATTAAAATAGCACAACAAAACTTACACGATCTAAATGCAACTCTGACAGCAATCGAATACGCTACCAAACAAGACATCGACGTACTCCTAATTCAAGATCCGTACTGCAAACGAAACGCAGAGGGCAAATACAGGATCCCGTTCTTCGGCCGAAAAATAAGATTGATAACTAAAAATTTAGAACAAAAGTTTTACACATGTATCATTATACTAAACGATACACTTCAAGTAATGAAGTTGGGAAGATGGTGCGAAGATTACATCACCACCGTAATGTTATCGAACGAAAAACATCAAAAGATAATATTGAGCAGTTGTTATTGGCTGCTCAACAAAGAATTCGAAACGATCGGCGAACTGAAAAACATTATTGAAATCGAGCGAGAAAGGAAAAAGGGTTGTCCTTACTTAATCGGAGCCGACACAAACGCACACCACAGAGACTGGTTCTCTGAAACGAACGACGACAGAGGTGAAACGATTTCGGAATTTTGCGGCTTAAAGGAATTAAGCATTATGAACGCTCCAAACGAACATTCTACTTACGAAAGTTCGATCGGCAAAAGCAACATCGACGTTACTATCGGCTCAAAAGAGTTACTAAACAAAATCCACAATTGGAATGTGATCGAGGAATCACTGAGCGACCACAGAATGATAACCTATGAGATTGAAATAACAGTCAAGAAAGCTGGAATTCGATTCGCTCCGATCAACGATCGAATTAATACCAACAGGGCGATGGATATGGCCATCATGGGTATTAATAGAATCGAAAGAGACATTGTATGGGAACCGCACGTAACGAATCTCGACACAAGAATTAACGCTCTAACGGAATTACTGAATAAAATAACGAAAGAATGCGTTCCTCTAAGAAAAATATACCACAACAAACCTATTTGGTGGAACGACAAATTAGAACGAGCCAAAACTAACTTAAATAAGACCCGACGTCTATACCAAAGAGAGAACGATACGGAAAGGATCGCATACGAACAAGCGAGAAACGAATTCAGAGATGAGATTAATAAGAACAAAAACAAATCTTGGGACAAATTTGTTGTCGAAAACTTGGGGCAAAACCCTTGGAGCCTGCCATACAAATTGGCAGCCAAGAAAAGCAGACAAAAAGATAATATAATTAAATCGATAAAATATATCGATAAAAACAGCGGCGTCAAAAGAACAAGTGGCGATTTTGAGGAAACGGCGGATATAATAATCGAGGAATTTTTCCCTAAAGACAATATTGAAACGGACTCCATAGAACAGGCAATGATAAAAGACCAGATGCATCACTTTGTTGGTGACGAACAGATCGGAAGGACTGAAATTGGGCGTGAAGATGTCGAAAACTACTTAATCAACATCAACATAAGAAAAGCCTGTGGCACGGACGGCGTACCAGGCATAGTAATAAGAACAACGGCACCGATCGTGGCCGACTTCGTGATCAGAATATTTAACGATTGCTTTAGACTGGCTTACTTCCCGAACAGAAGAATACGAGGTTAATTCTTTAAGGCCTCTAAATTAATTCCAATACTGGGCAAAGCACTAGAACATTTTATTAAAATCCAACTCGTCAGAGAGGAGGAAAACATTGCAGACGAAGTGGAGGGTGTGACACCGAACAACAACAGACCGACCAATTGGCATCACGAACACCAGTACGGCTTTGTAAAGGGCAGATCGACTGAAAACTTAATAGTTAAAGTCGTCGACAAAATGAAGAGCGAACCTTTAAAATACAATGTGCTGATCTTTTTGGACATTAAAGGCGCCTTTAACAACGTGTGGTGGCCAGCTATAATGGACATATTAAAAACCAAAAATGTACCAAAACACATTTACGAAATACTGCTGAGCTACTTCGATAATAGAAGAGTCACATACGACTGCGGCCCAGCGAGAAGAAACGTCTTACTGGAAACAGGATGCCCACAGGGATCCAAACTCGGCCCAAACTTAAGGAATCTGACGGTGGACGAGCTACTAAACAATTTAAATAATATGCAAAATTACGAATTCGAAGCATACGCCTACGCAGACGACATCGTCATACTAACGGGCGGAAATAGTCGAACTGAGCTAGAAAGAAAAATGAATACTTCACTGGAGATCGCACATTTATGGTCCTCAAAGAATAAATTACAATTCTCACTAAATAAATGCAATTATATGGTGTTCGGGCGAACAAAACTAACTAGGAACCCGACGGTTAAGTTGGGCGGGCAAGGGCTCAAACGCATATACGAAACTAAATACTTGGGAGTAACGATCGACCCCAAACTCAACTTTCAAAGTTATATTAAAGCGACTAGTCAAAGAGCAAAACGCGTCTTTCAATGGCTGAGGAAAGCAATATCTGGATTATACAGATTCGATAACAGCAACTTAAAGATCATTTTCGAACGCGCGATAATGCCGCAATTCTATTATTGCGCAAGCCTATTTGAACATAACTTAAAAACATGCCGAGTCAGGCAGAGACTCGAAACGGTCAGAGGAATGATATCAAGGACTATAAGCAGATCGTACACTTCAACATCTACACAGGCTGCTGCTGTACTGGCGAATATCCCGCCTATCGAAGAACTGATAAGAGAACGATTGGACTATAGGCGACACATGCGAGGATACACAATTAACCACGAAATCGATATGGATATCGAGGCAGAAGACGGAACGGAATTTACACTTCCGCACACACCTAAACTAAGCAAGAGGGCATTGAAAGAATGGCTACGAAACAGAACGACATATAAATGGCAAAAGACATGGGAATCGAGCGACAAAGGCAGAATCACACACAGCTTCATCCCAGATATAGGAAATAGGCAAAAACTCAAAATATTATTCAACACCAAAATGGCATAGATTCTAACCGGTCACGGTCAGTTCGCAACACATTACGGTCCGATCGGCAAAACGAGGAATCTGTCATGCAGAGACTGTCCCGGAACTACCGACGTAGATGACAACGACGATCCGCTACACAGAATATATTATTGCACATTGTTCGCAGTTGCAAGACAAAGGTTATGTGAAATTTTGGAAATCGAGGACGTAAACGAAATACCGCCCAGAACTTTTCTCGAAAGAATAGACGAAAAGAAGAAAACCAATATTTTGGAAGAATTTGTACCGACCGCGATGAGGCGGCTATAGCATGTGACGTACCATTATTACCAGAGAAGAATTTTTAAGTTGAGCCAGTAACAGACAATAGACTAATAGACTAATAGATTAAGAATAGTTCTATATTGTAAATTTTGTAAAGAGACTGTAAATACCTAAATGGCACATTGGATATTCGAAGGAAGCGCGAAGCTCTTTTGCTAACTTAACTAATTCAACATTCATATTTATTACATATCTCATTAACAATTAAATTAAGCATCATAAGGGGGTTGTAGGTACCCCTGGGCTATAAGCCCAAAAACTGAGTGAGGGCACCTCACACGTACCACTTACAAATCCATCGAATATGGAATGTGCTAATATAAAGATAAATCAAATGAGGATTTTGCACCGTAAGCACTTGCTTGAATAGTTTCTTTTCAACCTTTTTTATACGCGAGAAGGGGCACCGCCGGAGTACCCTTCAGGAGCCGGCGGTGGTAGTGGGAGGTGGGACCCCTCCTTCGATTTTTTTTTTTTTTAGGTACATTAACGATCTGCTGGAAAGGACCAAAAATCCCATTTACAGCTTTGCAAATGACGACATGCTTATTTCTTCATTTACTTTGAACGCTCGAACATCGGCTACTCATGCAAATATCCTCAGACAGCAGGAAGTCCTTTAGCTCAATAAAAACCCGGAAGAAATTCTATTTTGGGGTGACATTAACCCAGTAGAATTTAACGCTACAAAAACCCAGGCCGCAGTTTTTTCTAAAAAAGATTATGTTGCGGTTACCCGACATAGTTATATACAGCTATATAAATTCGACCAACGATGGAATACTGCTCTCATGTTTGGGTCTCTGTTCCCAAACGTACTCTGCATTTGTTCGATTTTATACAGAAGAGAGCTGTTCGGCTGATTGGAGACCCAAAACTCAGCAGATACCTTGGAACATCGAAGAACGTTTGGCGGCTTGAGTCTATTTTACAAGTATTTTCACGCAAAATGTTCGATGGATGTAGTCTGCTTAATTCCTCCCAGAGCTGTGCAAGCTAGAAATACACGTCCCGCTAATACATCTCATCCGTAAGAACTTTAGCTTATTACTCCTCGTACAACACCTTCCAACCAGTTTTTTATATGGAGAACATGATCCCTGTGGAATGATTTGCCCAGAATTGTGTTTCCCATCAAGTACAACTTACAGCGATTCAAGGCCGACTTGAATCGCTTTTTCTGCACACGCGTCGCTACTGTAGCGCTTTAGGGATTTTCCTGCTATGCCCATAAAAAAACACGCTCGTAGGTAATCTTTGAATTGCTACAGGAATTGAACTGCTGTAAGTTATACTCAGTGGAAAACAATCTTGGACAGTTCAGTCTAAAGGGATAAGGTTCTCCATAATCAAATATATTTAAAAAGTTATAAATATTTATCAACACATAGATAATTATGTGTACAAAATTTAAGCTATAAATCTAAATACCCTATTAAAATAGAAACAACAATCTATAAGGCGAATGTGCCGAATTTCGCCTAAACTATACTACACTGGGGTGAGCAAAAAAATCGACTCAAACGATTTTGCTTCATTTAACACCGTTCCTTAAATTTAATTTTCAAACAGTGGTATTATTATTATTATTTTTGGTATCATTAGAATTCTCTTTCCAATAATACCAAAAACATTTGGATTTCCAAAAAGGTTTACTCATTAAAACGGTTTTACTCAATAGAATTGTCTTTGCTCGCTCAGCAACGTACTCGTTACGCACTATTCATTCCTGTAAAAACACATGCAACTGCATTTTCCTACCATTCCTTTATCGGAACTTGAACCGTGAACACCTTTGCTATATCTGCTCACTAATTACGTCATCGGAAAATAGATACCACCCCGGAAGAAACGGCACAAGTGCCCTATTGTAAGAAGCGCATAGCCAACGTGTAGTCGCTACGCAACTGCACCTGAGCCAGTCAGCTATCTCCAGGGTGTACAGACGTTACCAAGAGACTGGCGCCTTTACACGGAGACCAGGATCAGGAAGAAGAGGTTGTACCTCGGAGCGAGATGACCACTTCGTTGTCAACATAAATCGTGACTTGACCGGCGTTGAGGTCCAGCAGGAGCTCCGACAAGTTCGTGGTGGGGCTGTCAGTCATTGGACAGTCAGAAGAAGACTTAAAGAAACTCACCTAACTCTGAAGAGCTAGCTAACGGAACCAAATTGACAGCAGCCCATCGACAAGCACGACTCAGATTTGCCCGAGAACATGTCAACTGGACCTTAGAACAATGGCTCTCCTTTTTATTTTCCGACGAGTCCCGAATTTGCCTACATGGCAATGATGAAAGAAGACGAGTCTATAGGAGGCCTGGGAAGCCCTATGCGCAGTGCTGCATTACTGAAACGGTCGCCTACGAAGGAGGTTCTGTCATGGTGTGGGGAGGGATCTGACTGGATGCGAAAACCGGTTTGGTTCCTTACGCTGGGTTTGTTCGCGATAGCGTCGTGCTAATGCACGACAATGCGAGGCCACATGCTGCTGTATCAGTGCGGCAATATCTGGCGGAAGTGGGAATACCCACATTAGACTGGCCTTCGCGCAGTCCTGACCTCAATCCAATGTGAGATGAGCTCAAAAAAAGGGTTTGAGCCAGACATCCAGCCCCTGCATCGCTGAGGGACTTAAAGGTTGCGATGGCGGAAGAGTGGGGAAGAATCCTACAGACAGTGGTGAAAAGCTCACCCGCTCCATGAAAAATCGGCTGGTAACACTAATAAGGGCTAGGGGGTAATACAAAATATTAATTTGGGTTTTTATCAATAAATTTAATTGCTAAATTTAAAATTTATTGAATTTTTTTTTCCTTTCTCTTATCCCTATTTTCAATCCTTGTTTTCCTTGTTTCCCCTTTCAATCATTTTAAGCAATAAAAACATGAGGTATGCTATGGAATTTGGTATCTTTAGAAAGATAATAGAATGAGCTTTCAAATGATACTAAAATCCTTAAAAAATGAAGCCAAATAATTTGAGTCGATTTTTTTGCTCACCAGTGTACCAATATAACTCAGACGTTAACCTTCCCCAATAGTAAAGTCTAAAGGATTGCACATTGTATATATAGGCAGGTTTTAGGACGAAAGAACCGCAAGCAGACGCTGGACAGTTAATGAATTAGGTCGACGAATGTAAAAGGCAGTTAGATAAAAGAGTAATTTGATTTTTTTATTACTTTTCTTGTTAAACGAAACTACTGTATCATCCTCCAAGATTTTTGCTTTTCTTAACGTTTTAAAGTTTTTGTTATACCTAAAGAGGATGTGAAACCTATAATTTTGGAACGATATCATTTCAAGGAAGGGGAGTGACAGGACTAAGTGTCGATAAATTTTTGTTTATTTTGAATAGTAATGTATTTATAAAGGCATGTAGGAGGAGGTTAGAGAGGTTGCTTCGACTATATAGTGTTATATGTTCTTTTCGGGGTTTTTAGAGTCGTCTATATCGTGTTATACAATATGTAATTTTCAGATTATATTCTCGTTATTTTCAATTTTAACACGGAAAGGGGGGGTAAAGCATATAGGGTCATTAAATATTGTGTAGTTTTAATAGTATTATGACAATTTTACCAGGCTTTTTGGGGAGACATCAATCAAATAAAATTTAACTGATGGACTAATTTTAAGCATATTTTTATAGTAAAATATATAAGACATTAAAGAGATGGGGTGGAGGCTAGAGGGGCTGTTCTAATATAATAATATGAAAGTAAAGTTATTTTTCACTATTTTATCAATTTCAACGTGGGAAGGGGGCGAAAGGAGTGTGGTTCTTTAAATATTGTATATTTCCAGTAAGTCTTATTAGAATTTTTCCAGGTTTCTGGTTGGGATAAAAGGACAAAAGAAAGGGTATATCCCCAAAGCTGTTCTCGTTGACTCTAGAAGACATGTTCAAATAGCTAAAGTGGGAAAATAAAGGAATACTAATAGACGGTAAACGATTAAGTCACTTAAGATTCGCAGATGATGTCACTCTGATTGCCAACAAAAGAAAAATTACAAGAAATGCTGATAGAAGAACTACTATCTGATCCCATGCGATACTGCAGATGATAACTTAAATCTAAAAGTATGTATTTGAAATACTATGATATGTAACCCTAATGTGAAATACTGATATAAAGTTACTTTAAATAAAATTTAGACAAATTTTCTATTATTTTTGGACGGCAGCCAAAAGTCTCATCAGTTAAATAAATTTACACGCCGTCTTATTGATTTTTAAGTTAGAATAACGTTCGACGAAGAAGAGGGCAAGAGAGGAAACATCTATATCAATTTCCAAACTTCGTGACTGAAAATAAAGACGGAAAATTTTCCACCAACCAAAAGAGAGGAAATTTATGAAAAGTATTTGACATATATAGACTCAAAATTAGTTAGGTGTCACACTTCTGGTACCATAGTATTACCGAGTACCATGTAGTTTCAAAATAGGTACTGAATTTGACTTTCTCAAGTAAAGATAAAGTAAATTTCCACAATATGAATAAAATCATACAACATATCAACCTCTACCTCTTTCATTTTTCCTTGAAACGATATCGTTTCAGAACTATACGTTTCATCCCTATTTGAAATATAATATTATTTCGTTCCAGTATTATGATGTCAAGAAATATGGGATAATGGGATAAACAGACCGATGAAAATGGGAATATATATTTTTCACGATCTAAGAACACTATAACCTAAAGTAAAGCTAAAAGTTTAGGAGGTAATTCTCTCTCTCTAGCAAGAAACGTAAAAATAATAACTTACCTACTGTGCCAGACGTAAGTAAGTTTCAGACAATTTAACAGTTTGTATTTCTAAAACTTTTTCTATAATCAACCTAACATTTTCAGTGTTCCGTATGGAACACTTATTAGATCACTTCGGTATCTGTCCGTCCGTTCGTCTGTCACCCCCGATTTTCTCTTAAACTATTTGATATAGAAAGTTCAAATATGGTACTAATATAGGAATTGATGGCCTCATTAGAGCCGTGTAGTTTTGAAAGTTAAATTTTGACTTAAGGGGTTAGTTTTGGGGGGTGAAATTGGAAGTGAAAAAAAATTTGTTTACTGGGTCATCGAGTGAGGTGTCAAACGAAAGCTTGTAAAAATACGATTTCAAAAATATATATAACTAGCCGTGCCCGCGGCTCCGCTCGCGTGGACTTGATTCACTACTATCGTCACTGCTTATTCCTTATATTGCCTAACGTAATAAAATATCTGCCATTATTTCCCCTTATCTCCCATTATTTCTTCTTATCTCTACATAATTTCCACTATCTAGTATCTCTGCTCTTCTTCCATTATTTCTTCTTATCTCCCATTACTTCTCCTTATCTCCCATTATCTCACCTTATCTCCTATTATCTAGCCTTATCTCGACTTATCTCGCAATATTTCTCCTTGTCTCCCATTATTTCTCCTTATCTCCCATTATCTCACCATAACTCCCATTATCTAGACTTATCTCTGCTTATTTCCCATTATTTCTCCTTATCTCCCATTATATATACTTATCTCCCATTATCTCACCTTATCTCCATTATCTAGGCTTATATCGAATTATATAGAACATATGTATAAATTTATAAAAACACGTAATTCGGATAAGTGGTTCTCAAGTGATAAGCGTACTAACGGACATACAGACAGAGAGACGTTGCATTTTATATATATCATTTTATTTGCAACATGTTATTGTTCCATATTTAATGGTGTAGGCAGTGAATTGCAAGAGAACGTGCTAACGGTAACCTCTTTTCCGACTTGATTCACTATTATCGTCACTGCTTATTCTTTATGTTACCTAACACAATAAAATATATCCTATAACCTGGCCAGAGAACATATGTATGTTTTAAAAAAAAGCACGTAAATCGGATAAGTGGTTCTCCAGTGATAAGCGCACTAACGGACAGACAGACAGACAGAGAGACGTTGCATTTTATATATATATTATATTCTTTACTACATGATAGTGTTCCATATTTAATGCTTTAGGCAGTGCATTGTAAGAGAACGCGCTAGCGGCAAACTTTTCTCCAACTTGATTCACTATTATCGTCACTGCTTCCTCCGTATGTCACCTAACGTAATAAAATATATCCTATAACCTGGACAGAGAACATATGTATGCTTAAAAAAAAAAGCACGTAAATCGGATAAGTGGTTCTCCAGTGATACGCGCACTAACGGACAGACAGACAGAGAGACGTTGCATTTTATATATATTATAGATATCCTTTGCTACATGATATTGTTCCATATTTAGTGGTTTAGGCAGTGTATTGCAAGAGAACGCGTTAGCGGCAAACTTTTTTCCGATTTGATTAACTATTATCGTCACTGCTTATTCCTCATGTTACCTAACGTAATAAAATATAGCCTATAACCTGGCCAGAAAACATATGTATGTTTAAAAAAAAAGCACATAAGTCGGATACGTGGTTCTCTAGTGATAAACGCACTAACGAACAGACAGACAGAGAGACGTTGCATTTTATATAACACATGGGCTGAAAAGTCCCGGGCCTAACACATAGATGGCGCTAGTTTTATTGCAGTCACCTTTTTTTCAGTTAATACTAACCTTCAAAAGACAGCTGTTAAAATTTCATGATATTCTATTCATTAGTTTGTGAGTTATTGTGCTAAGAGTGACGCAACTTTTGTTATTTTCAAAACAATGGATCAAAAACAATTTCGTGTTTTAATTTTACACTGCCTCTTGATGGGAAAAAATACCGTTCAAGCGAAGCAATGGCTTGAAAAGTGTTATGGGGACTCCGCTCCATCAGAAACAACAATAAAACGTTGGTTTGCTGACTTCAAACGTGGTCGTAGAGACACCGATGATGTAGAACGCAGTGGACGTCCAAATGAGGCGGTAACACCAGAAAACATCAAAAAAATCCATAAAATCGTTTTGAATGATCGAAAAGTGAAGTTGCGTGAGTTAGCTGACATCGTAAAGATATCAAAAGAATGTGTTGGCTTTATATTGCATGAGCATTTGACTATGAGAAAGCTCTGTTCAAAGTGGGTGCCGCGTTTGCTCACTGTTGATCAAAAACAAGAACGTGTTGATGATTCTGAGCAGTGTTTGGCCATGTTTAAACGTAACAAACCGGAATTTTTTGCGTCGATATGTGACAATGGATGAAACATGGATCCATCACTTCACTCCGGAATCAAAACGATCGTCATCTGAGTGGACAGCAACTGGTGAACCTCGTCCAAAGCGCCCGAAAGCACAACAATCGGCTGGAAAGGTTATGGCCTCGGTATTTTGGGATGTGCGTGGTGTAATATTCATCGACTATCTTGAGAAAGGAAATACCATCAACAGTGAATATTATATAGCGTTATTGGAGCGTTTGAAGGCCGAAATTGCAAAGAAACGACCGCATATGGCAAAGAAAAAAATTTTGTTTCATCAAGACAACGCACCGTGTCACAAGTCAATCAAAACAATGGCAAAACTACATGAATTGAACTTCGAATTGCTCCCACATCCACCGTATTCGCCAAATTTGGCTCCCAGCGACTACTGGCTGTTCGCAGACCTGAAAAAAATGCTCGCCGGTAAGAAATTTCGCACGAATGAAGAGGTTATCGCTGAAACTGAGGCCTATTTTGAGGCAAAAGATAAATCGTTCTACAAAAGTGGTATTGAAATGTTAGAGCGGCGCTGGAATGATTGCGTTGCTCTTGATGGAGATTACGTTGATGAATAAAGCTAATTTTGAACCAAAAAAACCGTGTTTTCTTTGTTAGGCCCGGGACTTTTCAGCCCATGTGTTATATTATAGATATAGATTATTATTATTATATAACCTGGCCAAAGAATATATGTATGAATTTAAAAAAGACACGTAAATCGGGTAAGTGGTTCTCGCGTGATAAACGCACTAATGGACAGACAGACAGATATTGCATTTTATATATATTACAGATTATAGATATTCTTTGCTACATAGTATTGTTCCATATTTAATGGTTTCGGCTGTGTATTGCAAGAGAACGGGCTAGCGGCAAACTTTTTTCCGACTTCATTCGCTATTATCATCACTGCTCATTCCTTATGCTACCCATCGTAATAAAATATAGCCTATAACCTGGCCAGAGAACAATTGTATGTTTAAAAAAAAAAGTACGTAAATCGGATAAGTGGTTCTCCAGTGATAAGCGCACTAACGGACATACAGACAGACAGAGATGCGTTGCATTTTATATATATTATAGATGTAATAAAATATATATTTATAATCTGGTCAGAGAACATATGTAAGAATTTAAAAAATCACGTAAATCGGATAAGTGGTTCCCGAGGGATAAGCGCACTAACGGACAGACAGACAGACAGAGAGACGTTGCATTTTATATATATTATAGATATAGATTATTATTATTATTATATAACCTGGCCAAAGAAAGTATGTATGAATTTAAAAAAGACACGTAAATCGGATAAGTGGTTCTCGCGTGATAAACGCACTAATGGACAGACAGACAGACAGACAGAAAGACATTGCATTTTATATATATTATAGATTATGGATATTCTCTGCTTCATAATATTGTTCCATATTTAATGGTTTAGGCTGTATATTGCAAGGGAACGCCTTAGCGGCAAATTTTTTTTCCGACTTCATTCGCTATTATCGTCACTACTCATTCCTTATGCTACCTATCGTAATAAAATATAGCCTATAACCCGGCCAGAGAACATATGTATGTTTAAAAAAAGTACGTAAATCGGATAAGTGGTTCTCCAGTGATAAGCGCACTAACGGACAGACAGACAGGCAGACAGACAGAGGGACGTTGCATTTTATATATATTATAGATGTAATACTTGCGCATACTTCTCTACTTTTTTAAAAAATCGCGAAAAATCGCTGTCCCCCCTTATCTCGAGAAGTACTGATCAAAAAATTTTGAAAAAATTCTGGAATATTCTTTACCGGGTGTAGATTGAACGAAAATTATCACGAATTCATTATCTTTAATAATGTGTCTGATATATAAAAAAACAACAAAAATTTCAAGGTCATTAGTTTTCTGTAAAGATCAGAAACAAACTTTGTTGAAACCTCATTTGGGGTGTGTTTTGTGAAGTCACTGGTCATTTTATACCTCTGAAATAAAAAAATTTATTTTAAAAGCAATCAACGTACGGAACACTAATTGCGCAAGTTCAACTTGGACTTGACCGGTTTTTAGGTTACTCTGTAACCAGATCCCAATCTCTTTTGCATACTATTTCTATTAAAATTGGGAATAATGAAAAAGCAAGAACACTGAAATAGAAGTATATTATGATATATGCGCATCCACCCTTCTAACCTTCTACCCCATTCATTTTATCTTATATATTTTTACTACAAATGATTAGCTAATTTATTTTAAAATATTTGAGCCAAAAGCCAGGCTAAAGTCTTATAATAATATTGAAACTATACATTATTTAATGATTCACACCCCTTTCAGCCTCTACCTCTGTTAATATTGCAAATAGAAAAAAAAATAATGTGTTACTCAAAGTGCTGAGTAGTACAAACACAATAAGTACGAAATCACCCTTCTAATTTCCCTTCTCACCTTTTTTGCATTGAATAATTATATTTAGTAGATAAATAATACTGCTTAAAATTTGTTCATTATCGCTACCAAAAACCTGGAAAATTTCCCATCATACTACTTCACCTCTTTTACCCGTTCCCCCCTTTATCAACCAAGAAACATGTAAATATTTCAAAATTCTATACAAATTAAACAATAGTGGGCTACCTCCGTCCCCTTCAGCCCCTTCTTAGGTTAACCTTGAAAGCAATGAAAAAATAGCCTAATTTTTGAATTCCTAGAGTTATAAAGCCTAGAAAAAAACAAAATAGCACGATATATAGGAAGAAGCCCTCTAATATCATCCCCATTCGCCCTTTATATAGTGTTAGTATAAATATTTATTTATAAAATTTGTTTAATATTCAACTAAAAAATCAGGAAAAACTTACATATTAAAACCTTTTCAAATTTATCGACACACACCACCTTCCTCCCTGTACTGAAGCAATATAGTTTAAAAATTATAGGTTTCATCTCCTTGTTATGTTACCTATGTACCAAGTTTGGAATTGATATCTCATTTCGTTTGAGAGTTGTCGTGCCAACAAATCGATAGACAGACCGACGGAAATAAGTGACTATGTTTTTCTTGATCTAGGAACCTAGAATGTGAAGAAAAGCAAAAATCTCGAAGTGTGATTTTTTCACGAATATTTCCTTTAGCAAGGAACGTAAAGAAGTTTTTTATTGTTAGTTTCTTCAAATCTGCTTAGAAAATGTGTGTATATTTTTGTGATCCATGTAGTGTAGAATTTTTTTGCAAAAAATCTAGTCTGTAACCTGAGTCGATGGAGGAGGATCTCCTGGGCTTTTTGGAAGGTATTCTTAAGAAGGGATATTAATGGTGACACAATTATCTCATAAGAGAGGGTTATTTTTTTGCTCCTCCTCTCCCAGTCATCACTTTTAGACGGTGATAAAACGTTATGAGAAGAAAGAGCTCTTTTCTTGGAAATCTCTTTCCTGCCCCCTTAACTTGAATTTTCTCGGGTCCGAAGTTTTTCTTCCCTATCATATGTACCTAGTACCTAATCGGTGTCCTGTTTTATCTCTATAAAATTTTGTTTAATCTTCTTTCTGTGATTTTGGTACATATAAATGTACGAATATAGTCTATAAATAGTTATTTTGATCATTATATACATTCAATAATGCCTAGCACTAACTATTTTAAAAAAGAAAATGTCATCGTACAGCCGCTACTACATGGAGATAAAATAAGATCCAAGTAGGTTCAATTTTTAGGCTCTCTTTTCTACGCACAATAGCAAAAAAAGCGGTAATCGGGTAGGGGAATCCCTTGGAAAAACTTCTTTTACACTGAAATTTTAAACGATTGTGCTCTTATCAATAGAGTAAAAAAATCAGCTACCGGGGCAGCGGCTCTCAACTTAAAAAAGAAAAAAATGGTCACTAGAAACCTTTCAAAGCTTCAATCATCCTCAATACTCTAAAGAAAAAAACCCGCCTAGTGCAAGTGTGTCTTGCGCAGTAAGTGATTGCTTCTAAAATAAAAATGTTTGTTATGGAGGTACAAAATGATCAGTGACCACACAAAACACTTCTTCTTTGTTCTTATAACACATGGGCTGAAAAGTCCCGGGCCTAACACATAGATGGCGCTAGTTTTATTGCAGTCACCTTTTTTTCAGTTAATACTAACCTTCAAAAGACAGCTGTTAAAATTTCATAATATTCTATTCATTAGTTTGTGAGTTATTGTGCTAAGAGTGACGCTACTTTTGTTATTTTCAAAACAATGGATCAAAAACAATTTCGTGTTTTAATTTTACACTGCTTCTTGATGGGAAAAAATACCGTTCAAGCGAAGCAATGGCTTGAAAAGTGTTATGGGGACTCCGCTCCATCAGAAACAACAATAAAACGTTGGTTTGCTGACTTCAAACGTGGTCGTAGAGACACCGATGATGCAGAACGCAGTTGACGTCCAAATGAGGCGGTAACACCAGAAAACATCCAAAAAATCCATAAAATCGTTTTGAATGATCGAAAAGTGAAGTTGCGTGAGTTAGCTGACATCGTAAAGATATCAAAAGAACGTGTTGGCTTTATATTGCATGAGCATTTGACTATGAGAAAGCTCTGTTCAAAGTGGGTGCCGCGTTTGCTCACTGTTTATCAAAAACAAGAACGTGTTGATGATTCTGAGCAGTGTTTGGCCATTGTTAGAGCGGCGCTGGAATGATTGCGTTGCTCTTGATGGAGATTACGTTGATGAATAAAGCTAATTTTGAACCAAAAAAACCGTGTTTTCTTTGTTAGGCCCGGGACTTTTCAGCCCATGTGTTATATTTATATATATATATATATATATATATATATATATATATATATATATATATATATATATATATATATATATATATATATATATATATATATATATATATATATATATATATATATATATATATATATATATATATATATATATATATATATATATATATATATATATATATATATATATATATATATATATATATATATATATATATATATATATATATATATATATATATATATATATATATATATATATATATATATATATATATATATATATATATATATATATATATATATATATATATATATATATATATATATATATATATATATATATATATATATATATATATATATATATATATATATATATATATATATATATATATATATATATATATATATATATATATATATATATATATATACATACATATAAATTATCAAGGGTAATGCACTCGTTCCAATTTTCATTCAATTTACACGTTATGGAGAATATTCCAGAATTTTTTTCGAGATTTTTTGACGTAGTCTTAGAAATAGGTTTCAGATCTCGAAATTTTTGACAAATTTTAGCTTTCATTTGACGACCCACTCGATGACCTTGAAAAAATTGTTTTTTTACATATCAAATGAATTATCAAAGGTATAATTTGTTTCATTTGTTTTCGTTCAATATACACCTTACGGAGAATATACCAGAATTTTTTTGAAATTTTTTCTGATTAGTACTCCTAGAGATAGTGTGGATCGACAGCGATTTTTGGCGGTTATTTAAAAATAATATAACGAAAAATTTGCGTGAGTATTGGATGATATATATTTTTGAACTCCAGTTTTTAGAAGCTTTCATTTGACATCTCACTCGATGACATTAAAAATTTTTTTTTCACTGCCGATTTCACTACCCAAAACTAACACCTCAAATTTCAAAACTATACTACTCTGATTGGGCCATTACTTATATATATTTATGACAAATTTCAACGTTCTATGTCAAATAGTTTCGGAGAAAATCGGGAATGACAGACATACAGACAGATAGACCGACAGACGGTCGGACACCGAGGTGATCTCATAAGTGCACTAATAAAAAAATCATAATTTGGGGGAGGGTGTTTTTCGAAGAACAAAAATCTAGATTCATAACAGTTTAAAAATTATCCCGTTCTAATTACCATAGAATCTAAAATCTGTATCTGTTCTTGATAATTGTTTTTGATTTTGTATTACCAAATACCGTTTTTATAACAAAACTTAATGTAAAAATTGAAAGCTAGGACCCTGGAACGGAGGAAATAAAACAGTTTTTAGAATTTTAACACACTATTTGAATTTTATCTGTTTAATTATACATATTATTATAACGTTTGTTGGCTTATTAGTACTTCTAATTGCCAAATTAGACCAGTTTAAAAGTTAAATGTTTTTAGTAAATCGGGCAGTTAAATTTTAGACCTTTTCACAACAATACGATTAAAAAAATATTGATTACCATGGAAGGAGCAACGGACAAGTAAGGCCCCTTCTCTAAATAATCTGGAAAGACTGGGCCCAGAGGATATCATCTCGTCCCCTTTCGTCGGCCATGCTTATTTTCACTCACCAGTTGTCTCGAATCTACCGATTTTTTGGTATTTATACCGATAGGGGTCAGTCCTACCGAAATACAGAAATTTAACGATTTTTCCACGATTTCTGAGAATACAAGGAAATTCTCTCGATTTTTTTACCGATTTTACATTTCCAAGTTGGCAATCCTTTTCGTTTATTTTTTTGAAGGGGAATCCCTCGATTGTATGATAAGTAGTTATTGCAGAGTGTTCCTGATATCTTTTGGGGAATACCCTTGTGTCCTATAATTCGTAACTCGACGCTTTTAGGGGATCTCCGAGCTAATTCGCTTGTCTATATAAACAAGAATTCGGATTTTATCGTTTCATTAAGTTTAATTATTTAGAAGAGAAACTTTCTCCGAGTTACTAATAACGTTTACTAGTAGTATCTACCAAAAATATTATTATAATACCAATGCAAAAAGAAAAAAATACCTACAATTTTAGAGAAAAGAATGAGAAGAAGAAATTTCAGGCTGGCTGCAAGAAAGTCGTAAAAGCGCAAACTATACCTAGTTGTAATAGGGATGTTAATATTACCTCAGGGAAAAATGCTTTTAGGAAACACAATTCTTCACAAGCACACTCGGTATCGGTATCGGTAGAATATAAAATCACAACCAAAGATATCATCATTTACTGTGACAAAAACTCAAAAATTTGATATACAAGCTAAACAAGTAATATTTCATTATTTACCAATACATTGTTATATTATTTTGTATTCTACCAGTGTATAGTAGATATGCCTTTTTTAATTCCTTTTTATATTTTCAGGTGAAGTAAGATTAGCCTCGTTTGTTGCTGAACATAATCTACCATTCACCATTATGGAGCATCTATCGAAACTGATACAGTCCGTTTGTCTTGGTTCAAAAATTGCAGAAGAACTAAAATGTTCGACGACGAAAACTTACACCATAATTGATCATATTATAGGTAAAAAAAGTTTTGATAATTTATGTGAAGATCTGCGGCAAACTAAGTTTTCATTTATTATTGACGAACCAAACACTTGTGCTTAGTCGTGCGATATGCGAACGAGCATCGCATCTGTGATTGTTTTTTAGCTCTTATTCTATTAGAAGCTGCGAATGCAGTATCCTTATTTGAACAGATTGTAAACTTTTTACAAGCGCTGATATTCCATATAAAAATAATCTAATAGGTTTTGCATCTAATGGGGCAAACGTAATGATGGGGCGTAATAATTCTGTTGTGACATTGCTGCCAAACGAAATTCCCAATATTTTTATACTTAAGTCACATGCCATTCGTTTCATCTTTGCGCGTCATATGCTTATACCAAAATGCCACGCTTTATAGAGGATCTTATAAGAGACATTTACAATTACTTTTCTTCTAGTCCAAAAAGAGGTGCAGAGTTTGAAGACCTTCAAATTTTTTGTGACTTGAAAGTACATAAAATACTTCACCCCTCTCATCCACGCTGGTTATCAGTACATGCAGCAGTAAAAAGAGTATTGGAACAATTTTCTGCTCTAAAACTATTGTTCATAGACCAAGTATCTAATAATGATCATCTTTTAGCTGCAGAAAATATATAACAGAAGCTTCAAAATCTCACTAGATTGCTATTTTTGGAATTTTTAGATTTTGTGTTACCATTATTTAACGATTTAAGCAAAGAAATGCAGACAGAACACCCGAAAATTCATATTTCATATGAAAAAATAAGTCAAACATTAAGAACTTTTTTTGATTCATTTTTAAAAAGAGTACTCCAATCGAAAATGTTGATTTTAAAAATCCTAGATATTTTATGGATATCGATGCCGTATACTATGGCGCTGCGGCTTCTAATACACTACTTAGTAATTCACATTTAAGCCCAGATCAAGTAAATTTGTTTAAACCCAGATCCCTAGACTTTTATATCGAAACTTGCAAGCAAATAACTGCTCGGTTTCCACTGAAAAATAATCCAATAAAAGGTTTAGACATAATTGAACGAACGAATGTTAAAAGTGGCAAAACTGCTTCAATAATTCCTGTTAGTAGATTCTTTCCCACACACATTTCCTGATGACACAGAACTATTTTGGGATAATGTCAGTTTACTAAAGTTTGGCGAGGACACTCAAATGTTTCCTTTGTTGTCTACTTTCATCTTTATTATGAGTCTAGCACACATGCTGCAGGGAAGTCTCTAAAGCGCTACAGGAGCGACACGTGTGCGGAGAAAGCGATTCACGTTGTTCTTGAATCGCTGTAAATTGTACTCCGTGGGAAACAGTCCTGGGCAAATTATTACTGCCCCACTCATCCGTTAACGTTGAGCGCATATTCTTGCATATTAATCTTATGAAAATAAAACAGCGAAATAAGCTGTCTACTGAGTCAATCACTGGTCTATTACATACAAAATGACTATTTAATGACGCTAATTGTTATGACTTAGAAATTAGTTCAAAGATGACTGCGGCTATAGCCAAAGAATATTGGTATGATCCTAAAAATCGTAAAAACTAATTAGATTTAAGTTTATATAACACATGGGCTGAAAAGTCCCGGGCCTAACAAAGAAAACACGGTTTTTTTTGGTTCAAAATTAGCTTTATTCATCAACGTAATCTCCATCAAGAGCAACGCAATCATTCCAGCGCCGCTCTACCATTTCAATACCACTTTTGTAGAACGATTTATCTTTTGCCTCAAAATAGGCCTCAGTTTCAGCAATAACCTCTTCATTCGTGCGAAATTTCTTACCGGCGAGCATTTTTTTCAGGTCTGCGAACAGCCAGTAGTCGCTGGGAGCCAAATCTGGCGAATACGGTGGATGTGGGAGCAATTCGAAGTTCAATTCATGTAGTTTTGCCATTGTTTTGATTGACTTGTGACACGGTGCGTTGTCTTGATGAAACAAAATTTTTTTCTTTGCCATATGAGGTCGTTTCTTTGCAATTTCGGCCTTCAAACGCTCCAATAACGCTAATAATATTCACTGTTGATGGTATTTCCTTTCTCAAGATAGTCGATGAATATTACACCACGCACATCCCAAAATACCGAGGCCATAACCTTTCCAGCCGATTGTTGTGCTTTCGGGCGCTTTGGACGAGGTTCACCAGTTGCTGTCCACTCAGATGACGATCGTTTTGATTCCGGAGTGAAGTGATGGATCCATGTTTCATCCATTGTCACATATCGACGCAAAAATTCCGGTTTGTTACGTTTAAACATGGCCAAACACTGCTCAGAATCATCAACACGTTCTTGTTTTTGATCAACAGTGAGCAAACGCGGCACCCACTTTGAACAGAGCTTTCTCATAGTCAAATGCTCATGCAATATAAAGCCAACACGTTCTTTTGATATCTTTACGATGTCAGCTAACTCACGCAACTTCACTTTTCGATCATTCAAAACGATTTTATGGATTTTTTTGATGTTTTCTGGTGTTACCGCCTCATTTGGACGTCCACTGCGTTCTGCATCATCGGTGTCTCTACGACCACGTTTGAAGTCAGCAAACCAACGTTTTATTGTTGTTTCTGATGGAGCGGAGTCCCCATAACACTTTTCAAGCCATTGCTTCGCTTGAACGGTATTTTTTCCCATCAAGAAGCAGTGTAAAATTAAAACACGAAATTGTTTTTGATCCATTGTTTTGAAAATAACAAAAGTAGCGTCACTCTTAGCACAATAACTCACAAACTAATGAATAGAATATCATGAAATTTTAACAGCTGTCTTTTGAAGGTTAGTATTAACTGAAAAAAAAGGTGACTGCAATAAAACTAGCGCCATCTATGTGTTAGGCCCGGGACTTTTCAGCCCATGTGTTACCTATTTGATGTTAGATATCTTAAGTAATAAACGAATTACAAATTACTTAGTCTGTTATGTTTTTGTTATTTCGATTTCATTATGTTTTACTAGTATTCACTAGTGTTTATTCACTCATATATAAAATATTGTAAAAAAAATAATTACTCTTATTAGTTTTAATTGTATACTTAGTATATTCTGTAAGTTTCTATTATTTTACAAAGATAAAGAAGTTTAAAATAAACAAATTTGATTGAATATTGTTTTTTTTTCATATACCGATTTTGGGTACAAATATACCGATTTTGCATTTTGACGTTCGAGGCCACTGGCACTCACAGTTGTTTTCAGTGTAGGATAGAGGGTTATTAACACTTTGTCAGACTGCCAAATGCCTCGGGCGCCTTCAATTTAATGTACCATAGCTTTACAGTAATAATTTAGTGCACTAATATATCATTACACTCGCTGCGAGTACAAAAAGTTTAAATGGACAAAGTGTCACAGGCAGTGTTATCGTAGCGGACAGATACAATTAAATCTAAATTATCGCGTCGGAATAGAATGGCTTTGCCTAATTGGACCATAATTAAACGTTCGACAACAGTAATCTAAGTTATATGGACCGATAATGAAACTTAGGAGATAAACGGTATACCTAATGTCAAAACATGGGGAAATTCAAGTGTAATTATTATCCATCCAAGATAAATTCGCTTAAGTGTTGGAAATATGAGGTTTCTGCACTGAATATTGTTTTGTAAAGTTTATTATAAGCCTTTAATTACTACTGCACTTTATCAATTATAGATAATGGAATCTACGGCTTAATTAGAATTAAAAGTTTATACAGGCATATATATTTATATAATTGAAGCGTATTTAAGTTTAATTCAATAAATAATAATAATTTTATTTTTTATTTATAAATTTGGTAAATAGTACAATAAATATTTAAAGAGACGACAAGACCTAGCAAAGGCTACTCACATAACCGGCATTTATAAGGTCAGTGAAAGCGGAAATGAAATAAGACCAATTAATGAGTCGAAATACATTTATTCTTCAGTATAATCTTCCTCCATAGTTATAAATTGACGCTCAAAATCAGTTTATTCCTTGTGAAACGACTCAAATGTTGTTTATAAAGTTTCTCGCGAGTGCGTTTTTGTTCCGATGTTAGCGAATGCTGCATCCATCTTGTGAATAGCTTTCTTATACCCAAAACATTAGTTAAGATCTCATGTACGGGAGTCTTCCATTACCATATCTTGTACTTGCACAACAGTTTCTTTAGTTGTTACAGTTTTTGGATGCCTTGAATGTGGATCATCATTGACGGGGATTCAAGGAGCGTACTCCTTTGAAATTTTCACTAACTTTGCATGGATTTTAGTTACCGATAAACCTTCTAAAACAAAGAATTATGTCACAACACGATTTTTGATTTTTTCCGTTTTTAAAAAATACTCAAACACGTCTACTTTAACCGGCCGATAAACAATGAATGACTTTACAGATCGATTTGAAATTTAGGGTGTGTTCATATGATAGATGAAGCTTCAAAATGGGGTTTAATATTTGGTGCAAGTGATTTTTTTTTATGGGTCTAGCACACGTGCTGCAGGGAAGTCCCTAAAGCGCTCCAGGAGCGGCATGTGTGCTGGAAAAGCGATTCTTGATTCGCTGTAAACTGTACTCGGAGGGAAACACAGCGCTGGGCAAATTATTCCAAAGGGATGACGTTCTCCATATAAAAGACTGCTTGAAAGGTGTTGTACGCGGAGTAACAAGCTGAACCTCATACAGATGTGAAGCACCAGGTCGACGTGTATTTCTAACATGCACCGCTTTGGGAGGAATTAAGCGGGCTACATCCTTCGAACACTTTCCATGAAAATACTTGTAGAACAGACTCAAGTCGCCAACCGTTCTTCGATGCTCTAGCGAATCAATGCCGCCGGCCAATTCTGGGTTTCTAATCAGACGGACCGCTCTTCTCTGAACAGAATCCAACAGATGCAGTGTATGTTTGGGAGCGGAGCCCCAAACGTGGAAGCAGTATTCCATAGTTGGTCGAATTTGAGCTTTGTAAAGAATTAACAGTTGTTGTGGGGTGTAAAGCTTTCTGGTTCGAAATAATATTCCGAACTTTTGAGAAGCTCTCCTTACTATGCCTGCCACATGTTCATGCCAGGATATATTTGCTCCCAAACTACCGTCCAACAAATTGAGCGACGATGCTATGGGAATGGAGTGCCCCGACATAACTATGTCGGGTTCAGCAACGTTAACTCTTTTAGAAAAAACTGCCGCCTGGGTAGCGTTAAATTCCACTTGGTTACTGTCACCCCAAGATAGAATTTCTTCCAGGTCTTTGTTAAGTTGAACGACCTCCTGCCGTCTGCGGATATTCGCTTGAGCAGCGGATGTCCGAGCGTTCAAGGTGAATGAAGAGACAAGCGTACTGTCATCTGCAAAGCTGTAGATTGGATTCCCGGTCTTTTCCAGCAGATCGTTAATGTAAATGAGAAAGAGAGTAGGAGACAGTATGGAGCTCTGGGGCACACCGGCGTTGATGGTGAAGGTGTTAGAAAGAAATCCGTCGACTGCCACTCGTAAAGGACGCTCTTTGATGAAACATGAGAGCCACAAACAGAACCTTTCAGACATACCATAAGAGCGTAACTTAGCCAACAGTCCATCGTGCCAAACACAGTCGAATGCCTTGGATATGTCAAGAGCAACAGCTCGAGATTCTCCAAAGTGTTCAATTGCGTTGTTCCAAACATGTGTTACATAGGTCAGAAGATCTCCTGTTGATCTATGTTTACGACAACCATATTGGTGACCGCTAATAATATTGAATCGTTCAAGATATTTTAGAAGATGCTCACTGATAACCTTTTCCATGACTTTTGATATTATTGAAAGCAGTGCGACTGGTCGGTAGTTATTTGGCAAGGTCTTCTTGCCTTTTTTGGGTATCGGCTGAACCGTGGCACATTTCCATCAGGACGGAAATATTCCCTTTCTGTAGGATAGGTTAAAAAGTCGACAGAAAACTGGTGTTAGTTCCCTTGCACAGTTTTTGAGAACTATGGCAGGTATTCCGTCAGCGCCAGAAGCCTTCTTGGTGTCTAGCTTTATTATAATACGCTTTATGATGCGCTGTCTAAAGACAACATCGGGCATCCTTGACTGTTATATGGGAATAGTAGGTGGTGTTTTTCTTTGGAAATCGACAGTAGAATGTGAAGCAAAGAGTTCAGCCAACAAGTTCGCTCTCTCAACAGGTGTGGTTGCAATGAAATTTTCTGGCCGTGTGAGTTGTGGTATGGTGGATTTGCTAAAATTTTGAATAAGTGCCTTAGCGACTGCCTACAAGGATCTGGAATTGTTAGGACAAGCGAGAAGCTTGTTTCTAATTCGTTGATTGTGTGCCTCCTTGATTTCGTCGATAATTCCCTTGTATCTGTTCCGGGCAGGAACAAAGGTGTTACGATTTATGGTGCTCCATATGTGTCGCTTTCAAAACTTATTGCCTGGCCTTTATTAAGTGTTGAGAAATCAATTAAATTTTTCGTTTTTTTGCACCCTTTTACTGAACCATATTTTCTTTACAGGTTATCTTTTGAAATAAAAATAACTCTTGCATACTCCCTTGAGTGTTGTCTTTCAAATGAGGTTAAAACTATTTTATTATTTTTTTTCTTCAGCTCACTTTTAAGAATGCTCTCGGAATAGCCAGATTTTCTAGCCAATCAATATTCTCAAATCTGATCAAAAATTGACCTGTTTTTACTTTTCTTGCTAAAAGAAAGTGTTGCATTCGTAAAAAAATTACGTTTTTTAATTTTCTTCATATTTTAGGGTTTCTAGATCACGAAAGACCTAGTCGCTCATTACCGCCGTCTGTCGATCTGTTAGCACGATAAACCTCGATTGAAATGGCACACCAAGTTTAACCTTAGTTCATAGATATTATCGAATGAACGATATCATATTAGGTCAAGGAGGTGAAAGTGGTGAGGATCGATAAATTTTATATATTTTAACAGTAATGTTATAATTTTTTCTGCTTTTTTTTTGTTTAAGTAATAGATAATTTTTTTACCTGAATATTTATAATAAAATATATAAGGGATGGAAGGAGGGGTGAAGGAGATTAGAGGGGAGGTTTTTGCATTTCGTATTTATTATGTTATGGATCCTTTTCACGGTTTTTTTGAGTCAAGGGGTCGACAAATTACATTATTGTTTTGCTATTTTTATTATTAACAGGTGAAGAGGGTGGGACTGGTGGGAATCATTAAATATTGTACAGTTTCAATATTATTACGAGAATTTTTTCTAGTCTTTGAATGGGATATTTTATAAAATTTTAGCTAATTATTATAGTAAAAGATAAATGAGGTGACAGGAATGGGGTAGGGAGTTAGAAGAGTGGTTGCGTATATCAAGATATACTTCTATTTGAGCGTACTTTTTCATTATTTCCAGTTTTAACAGAAATATTATGTAAAAGGGATTGATATCTAGTTACAGAGTGACTTTAAAAAATGGTTAATTGATTATAGAACAAATTTTCGAAACTTACCTCTGACACAGTTGGTAAATTATTGTTTTTTACTTCCTTTGCTAAAGGGAAGTACTGTATTCGTGAAAAAATACCCACCAAGATTTTTAATTTTCCTTACGTTTCAGGATTCGTAGTTCACGAAAAACATATTTTCCCACTTTCGTCGGTGTATTAATCTGACTGTCGACCTGTCGGTCTGTCGATCTGGAGGCACCATAATCCTCAAATAAATTGATATTATAATATTTAAATAGAAATGAAACCTATAGGTTTTGAACGATATCGTTTTAGGGGAAGGGGATTAAAGGGGTGTGTGGCGATATGTTGGGGGATCCACTTTGCCGATTTTTTTTAGTATCTGACTGATTTATAAAAGATAATAACATGAACTAACCTCCAAAGTCGTAAAAGTACAAGGTGTTTCTGGAATGAAGGAGGAGACACAATTTTTGGAGCTCCCTACTTATATTTATATATATATATATATATATATATATATATATATATATATATATATATATATATATATATATATATATACATATATATATATACATATATATATATATATATATATATATATATATATATATATATATATATATATATATATATATATATATATATATATATATATATATATATATATATATATATATATATATGTGTATATATATATATATATATATATATATATATATATATATATATATATATATATATATACATGTATGTACATATATATTAGGATGACCGCAAAAAATCGATGTTGGAATTTTGTTCGTCTGGACCCCACAAAACGATTCCCCTTTCCAGATATTGAGATAGCCGAAATTTGAGCTCGATTAAATGACATTAACCCGTGCCGCTCGTCGCTCAAAGTTTGAAAAAATCCAAATTTTTGGCCAAAAAGCTGACATATGGAGCCATAACTCCAGAACGGTAAATAATAGAAACACGCTTAATATCTCAAAAGAAAGCCAATGTTGTACCTCAAAATTCATATTCTATACATAATTGTTGTTATTTTAAGTTAAACCGAGTTACAACAGCCTTTAGCCCCAAAAACGTGGAGCCAGTTTGGGAGTATTCTAAGAATTTTACGGGTTTTTACATAATGTGTCTCGGAATTAACATTTTTTTGTTAAAAAGTATTTTGGAACTCAATTTTCAAACATAAAGAGCCTTTTGTTCAAATTTAATCTTTTATTATATGGGGATTAACTGACTAGTTTACCAAAGAAAGACCCGTTTGACAGGTAAAAAGGAGGGTGAATCTAATTTCTATTTTAGGGATGGTGATTTTACTTCAGCGTACAACCGACCTTTTATTTATTCAGTTTAGTTTCTAAAGTGCCTTTGAGCTGGTTAGATCGAACAATTATCTAGTGAAGATATTTTAAGACACTGAAGAGGACAGCATCTACCAGGAACTTGAGAGCTTGGAGGAAATGGACATCCCTGAAGAAGCTGCAGAAGATCCAGGACCATCTGAGAGCAAGAGGATGAAAGTTTCATTTGCAAGGGGCGTTAAAGAGATTTTAAACATGAAATTGTCCATTTTATTAGATCGATGTAAGGTATCCGACAGAAATGTCACGAGAATTTTAATAGCTACTCTAGAAGCACTAAACCTTGACCCTCTTGAGTACAAAGTCTCGAAAACTTTATTACATGATAGAAGGCAAATGTTCAGAGAACAATATAATAAAAAAATTTTTGATAAAGTAAACATTCCTGAAAAAGAGCCCGTGGTTGTCCATTGGGACGGTAAACTTTTACCGGGTGTTTTAAAAAATGAACAATGTGAGCGAATAGCTATAGCTATTTCATATGGCGAAAAGGAACAGCTGCTAGGAGTTCCTGTAACAGCAAACAGCTCTGGAGAGGAGCAAGCCGTAGCCGTATATGAATGCCTACATGAATGGGGTCTTCTCAACACCGTTACGGCGATGTGCTTCGACACTACAGCATCCAACACGGGAAGACTCAAAGGAGCATGCGTCATATTGGAGCAAATGTTAGGAAGAGAATTGTTATACCTAGCTTGCCGTCACCATATCTTGGAAATTCTGTTAAGAGGCGTATTCGACACAAAAATGGGATCAACCACTGGACCTCATCCAGACATTTTCAAGAGATTCCTCACTGCGTGGCCCAAGATAGACAAAGGAAAATACGACACAGGTATCAGTGACAATCTAATACAAAAGCAGCTAACTCCAGAAGTAATTGCAAATGTTACAAATTCAAGTCCTCAATGCAAAAAATCATGCAAGCTTTCAGAAATCTAATCTTTTTAAACAGAATTTTTCTTGTTTTTCTAGTTTTCCAGGGGTGAATATAAAAACTGCAAACCGATACAAGATTAGAAGTATAACAAACCCGGAAACAGAAACCACACAAAGTTTAAGGAAGTTATGGAACCAGTGACCAAAGAACTGCCTAACTGAAAGAGAAATAAAGTAATTCTCTTCCCAAGATTGTTTGATAGATGAGAAAACAATAAACAACTGCTGCAATATAAACTTTCTTAAAATTTAAGTAGTTGATATTGAAAAGTAATTCTATTCAAAATTATTTTTTGTAGACATAGATATGTCCAAAATTACGGCAGAATTTGTTTTTTTAATAATGCTTCATGAAAAATCACCCTCGAAAAACATAGTTTTTCATTTCCATTGGTCCATCTTTTCATCTCTCGGTTTAACTAATCTCTTGGCACGATAAGTTTCAAAATAAATGAGATGTCAATTTCAAATTTGGTTCGCCTATAATACTTGAAGTCAGGATAACATTTATTATTTTTGAGCGATATTGTGCCTGGAGAAGGAAGGAAAAGAGGTGAAGGTAAATAAATTTTGTATAATTTTATGAGAACTTTTGTTATTTGTTTTGTTAAAGCAATAAACAAATTTAGATTGAGGTGTTGCTCCGTATGTATCATGTTTTTATGTCGTTTTCAGGGATTTGAAGTCGAAGAATCTAAAAATTAAATTACTTTTTTGATTATTTCCAACTTTAATAGAAACCCGGCCACTGCTGAACTTGTTTTTAATATCTCAGTTGTAATGCTTCGATTAAATTATTCTTTGGTTTAAGACGATATTTATTATAGAACTGCGGGTTGACTGGGCAAATTACTTTCCTATGGATATGTTTAAAATGATATCTAGGATATGATTAAAAGGATTGCAGAACTTGCCTTTTCTGTGGTTTTTTCCAATGTTATTGTTATGGTTAGAAAGGATCTGTTTAAATAGCTCACAGGGTATGACTTCTTAGTGATCAGAATTCTAGCCCAGTGGGCGAAACTGTTAAAACTTTACTAATAGAATGGTTGCATTATGAACAAAAAAGCCGCTGTTTATAAGAATAGCTAGATACTTTTTAACATCTTAGGTGGCGACTTGATCACGTTAAAAATTTAACTGTAATTACTTTAAGGCCCTTTTACACGGTTATATCGGTTCTCAGTTCAGTTTCAGTTTCACTCGAACTGTCCATTGTTTCTACGTGCAAAGCCCGGTACATACATACCATTTTACCTACGTCTTGCGTGTCAGTTAAAAGGGACAAATAAGACGGTCTGAAAACTACCGTATACACTTAACAGTTTCAACATAGATTTTTAAATCAGTTTTAACTGTGGACCATGGATGAAGCATTACTTTTGTCAATAATGTTAGTGTGTTTAGTGAATTTGAAAAGAAACAAAAAAGGGAATATTCAACTCTCACGGTGGTCAAGAGAGTGGTTATTGAAAAGAGGGAGGCTTTCCCATGTAAATTTATTTCGAGAATTACGTCATGAACGTGAAGACCAGCGTAATTATTTAAGAATGGATATGGAAACATATACATACTTGCGGCAGTTAATAAGCCCATGAATAAAAAAAGAGAACACATGCGGAACGCAATTATACCCCACGAGAGATTAACAACTACTTTAAGGTTAGCAGCGGGCAGAAGTTACAAAGATCTTGAATTCAGTACCATTATATCGAAACAAGCTCTAAGTCGTATTATACTGGAATCTTATGAAGTTATTTATAATGTTCTTAAAAAGGAATTTTTGAAGGTAAGTAAGTTTACGCATATTTACAAAATGTATAATATAATAATATTTTACAAACTAAAACATAATAATTGGTGGAAGTGGAAAACTCAAGTTAGTGTATGTTTTAATTATTCAAAGTTAATATATAATAATCGAAGGGGGGTCGCACCTCCCACTCCACCTCCGGTCCTTTAAAAGTACCCCGGAGGTGCCCCCGCGGAAAGATACATTGTTCGAAAAACGATAAAATTTATTCTCTTCGATTATTACATAATTATTACTAAGGAATATTTATTTAAGCGAGAGATGCCCACCCTTATGTTGTGTTAATAACCCGGGGATACTTGTGAACTCCCCATTTCGAGCTCTTCAGTTATTTTGTGCTCTATTCATTTTAAATTTTCCAATCTTTAGTTATTTAAGTTTAAACAAGCAGTGTGCAGCTCTTGCTTAAATACAGTCTGATTTATTTACAAAATTGATTTATCTTAAAACTATGGGTTCAACATAAATGTTAATATTCTTTTAATTTCGTTTTAGGCCATCAACGACGCTCATCCTCCTGGCAGTCTTTCGTGAAGTCCTCCAATAGTTCCAGCTTATTTATATTGCATAATTTCGATATTATTCTGTTCCCATTCAATGTCAAGCAGTCTTTCTTCTGCTGTTTTATTGTTGTGGTTGGCATCCGCATTTGTTCCTTCGACTTCTACCTCCACCTCTCTAATGGGCATCAGCACTTCCGTTAATTTTCTGCTCGGTTCCCTGTATCGTTCGCACGTATATATTTTATGATATGGATTGTCTTCTTCTCCGTTGGTTCCGATGCAAAATTTATAGTTCGCCGTTTTATGGCAATATGGTTCCTGGATTAATAGAATACCATAATCGTTATTTATTGCCCAGATGATTGTCGCCACCGTCGCATTGTGGTCGTGATGTAAATTTTGTTGTCTCACTTTTATAGGTTTCGTGATATTTGTGCTATTCATCTCCGAAATCGATGTTGGCGACGAATACCTCCATACGTCTTTTGTATGCCGCACATTTCCCATCCCTGGGCTTATGTTTGTTGTCCTCTATGCCCGCTCTAACGCATAATATGCATTTTTGCGCTTCTTGGTTGTCCTTGCTTTGGCATTGTCTCAAATCGTGCTCTCCAGAACAGAAACCACAAGCGCTTTTCTGATTGTATATTTGTGCCGTATGACCGTATCCTTGACAGTTAAAACATTTCGTGAGTTATATCTTATCTTCTACATTGCACGAGTGCCATCCCAAATATATAGTTTTCTTGTTTAACAGTACTTTTCTCGTTTGGGGATTAACCTCTATTACCCAATGCACGAAGTGTTTGCCTCTAGGCCCAAATTTGTATACAGGCTTTACGTGTGATTCTTTACCATCTGAAATGTCCGCATCCAGGTTATTTTGTTTTATTATTTCGGCTGCCAATCTATCTCTAGTTGTAGATTGTCATTCTTGGGTTCATCTTTCCCATTTTGGTAACGGCTACTTTCATTTTCGTTAAAGTTTCTAAGTTCTTTAGTTTTTCGTAGCAATTGTCTTTCGATTCAATAATGACTTTGTTTTCTTTACTGGCGTACACTTTGTTCGGCTTGAATCCGATTAAATTGGGCTTTATATTTTTCTTAATATCCTTTAATAATTGCTCACCAGTAACATCGCCACTGAACGCTGTTAGCGCTACTTTGAAACTACTGCCTGTAGTGATTGGTTTTTTGATTCCGGTCACTTTTATGCTCGACGTGGTGCCGCCACCACCGCCGCGGCCGCCGCCGCTGCCTCCTGTACTGCCGCTTATTGCCTCGGCGTAAGATGCACTTCTAACATTTTTTTTTATTTCATTTTATTCAGTTTCCTCGATTGTTCTTCTAAGACTTTTTCCTGTCTAATTAGGATATTTTTAATGCTTTCGGCTTCTCTGCCGTTACTGTCGTCACCTTCTCTGTTGGCATAATTTTTTTCCATTTTGCCAATCGAGCTCTTTAAGCCTCGTATTTCTTTGATCCTGATCTGATCTCTTTCGGAAGGCCTTCTATACCGTTGATCGCGCTATGTATTTTGTTTGTGGCCTCTCTTGCGCCGTTCGATTCTCTGTTAAAGTTATTTTCTTCGCTTTCTGACTCTAAGATTTTTCTTTGCCAATAGTGCTTGCTGCCAGATTCGAGCTTTCTGCGGCCGCTGCCCGTGCCGTTATTACCGCTTGTTGTCTATCCTCATCATCAGAGGAAAGTGTTTCTTCCATCATGATTTTTCTCATTGAAAAGGGGCGCAAGCGCGGAGCTTCTCAGTCTCCTCTATGCACACCTCTGCCTCACACACACCCTAACAATAGGGGGGAACCCCACCCCCAAAAAATGCCTCTTAGCCGTAGATAGGATCTTATTGCGCTTGTTCGAACCCAAAAGCTTCGTCTTATCGCCTATCCGTCGTTGCCCGCTAGGAGCCCACGAGAAGGGGGGCGTCGCCTTAACCAATACCTTGATCGCTGGTGTCTAGCAATTCTTCTTCTTCTTTTTAGCGTCTCCCAGCAATAATCGCACCTCGGATAAACATCATTGGTTACGATAATGCCACTGCGCGAAGCAAGACTAATTTCCATCAAAAATAGTAAGATGGTGACCAATAGTTTCAGAGCTAGAATAATTCGGGTAGTCAGTGTTGGATGCCCCGGCCATCCTTTGTTGAAAGACATAAGCCTCACTGGGTCCTACCAGAAACGGCTAACAAAAACCTGCTGATATTTGAATCGTTTGTTCTCTAGAGGAGGTATTGCTTAGTCCACAATTTATTACCTTGAAATCCTTGGTCAAAGCTTCCATTTCTGCCTCAAAAACTACATTATTGATTAACTTTTAAACAAATATATTCTGTTTTACCGTGAGACCTCGTAATTTATTTGCAATATACTTTCCAAAGATATCGAATGAATCTTCTTGGCGAAGATTTTTTAATTTTTCTCCAGCTAGCTGCAACACCTCACTAGTTTTATCATTATTCTCGCGTTGCTTGTGTTTCCTGGACGACAGCGAAGTAGAAGAAGATGAGGCGGGTCTTGAAAACGTGGAAAGCTCCCCTACCGTTGTAGGAGTAGGAGGGAGTGATAATTTTGACAACGAATATTCTTCTTGTTCTTCCTCAGGTAGTTCATTCTCTGTCTAAAAAAACAATTGATGTTAACAGAAAACACTCGACACATATTATCATATCATATGTATTTAGAAAAAACTATTTTTCCTATTTTTAGTTCCCGACCACAGAAGAAGAATGGATTGAAATCGCCAGTGGATTCGACAAACAGTGGCAATTCCCTTACTGTCTAGGTGTAGTAGACGGAAAACATATCAGAATTGTACCTCCACCATAAAGTGGTTCCTATTATTATAAACTATAAAAAAAACGCACAGCATTGTACTTATGGCAATTGCAAATGCAAATTATGAGTTCGTTTACTGCGATGTGGGCACAAATGGCAGACTATCAGATGGAGGAGTTATTGTAAACACGATTTTTTTTGAGAAATTAGTACGGAGAGCTCTGAAAATTCCTAATCCAAATAAAATGCCAAACAGTGAAAGTATATTACCTTAAGTTTTTGTAGGTGATGAAGCTTTCGGATTATGTTGTGACTTTTTAAAACCTTACTCAAGGGATAAGCTAAATAAAGATACAAGAATTTTTAATTATTGTCTATCAAGAAGTCGACGCGTGGTTGAAAATGCGTTCGGTATAATGGCATCCCGATTTAGAGTTCTTCAAACTGTAATTAATTTAAATATAAAGAACATTGACATAGTAGTTATTACCTGCTGTGTGTTACATAACTTTTTGAGAAAAATATGTCCTCAGAGCTATATGACTCCTGAGGTACTAGATCGTGAAAATATAGAAGACGGTTCCGTAATATTAGGAGAAGATATTATACATAATCTTCAACTTGGCAGACGTGGGTTAGTTATGGAAAATGCGAAAACAATAAGAAATCTATTCAAGTTATATTTTAATAATGCGAGATCTGTGCCATGGCAGGATAAGGCTGTTAGTCTATAAATTATAATTAACTGTAATATTATTTGTGCACTTGTAGTTTTTTTGGTCCTCACGGATTATGTCTTTTATGAAATAAATGAAGCTTAACTTACCTCTTGTTCTTGTAAATCATTATCCTCTATGTTGCTTATAGTTACCCTTGGAGGATCATTGAGAAAGGAAAGTAGCTTAAAATACCAAAGAGATGGTTTATAAATATCATCTGTACCCGCACCAGAACGCACTGATTTATTTACTTTCTGTAACTCTTTACGATAAACCGAACGAAAAGAATAAATTTTTTAGTTACAGTATTCTTCGTCACTGTGGGATCCACCGCCTGGCACTTCTTAACCAAAACGAGATACGTTTGATTTTTTTCTCTCTGTCACTGTAGTTGCTTGATTTAACTTGCCATAGACAAGAATAACTTCTGTATACGTCAATAAATTCCGTAAAAAAGTCATGAGACCACTGACGTAAGTCAGACATCTTAAAATGAAAATAAACTTGCAATCTCGCAGAGACACACGACAGATGGAAATGAGCTCATAAAACACGGCGAAAACTGACAAGCGTCTACACGTTGGAATTGCACGGTAAAACGAACGTTTTATCGGTCAAACAATGTCCCGGTCCATCAGTTTTCTAGACGGTCGTCCGTCTCGACTCAGTTCAAGTAAAACGTCCGTTGGGCTATACGCGATGTTTTACTTGATTCGTTTTAACTGAGCACACAAGACGTAAGGTAAAATGGTATGTATGTACCGGGCTTAAAAGGGAAAAAACTGAAAGCAGAACTTCAATTCTTAGAATTTCTATGTGTAAACAAACGATTCATGCCTCGATCCGTTCGCTCACGTCAGTTCTTTTGAAACTTTAGCATTTATAAAATGTCTCCGAGCTTGTGGAACAAGACGGACCCAAACTATCACTGTGTAAACGTTAGGAAGGCTGCCTACACTGTCTTATTGGATAAATATCAGGAATGCGACGAAAAGGTAACAAACACGATGGTAAAATCCAAAATGAATAGCTTACGCTCAACTTATAACCAAGAACTTAGAAAAGTACAATATAGTGAAAGAAGTGGAGTAGGAAATGGAGAAGTATACAAACCATCATTATCTTATTATGACCTTCTTTGGTTCGTCAGCAATCAACAGTCGATTCTAAGAAGTGTCAATACTATTGGTAGTAATAGCTTCCCTCATGTTGATGTCCTGTTTTTGTATAATAGGTGTCACAATGCGTAATAACAGGTGATACACATTCTCATTCATCCGTAAATAGTTCAATCAATCACATAGTTCTAAGTGAAGTTGTTTCATTAAATTTACATGCGACTATGAATTCCACGGTATCAAGCTTTACTCCATCGGCTTCTTTTCTTCCGCCGTTTCTTCAGCGACACACCTAAGGCCATTGCAATGAGATAGTCTTCATGCATGAGCTATTTTACACATGTACACTTTTGAATAGTGTGACAATACGTGTTTGTATGCGAAACTCACATACACTTTGAAAGAGTAACCCGGACTGAGAATTGAACGGACAGTGTAAAAAGCAAACCTCCTTCCGGACTGAAATAAAACGAAAACTGAAACTGAAACGGAACTGAGAACTGATATGAGACTGTAAAAGTCCTTTAGACGTATGTTTCTTCTTCTTGTTAGATGTTGGACAGCAAAATATATTTTTGATGTAAATTTTTACCGCATACCCTTATTTAAATTTTATTGAAATTGCTTATGCATGCTCTTGTTACATATTATATGTTGATTTATGGATTACGCGCTGCTAGCGTGTTTTATCTCAGTGAAATTATGTAATAAAAATGAATTATTAATTTTATTTATTTCTGTCAGCATTTTAAAGCTCTATTAAAACATGTAATTCAAATTTCGGGATCCGACTTCTAGAATAGATAAGAACATTTTCTGGTCTCTTTCTATTACCATTATATTGAAAGCAATAAAGGGTATTTTTGAACTCTAGGGAGGAAACGAAAGAGTTGGAAAAATAGTAAATTCACAATTGTACCTTTTGGTATGTGACAGAACGCTTAATAGGAATTATGTCAGCTTTTTGTTTGATTTTGAACGCCATTTTGTGGTGTTGTTTAAGAAAAGAGTATCCCTAAAAGAGCAAGAAGGAAATAAACTAAATTAATCATGCATTTCGTAGGAGGAGAATGAAATTTGGCACTTATGATGTACACGTTTTTACTTCACTTTTAGGAACTAGTGCCACACATTTTTACTTCACTTTTAGGAACATTCACGACGGAAAAAATTCATAAATCTGCTCCAATAGCATTTCTGAAAGATTAGCTTTTTATTTTGGATCCATTGTGGATAAATTAAAGCAAAAAACATTCCATATGTCGGTAAAAGTGGTATCGGTGGACTTCAGGGGGTTGCCTATCCTCTTTGAAGCAAATTTTAAGATTGGTGTACTAGCACCTCCGAATACACAGCATGATATTTTTTGAAATTAGTGGGGTGTAGGAATTCGTAACACAACCAATATAAAGTGTCATAGTCCACGTTTTGAGATATACACCTACATTGCTAGAGCAAATCTCAAAATTTTGATACACGTTGGATTGTTTCATGTATTATTGTTATATGTATAGTTAAAATACCTTACCTGGACTAGTTGTGGTACCCATCAAGACAGAGATAAAAACAGCTATTTCATCGTTTTGGGATAAGAAAACGGTTTGCAGAAAATATATTTTGTCCGTTATTACCAAATAGTTAAGAAATCAGCAGCTTACAGCTGCAAAAATTTAACAGAAGATTGAAGCTGTACTCTAACATGCGTTGCTAAATGCAGTTCTTACAGAGATCAAGTTTTGTGCTACTATTTGAGCCAGTGCAAGTGCTTAGGTAAACGAGGTGTTTCCGCTAAGATATGTCATTATTTTGTTCCGTTCTAGCAGAAATGCCGGATCTGTTCAGTGACTTTCCAGAAACATGTATGTACTTCTTTTCATAAATACCCGATTTGATTGATGCTGAAAAACAGACGGTTCAGTTTACAATACATTTGAGATTTACTTGGAAATGTTTGAGTTAATCTCATAAGTATGTAAATGATTAACTTTTATGAACTATTTTGCTAAGACGAGACGGATGGTATGGTGGTATTGTATTAGAAAGCTCGTCCATCGCGTTATATATTTTATTTCTTAGTCTGCTCGATATGTCTTTAAATTTATGTTATTATACATGAAAGTTACATTATATTACTTTTAGGATTTTCGGTTAGCTTGACATATTCGATTTTGTACCTTCTCCCCTTTCCACTCACGGCAACCATGTAGATTATGTCTCTTAAAGGAAACAAAATTAGAAAAGAATATAAATCCTTCTGTACATAAAAAATACTGTCCAAGTGCAAGTCGGACTTGCGCAATTAGTGTTCCTTACGTTGATTGCTTTTAAAATAAAAATTTTTGTTACGGAGGTATAAAATGATTAATGGCTTCACAAAACAAACAGAGAAATACATCCACGCCATATATTAGACGTAAGAAGCTTGACATCACCAAATGTAGGAAGTGATCATAGTTTAGTTATGTGTACACTAAGGTGGAACATAAGAAACACAAAGCAACACCAAAATAAGGAGCTGGAAACAAAGATAGGAATAGAAAATCTACAAGAAGAATCAACGACAAACCTGTACCAGTGAAGACTGAAAGAAACAAATCAGTATAAATCAAATAAATGGCCATGATACCATGATAACATAAATGATGGTTAAAAATAAAAACAAATGTATTCATATGAGGCATTAGGGACTAAAACTGCTGAAAAAAAATAAAAAATGGAGAACAAAAACACCATGGTTCGGTGCAGAACTCAAAGAGAAATACCGTGAAAAGAAAGAAAGCTATCTAAAGTAGAGGTCAATCAAGACCGATGAAGTCTACTAAAGACATAAAAGAATACGAACCGAAATCCACGAATTAGTAAGAAGAACAAAAACGGAATACTGGGAGAGATACACGAGAAAATTAGAATTAGACTATGGTCAACAAAAACAAATTTGGAGATTCATAAGACAGCAGAGAACTGAAATGAAAGAACTAATAGAGTATACACACGTGAACAAGGGAACATATCTTACATAATTATATAAAAGAGAACAGAGTATCATACTGCTACAAATACCAGAGATAACAATAAACAAAGAAACATATATAACGGAAGAAGACGTAATAGAAGCACTGGAAAGATTAAAAACCGTAAATCTTCCGGTGAAGACCAAATAGCTAATGAACTATTAAAATATGGGAGTCACTCTCTGGTTAAGCAACTCCAGACACTTATACAGAGGATTATAAGATCGAACAGAATTCCAAATGAATGGAGAACAGCGACAGGTAAACTAAGGCACAAGAAGGGAGGAAAAGAAGATACAAATAACTATAGTCTACTAAACTGTACACTGAAATTAACAACAAAGATTATTGAAACAAAAATAAACGCGAGAATACATCTGGAAGAAGAAAAGCAAGGATTCAGAAGTGGGCGCTCATCACCGATTCATTGTCAAAGAAAAATTTAGAGAATACAATATTCCAGCATACTTGTGCTTGATAGACTTAAAAAAAGCTTTCGACAATGTGCAAATAGAAGACGTTATTCATCTATTATATAACAGGAACATCCCATTAGACCTAGTTAAAACTATCGAGAATATATATAAAGACAATAAAGTAGTAGCAAGATTAGCAGAAGGAATGACAGAACCAATCAACTATGAATCTGAAATGAGACAGGGAGACTCTTTTATTTAATATTGTCATGGATGAAATTATAAAGAATGCCAAAAGAAAGAAGGGATATAGAATGGGTAACAGAGAACTTTAAATTATATGTTATGAAGATGACGAGATAATAATGGCTGAGACCGAGAACGATCTGCAAAGGCTGCTTTACGAATTCTACATAGCCAAAACAATATAATATGTCAATATCAACTGACATCAAGACAATAGTAATAGCAAAAGAGCTGATTAGGTGCAAGCTGGTGGTGGAAGATAAACCAATAGAACAGGTGATGGGAGGTCGATATCTAGTATCGGAAAAATCGAGGAAGAAGCAAAACAAGTTAACAAGGCTAATAGAATAGCGGGATGCCTCAATGACACCATATTTAGAAATAAATTCCTCTCCGTGGAGACCAAACCAAGAATATACAAGAGCGTAATACGACCAATAATCACTTACACATCTGAAACAAGACCCGATACAAGTATAACACAGAGGATGCTGGAATCAACCGAAATGAGAATACTTAGGAGATGTACAAACAAAACATTGAGGAATAGAGAAAGGAGAGAAGATATAAGACGCACATGTATTATAGAAAATATCAATCACTGGATAAGAGGAAGAAAAGTGGAATGGGATCAACACATAGGAAGAATGACAAACAACAGGATAGTACTGATATTAAGAGAGAAGTCACCGAATGGAAGAAGATCAATGGGACGTCTAAGAAAAAGATGGAGCGACGATCTATAGAGCAGAGAACAAAGAAAACAGGCAATAGTGCCAAGCTATAAGTCGGAAGAAGAAGAAGACAAAACACACCTCAAATGAGTTTTCAACAAAGTTTTTTTCTGATCTTTTTTTGAAAACTGATTTTTTTTTATGTAGCAGATAAATTATTATAAGGTAATGCACCCTGTGGAGAATATTCCAGAATTTTTTCAAAATTTTTTGATCAGTACTTTTCAAGATAAGAGGGGACAGCCAAGTTTCGCATTTTTTAAAAATAATACAAAAAAAAACCGGTCAAGTGCAAGTTGAACTTGCACAATTAGTGTTCCGTACGTTGATTGTTTTTAAAATAAAAATTTTTATTAGGGTGGTATAAAATGATCAGTGACTTCACAAAACACACCCCAAATGAGTTTTTCAACAAAGTTTGTTTCCAATCTTTACTGAAAACTGGTGACCTTGAAATTTTGTTTTTTTTTTATATATACCAAATAAATTATTAAAGGTAATGCACTCGTGATAATTTTCGTTCAATCTATACCCCGTGGAGAATATTCCAGAATTTTTTCAAAATTTTTTGATCAGTACTTTTCGAGAGAAGGTAGGGGACAGCGATTTTTTTAAAAGAAATACGAAGAAAAGTGTGCGCAAGTATTACATTATATACGAGTATATATATATATATATATATATATATATATATATATATATATGTATATATATATATATATATATATATATATATATATATATATATATATATATATATATATATACATATATATATATATACATATATATATATATATATATATATATATATATATATATATATATATATATATATATATATGTATATATATACATATATATACATATATCATTTGACACCACACTCGATGACCTAGTAAAAAAAAAAAAATTTTTTTCACTTCTGATTTCACCCCTCAAAACGAACCCCTTAAGTCAAAATTTATGTTACAGTGGTATAAAATGATCAGTGACTTCACAAAAAACACACCCCAAATGAATTTTCAACAAAGTTTGTTTCCAATCTTTACTGAAATCTGATGACCTTGAAATTTTTGTTTTTTTTATATACCATATAAATTATTAAAAGTAATGCACTCGTGATAATTTTCGTTCAATCTACACCCCGTGGAGAATATTCCAGAATTTTTTCGAAATTTTTTGATAAGTACTTTTCGAGATAAGGCCCGGGACAGCGATTTTCGCGAATTTTTAAAATAATACAAAGAAAAGTGCGCGCAAGTATAATATTATATATATATTTTTTACTCGTGTTTTCACAAGCTTTCATTTGACACCACACTCGATGACCTAGTAAAAAAATTTTTTTTTCGCTTCCGACTTCACCCCGCAAAACTAACCCCTTAAGTCAAAATTTAATTCTCAAAACTACATGGCTCTGATGAGGCCATCAATTCCTATATTATAACCAAATTTCACCTTTCTATGTCAAATAGTTTCGGAGAAAATCGGACAGACAGACAGACAGACAGACAGACAGACAGACAGACAGACAGACAGACAGACAGACAGACAGACACCGAAGTGATCTTATAAGTGTTCCGTACGGAACACTAAAAAGTGTGAACAAGTATTACATTGTATATATTTTTGAACTCGTGTTTTTACAAGCTTTCATTTGACACCCCACTTGATGACTTGATAAAATTTCACTTCCGATTTCACCCTCCAAAACTAACTCCTTAAGTTAACATTTAACTTTCAAAACTAGACGGCTCTGATGAGACCATCCGTTCCTATATTAGTGCCAAATGTCAACTTTCTATGTCAAATAGTTTCGGAGAAAATCGAGTGTGACAGACGGACAGACAGGCAGACAGGCAGACAGTCACCGAAGTGGTCTAATAAATGTTCCGTACGGAATACCAAAAAATGTGCTGCCTATGTAATATAATAATAATAATCGAAGAGGGGGGTCCCACCTCCACTCCACCTCCGGTCCTTTAAGGTACCCCGGAGGTGCCCCCGCGAAAAGATACATTGTTCGAAAACGTTCATATTCTTTTACCTTAATATTACTAAGGACTATTTATTTAATCGAGAGATGCCCACCCTTATGTTGGGTTAATAACCCGGGGATACCTGTCAACTCCCCATTTCGAGCTTTTCATTTATTTTGTGCTAAATTCATTTTGAATTTTCCAATCTTTAGTTATTTAAATTAATCTAGCAGTGCGTAGCTTTTGCTTAAATACAGTCTGATTTATTTACAAAATAGATTTATCTTAAAACTATGGGTTTCAACATATTAATATTCTTTTAATTTCGTTTCAGGCCGTCAACGACGCTCGTCCTCCCGTCAGTCTTCCATAAAGTCGTCCAGCAGTTCCAGCTTATTTATATTGCATAATTTCGATATTATTCTGCTCGGTTCCCATTCGATGTCAAGCAGTCTTTCTTCTGCTGTTTCATTGTTGTGGTTGACGTTCGCATTTATTCCTTCGATTTCTTCCTTCGCCTCTCCTATGGTCAGCACTTCCATTAATTTTCTTCTCGGTTCCCTGTATCGTTCGCACGTATATATTCTTCTATTCGTACTATTCATCTCCGAAATCGATGTTGGCAACGAATACCTCCATGCGTCTTTTGTATGCCGCACATTTCCCATCCCTGGGCTTATGTTTGTTGCCCGCTCTGACGCATAATATGCATTTTTGCGCTTCTTGATTGTCCTTGCTTTGACATTGTCTCAAATCGTGCTCTCCGGCACAGAAACCACAAGCGCTTTTCTGATTGCATTTTTGTGCCGTATGACCGTATCCTTGACAGTTAAAACATTTCGTGAGATATATCTTATCTTCTACATTGCACGAGTGCTATCCCAAATATATAGATTTCTTGTTTAAAAGTAATTTTCTCGTATGGGGATTAACCTCTATTACCCAATGCACGAAGTGTTTGCCTCTAGGCCCAAATTTATATACGTGTGATTCTTTACCATCTGAAATGTCCGCATCCAGGTTATTTTGTTCTGTTATTTCGGCTGCCAATCTATCTCTATCAATGTCAGATGGAACGTTGTAGATTGTCATTCTTGGATTCATCTTTCCCCCTTGCCTATGTAATATGTTGCACCAATGAATTGCCTCAAGCAATGAATGTTCTTTAGAAACTAAGTTTCAGCAAATATCCGAGATTTGCCCTTGCAAGTTAGGCAACCGGTTAAAAACTTGGGCTCTGCTGGTTTACACTATACTGTATGATGACAAGTATCATTTAAATATAAAAAAAGTCACGTTGTGTATTTAGAGGCGCTAATAAACGATTTCCTAAATCTGCCCTTGAGAGAGTCACAACCTCCTGAAATCAGTCTAATACTTCAACTATCTACACATAGAGTCATTTTTGCACTTATTTTTTCACAAAAAAACCAAAGATGGCAAAGGAAATCTCTCAGCGAAGTGAGTATGTGCATCTAATGTGTATCAAATTTTATTTCGCCCCTACAAAAATCTAGGCTGATGAAAAATCTGGCCGTTAACCTCAGTACTAAAGTGTCAGTTGAATTCAAGCGTTTATATTTTGTTCAAAAATGATGGAAATTATTAAATTAGGCATTGCGATTTCAATTAGCGCCTTTTCTAGTAGTTTTTTGAAATATCTGAAAAGAATTCAAAATTAAACCTCAACAGCTATTTTACGAGGGCCGCCTTCTAAGTTTTTACCAACGACCACCTGATGGCGCTATTGAGATGTGGTATTACTATTGTTGTAAAATTTGACATTCGTTATTGCTAAAACAGTGGCAGTTCAGAAATTGGCTTAGTAGTTTACTGGTTATAATTGGTCCCAAAAAACATCAATGCTGTGCGTAACATGATTGAAGAGGATCATCATCAGTACATTCGATTTTGCATGAACATTTAGCTGTGAAAAAGATCTGTTCCCGATGGATTGCGCATAATTTGACCAAAAGTCAAAAATATGCTCGTGTCAATTGATGTAAGGAAATACTTTAAAAAATTCGACCTAGGACAAGCAAAATCCATATAGAACATCGTAACAGGAGACGAAATTTGGATATATTCGTACGAGCTAGAAACTAAGCAACAATCAATTGTTTGGGTGTCCCAAGATGAAATGGTTATACTGGACATGTTGCAACCATTGCCTTAGAGGAATGAAGAACACATAATGTTGAATGGTATACAACGATTTGTTTGCCAGAAATCATCCATGAAATCAGAAAAAACAACCGAAAACGTCGCGTCATTTTTCATGGTGATAATGCCAGCTCTCACACAGTACGTTAAATTGATTATTTGACGGAGAGAAACATGCGTGGACAGCGATTTTGATCACCTTAAGAAGCTTTTGAATCCTTCCAAAACCATGTTGTTGAGGTACCAACTTCAGAGTGGAAAAATGTTTCGAGAATTGGTTCGAACAACACGCAAAAGTGTATAAATCTTAAAGGCGAATAGTTTGAGAAACAATAAAACGATTTGTACCAATTTTTTGTAAAAATGTAAAAGGTAGCCCTCGTACTTGAGATATTTGGTGTTGTAGCTTTTAGATCACATCATCAACTTAAAATTTTAGTGCATACTTCATAAGTGCTGAATACAACTACAATATTACAAAAGGTTACTCAATAATTTCACATCTTTTTTACTCTGTATGTGATAAATCCTTCAATAAAATAAGAAATGTAATACACCACTTAATTTATAGTATTATTCTTTTCTTAACGATACTTGTAAAATGCATAAATTATTTTTTAATGTTAATAAAAACAAACTAGAGAAATTTTCTTTGTTTTTTTACGAATACCTCCGAAAATAAAAGTATTTTATTTATCTTCTAAATTCAGTTTTATTAGTTTGTTTTATTTGGCCATAATTATTATTATTGTAACTTTCTGAAACTTTTCCTATTTAATAGTATTTGTATCACTTATAGCATAGGTTAAGTAATTTGTTAAAAAAGTAAGTAAATTTATTAGTTTATACTTTAGTTTTTTTTTTGGTGTATGTAGATAAATAAATAAATTATATCAATAGTTTAATATAGATTTCTATGCTTTATTGATGAAAAACCGTGCTATCATACAGTAAAAAAAGTTTTTTGACAACAGTCTTTTATATTTGTATTTCAGCCTATTGTTGCCAATTTAATTGATTTTTTAAAATTACCAGGTGTACAAGTATGAAATACGGATTTTTATTCTAAAAAAACATGTTAAATTCGGAAGAACGATAAAAAGTGCTTTATTCAAAGTATGCTCCATCGCTTGTTATACATTGTTTCCATCTTTCGGGCAATTTGTGAATACCACGCCAGTAAAAATCTTCCCCTTTTGCTGCGAACCATTCATCGAGCCATTTTTTCACATCTTCGTACGAACCAAAGTGCTGCTCAGCAAGTGCGTGACCCATCGATGCGAACAAGTGGTAATCGGAAGGAGCCAAGTCTGGTGAGTAAGCCGCATGGGGTAGAACTTCCCAGCTGAGTGCTTCAAACATGTCGCGAACTGGTTTTGCCATATGTGATGGAGCATTGTCATGAAGAAAAATGACTTTGTGTTGCCTTTCTCGGTATTCTGGCATTTTTTCAAGCAACGGTTCAAATCGGTCAATTCTTGTTTGTAACGTTTAGCATTAACTGTTTCCCCAGGTTTTAACAGCTCATAATAGACCACGCCTCTCTGGTCCCACCAAACACAGAGCATCGTCGTTCTGCCAAAGCGATTCGGTCTTGCGGTCGATGTGGATGGTGCGCCTGGGTCTACCCATGATTTTTTGCGCTTGGGATTCTCAAAATAAATCCACTTTTCATCACCTGTAACTATACGATGCAAAAACGACTTCCTTTTGTACCGAGCGAGAAAAATGTCACACGTGTTTTTGCGCTTTTCCATTTGCCTGTCGTTCAACTTATGTGGTACCCATCTATCGGTCTTCTGAATCTTTCCTATCTCTCGTAGCCGATTGGAAACAGCTTGTTGACTAACGCCCAATTGCTCGGCGAATTGTTTTTGTGTTTACGAATCATCTTCGTCCAACAGTATTTGCAATTCCATATCTTCGTATTTTTTTGGCGGTTTTCCACGTTCCTTGTCTGCAGCAACGAAGTCACCACTTTTGAAACGCCGAAACCATCGTTCACACGTACCTTGTGATGGAGCTTGTTCACCATAAGCTTCTCGAAGTAATCGGTATGATTCAACAGCAGTTTTCTTCAAATGAAAACCAAAAATTAATGCTGTCCGCGAATGCTCTTTGTTCGGTATAAATTTCGATATATTGAACACAACAACGCAACACTATGCACACACTTTTCCAATTTATCACTCATGCGCATCTGACACTTGTTGATGACACAACAAAATGGCGCAGTGTCAAATCTTTATAGCACAAACTGTATTGGTGCACCATCTGTTGTCTGAAATCCGCATTTTATACGTGTACACCTGGTACACCTTTCGCAAATATAGCTCTTTCTTGACAGGTCCCGACAGTGTGCGTGTATATTTGAAAATAGCAATATGCCATAAAATAAATAAAACAGATAAAAGTCTTTAGAACCAAGAATTTTAGTCCAAAAATAGAAGCTCTTTGTTTAACCGGTAGATAATATTTTTAGTGTAATTCACTTAAACGAAAAAAATACATCAACGAACAGAGAGCTAAATCTACTGTTTGTAGACCTAACCAAAGCATATGATATCGTCCTAGTGAAAAACTATTGCAAATATTAGAACGATAAACCATAAACAGTATAGCAATCGTCGCAGTAAAACAGCTGTACGACCAGTCACGTTCCCGAATAAAGTTGGAAAACACTCTCTCTGAAAATTTTTTTGTAACAAAGGGTGTCAGACAGGGTTGCTTGTCTTCTACATTTTTCAAAATTTATCTAAATGAGGCATTAGAGAGATGGCAAAGAGCATGTGGAGGAATGGGACTACAGCTGACCGACCAAACAACGTTACAGATTCTACATTTTGCCGACGATCAGGTGGTTATTGCTTAGGACTAGGAAGATTTTAAATTTATGATAAAAACACTGTTTGAAGATTATAAAAACTGAGATTTAACAAATAACTACAAGAAAACCAAATATTTGTGTTTAGGAGGAAAACAGGGAAGCCTTATTCTAAATACCGGTGATGTCATTGATGCTTGTGAAGAGTATATATATTTCGGAAGTAACATAAGTAAAGACGGTAGAACGGAAAAATAAGTGGAGAGAAGAATAAGTAAAGGAAAGGCGATCCTAAGACCCCTAAACTCTGTGCTGTGGTCGAAGAATGTAACATTACAGAGAAAGCACCTTATTTATAACGCACTATTTTGAGAGCATCGTGTGATACGGTTGTGAAACTTGGCAATTGACGAAACGATTGGAATAGAAATTAATGGCCCTCGAAATGGATTACTGGCGAAGATTGGCTGGAGTATCAAGAATGGCTAGAGTTAGAAATGAAAGAATAAGGGATGTAATGAAAGTAAAAACCGCGATTATTGAGGAAATTCAACAACGGTAACAACAGTACGCACACGTCGAAAGAATAGAAGAACACCGAATACTAAAGATGGTTCTAAAGTGGGTACCAAGCGAAAGGAGGAGAAGAGGGAGACCAAGAGTGACATGGTTTGGAGGTATTCAGAGGGCAATATCAGAGAGAAATCAAGGACGTGGAGATTGGGAAGATCGAAGAGTATGAAAACGTGGAAACCGGAAGGCGAAAAACGCTATAAAGGGCCGGATTGATGATGATGTGTTTAACGGGCGGAATTTGAGTATCAAAAGACTACTAATGTTTTTTTATGGGTAGTACAAGTTTTGCAGGAAAATCATTAAAGCGCTACAGGAGCGACGCGTGTGCGGAAAAAGTCTTGAATTACTGTAAATTGTCCTCGGTGAGAAACACAGTTCTAGGCAAATCATTCCAAGGGGACGATGTTCTCCATATAAAAGACTACTTGAAAAGGGTGGTACAAGGAGTGATAAGCTGAACCTTATACGGATGTGATGAATTAGCACGACGTGTCTACCTAGCCTAGGCCACTCTGAGAGGAATTAAGTTGGCTACATCTATCGAGCACTTTCCATGAAAATATTTGTAGAATAGATTCAAGTTGTCAACCATTTTTCAATTTTCCAAAGTATCATGATTTCTAGTGAGTTATGGGTCTCCAATCAGGCAAACAACATTCTTCTGAATAGATACGGTGTATGTTTGGGAGCAGAGCCACCAACATGAGAGCAGTATTAAATCATTACTTCGTACCGAATTAACAGTTGCTGTGGAGTATAAAGCTTTCTACTTCGAAATAATATCCTCAGCTTTTCAGAAGCTCTCCTTGCTATGCGTCCGACATGTTTATGCCAAGATATATTTACTCAAGTTAACGCTCACCAAATCGAGTACCGATGCGAGAGGAATGGAGTGTTCCGACACAACTCTGTTGGGTCCAGCAACGTTAACTTTTTTTGAAAAAACTCCCGACTGAGTTTTGTAGCGTTAAATTCTACTTGGTTACTGTGACCATATGGTAGAATTTCTTTCAGGTCTTTGTTAAGTTGAACGACGTCCTGCTGTCTGTGGATATTTGTATGAGTAGTCGATGTTCGAGCATCCAAAGTAAATAAACATATAAACATGCTGTCATATGCAAAGCTGTAGATTGGATTCCTGGTCCTTTCCAGCAGATCGTTAATGTAAATGAGGAAGAGCGCAGGAAACAGTATGGGACTTTGAAGCAGCGTAAAGAACGCTCTCTGAGGAAACATGAGAGCCATAAACAAAACCTTTCAGATATGCTATAAGAGCATAGCTTAGCCAACAATCCATCATGCTAAACGTGGTTGAATGCCTTAGATATATCATGTGCAACTGCTCGATGCAATATCAAATTGCATTGTTCCGAACATACGTTACGTACTCGTAAGTTAGAAGATTTCATGTCCATAACTTTCGATATTATTGAAAGCAGTGCGACTGATCGTTAGTTGTATGATAAGATCGTCTTGATTTGTTTAGGTATTGGCTGTACTGTAGCGCATTTTCAGGAGGAAGGAAATTGTCCCTTTCTGTAGGGTAGGTTGAAAAGTCTACAGAAACTGATGTTAGTTCGCTAGCGAATTTTTTGAGTACTACTACTATGACAAGGATTCCATCAACGCTAGTTTGGTATCTAGCGTCATTAAAATACGTTCTAGCACGGTACAAGGTATAGAAGTATTATTGAATATTTTCTTAGTCCATTTTTTTATCAAAAGTTGAAATGTTTATTTAAGACTTATTCGGATTTGGCTTAGCCTTTTAAAATTACCACTAAATTACTGAGTCCAAATATTTTTTACTTGTGTGTTTGGTCTATCGCTTTGAAATTATATCAATATTAAGCTGTCAACATCAAACAGTTCCTGCAAAATGAAAGGATTGAGACAGACTTACAAATGGACATGCACGTGTATCGAAAAAAGATTCTCCATAATTGCGTTCGTAATGTGCAGTATTTTGTCATCCTGCAATAAAATATGTTATGGCAATTCTTTTTTAACTCTGTGACCCACTATAATAGCCTGCAGGGCCCTTTCATATTAAAATAAAATTTGTGATAAAGTCTATATCAAATTGGTCGGGGGAAAACAAAAAGAACGAATCTACTCTGAATTGAGCTAGCAGAATATATGTTAGGACTGCAGGAACTCGAGAATTTTGGTTATTTGTAGGTAAGTGCTGACCTGTAAAATTCGTTCTGGACGAAAAGCGAATACTGTACTGTTTCATTGAATAGTTGTAAATTAAAAAATAATTCAGATTTAGATTAGAGAATTATATCTTTATAATAGTTTTAGCTTTGGTTAGTTTTATGTCTCTTGAGGGGTCTCAATGGAAACACTAAGCACAGTGAGAGGAGATTCTTAGCTGGGGTACTTGGACTTCCTTACCGTACAAGAGTTTTGTCGGTGGAGTCCAGGATTCTTCTGTCTGACACAAACCGTTTATATTGAATAGTGCGTAGTAGTTTTTTGGTAAGCATCAAGTAGGAGAGTCTTCGGCCAGTTTTTGTAGACAAAAAAATTGTTTAAAGGCTTTTTTTAGTGTTCCGTACGGAACACTTATAAGATCACTTCGGTGTCTGTCCGTCTGTCTGTCCGTCTGTCACACCCGATTTTCTCCGAAACTATTTGTCATAGAAAGTTGAACTTTGGTAATAATATAGGAATTGATGGCCTCATCAGAGCCATGTAGTTTTGAAAGTTAAATTTTGACTTAAGGGGTTAGTTTTGGGGGGGTGAAATCGGAAGTGAAAAAAAAATTTTTTTACTAGGTAATCGAGTGTGGTGTCAAATGAAAGCTTGTGAAAACACGAGTAAAATATATATATATATATATATATATATATATATATATATATATATAATGTAATACTTGTGCACACTTTTTTTAGTATTATTTTTAAAAAATCGCGAAAAATCGCTGTCGCCTTATCTCGAAAAGTACTTATCAAAAAATTTTGAAAAAATTCTGGAATATTCTCCACAAGGTGTAGATTGAACGAAAATTATCACGAGTGCATTACCTTTAATAATTTATCTGGTATATAAAAAAAACAAAAATTTCAAGGTCATCAGATTTCAATAAAGATTGGAAACAAACTTTGTTGAAAACTCATTTGGTGTGTGTTTTGTGAAGTCACTGATCATTTTATACTTCTGTAACAAAATTTTTTATTTGAAAAGCAATCAACGTACGGAACACTAATTGAGCAAGTTCAACTTGCACTTGACCGGTTATTTAAAAAAGATTTCGATCTTTTTTTTAATATTTTTCAAACTAATTAACGTAAACAGCAGAATTTTGATACAATTACAAGATAATAGACGAAATACAGACGAAAGAAGAAACATCTAACTTGACAATTTGGTAATAATTTTAAACGACATCATTTTTTTTATAAAAATTCTCTTCCTCTAAATCCCCTGTGTGGAATATGAAATGGAGGTTTATTAACCGAGTAATTAAAAAATTAACGTTTAATTTTTTTAATAAAAATTTTAGTTAGGAAATTATATTAGATTTTCGACCGTATATTCTTAAAATTGATGTAGCAGCAAGAGCACTTGAAAATGCCAAATGAGATTTTGGCGAAACGTCGTGTAAATTTAATGTTAGACGAATGGATTGAAACTCAGAATTTTAATGTATTACATTCCATTGTAACATATATATATATATATATATATATATATATATATATATATATATATATATATATATATATATATATATATATATAGTAACAATTTACCACCTCAAACTATACAAATATCGAATGGAGTGAATCAACAAGGAATAAATAATTCAAAAACTAAATATATAAGTACTTACATATATAAATGAACTCACACCCAGACTTGTCTCTGTTTTCAAAGATTGCAACATTAAATTTGCTTTAAGATGGGACAACAATCTCAGATTCCTTTACATACCATTAAAATATCCAATTGCATTACAACATAATTATAACATTGTTTATAATATACCTTGTAGAGAATGTAATCTGAGTTATGTAGGACAAACTTCGCGTCTTTTAAAAAACCGCATTACTTCACATAAAAGTGATGCCAGATTGCAGAAAGGTTCGAGTGCATTGGCTTAACATGTCAAAGAATTTGATCATCAAATAGATTACAACGACGCTACCATTTTGTATAAAGAACCATAATATTATAAAAGAAAGTTTTTAGAAATGGTGGCAATCAATGTCAACACACATACAATGAACAAAAGATCAGACACAGAGGATCTTAGTTCAGTATATTTGTATATACTGAAACTCAATAAAGATATTACAACAAAAAATAATCTAGTACAAGAATCCTTCCTGTCTACCAATTAGAATTCACAATTAACAATTAAATTCTCTGGTTTGTTTTGGACATTAGATCCACTTGTCTATACTATATTTATTACTTTTTACAACATGTTTTATAACCTTTACACCCTATTTTACAATTTTATATATTATTTTGTTTAGTAATTTTTTTTTTGGTCACGTTTGAGACACACTTTATCATAATTTTCTAAAAAATAAATAATGTTCTTAAAAATTTTTTAAATGAAAACTCTTTTTTATTACTCAAACACGCTGTATATACCTGATGCCACCTTAGGCAACACATAACGCATATTATTCCTCTTTTTTCGATTGTCTATCGATTTCCACGACACATGCGTAGATGACTATAATTTTCCCGCAAAATTTTTACTTCACCTGTCAAACACCAACTAACATGTGGTACAGATAGTTTTTCATTTTCTATTACAAAAGAAATAATTATATGTTTCGTAACTTAATATTATGTGATGTGTAATTTAAATAAGGAATTTCTACTCCAGTTTGTAAATTCACTTTTTAATTTTTTATGAGATCTACAATTAATTCGTATGATCAATTTTTAGATGCCTTGACAAAGAAATAAAACTATTTCGAAAGCTTGGTAATAAGCAAAAGAGTTTTAATTTGGTCCGAAAAGTGACTCCAATCCTACTAGTTTTGAAATTTGTTTCCCCACTAGCGAGTCGCTACTCCTCTTACTATATATATATATATATATATATATATATATATATATATATATATATATATATATATATATATATATATATATACTTTTTGTCTCAAAATAAACTACAACGGCTTGATATGAAATACAAAAAATTAAAATATATTGATGAAAACCATTTTATTTATTCAAAAAATCTTTTTTAGCTGAGATACAATACGTTCGACTAGCATAAAAATGACTTTTTTATGTCGCTGATTAAAATGTTGGTGAGCATGCTCTTCGACGAGCGGTGAACATCTTCAGGTGATGCATAACGATTTCCTTTCATGACCAAATGCAGCTTGGGGAATAGAAAATAATCACACTGTGCCAAATTAGGTAAATACGGTGAGTGGTTGAGCAAAATAATGCTGAATTTGGTCATCTCTCAATCCATGTGGAACGGACTTCGAATTGACCTTCCGATGACTAAGTATTTCGGTTAAAATGCGATGAATTGTTATTTTCGGTATACCAACTTATTTGGCCATTAATCTCACAGAAAATTTCACATATTTATGCATTTCATTTGTTCGGCTTTAGTGTTCATCATTAACATCCTTGTGGTCTTCTTTAAATCGTCAATACCACTCAAAAACTTATGCTTTTGATAAGCAATTATCCCTATACACCATTCGGAGCATTTGGAGCGTTTCGGTAAACCGTTTTTAAGGCTGAACCTAATATGGATCTATCGAATAAAATGTCGTGAAATTTTGACAGAATATTATGGAAGGGGTTTACACTTCATAAATCAGTTACTCATTAAGGGACGGCGCTACTATTTTTGAGATAGTTTCCTGTTCTGATTTGTTATGGGAGAGAGATATTTATATAAAGGGTGTTATGGAAATCACTTAATTTGTTGAAATTGGTACATCTTTGTAGCAAAACCGATAGCAGAAAATTCATCTTAAATAGCGGATCTCAAAAATGAAGCAAAAAATCGACCCTAAAGAAATGATGAAATGACAATATTATTTTCTCTCGGTCACTCGTTAATAAAATAAATAAACAATTTTGCTCATTGTTAACAAACACGTGACCTTTATAGTGTTTCTGTGGTCTAATTAGCTCTTCCACAATGAATTTAATAACAAAAATATAAAAACTTTTAAAAGAATTAGTTGCTGACACTCGACAAGTAATTATACTTCAAGTGTTATATTTCAATATCCTAATTACATAAGGAGCACTGTAAAATTATTTTTAAATATTTTAGCTAAAGATGTGTATTTGTACAGTTATATAACTTACTAAAAATTTTTGTATCTATGCCGGAATAGTTAATTATTCTAAGAATAACTGTACTATTGTAACAGTATAATCCGTCTAAAACCAATTATAAGAGACATTACCTAAACAAGTACACTAAAATTTCATTTCCTCTGACTACATCTTCCGTTATTCCATAAATTTCAACCCGTTCATTTTTGACTTGGCGAGTTTTCCCGTACTTGATTCGAGGTTATTTCTTTTTTAATAATATCGGTCTTTTAATAAACCACTTTATAACCACTTTATTATTCGCAATTTATGGGGAAAACGGTAAAAAATGTCGATAAATACACAAAAATCTATATGAAAAAAAAATGTACAAATGATTTATGCTATTTTTGTTTAAATTACTTCCATATTCAACTAATTTCTCAGTGCTCATAATTTGCCACCAGATGGCCCACCAGTGAAAGATAATTTTTTAGAAATATTATTTTTTTAATTTTTTATGTTTTCCACTATAAAAAAATAAATCCAAAAAAAATATGCCGTCTTAATAATTTTGTTGGTTCTTTGCTCTTTCACAGTAAATAAAAATCGGCTAAGTGCAAGTGCGCGAGTAGTGTTCCGTAGGGTGATTGTTTTTAAAATAAAAAAAAATTGTTACTCTAAATTCAACAAAGTTTGTTTCCGATCTTTATTGAAAACTTATGACCTTGAATTTTTTTTATATACCAGATAAATTATCAAAGGCAATGCACTCGTGATAATTCTCGTTCAATCTACAATATGTGGAGAATATTCCAGAATTCTTTCAAAATTTTTTGATCAGTACTTTTCGAGATAAGCGCGAGGAAAGCGATTTTTGGCGATTTTTTAAAAATCATACAAAGAAAAAAGTGCGCAAGTATTACATCATATATATTTTTGAATTCGTGTTTTTACAAACTTTCATTTGACACTCCACTCGATGATTTTTTTTGCACTTCTGATTTTACCCCCAAAAACTACACCTTAAGACAAGATTTAACTTTCAAAAGTACACGACTCTGATGGGGCCATCAATTCCTATATTTGTGCAAAATTTCAACTTTCTATGTTAAATAGTTTCGGAGAAAATCGACTGTGACACATACCGAAGTGATCTTATAAGCGTTCCGTACAGAACACTAAAAATGGAAAGTTTAAAACGAACACAATATCTTTAAAAATTACTATTTAAGAAACCAAAACTGAGAGGGAAAATTTTTAAAGAAGAAAATATGAAAAACCAAAATAGTTCATTACAATTAGTTTTTCCGATGAATTTACTTCATGTACATTAAAAATGAAATTCATAAGTGTATGCCATAAATATCAAATTTCAACGTTACGTGACGTCGGTGAAAAAATAGCGCGAATGCCCGTAAATTACCTATCACTTAGATTATATGAAGGTTGTGTAAAAAATAAGGTTCCCACATTTTTTTCAGGTGTAAGGCATTTTTTATGTGCACTGAAAAATACATCATTGGAAAGCTTAATTTCTTAGCTATTTTTCAACATAATCTCCAGATTTTTCCACGCATTTTTGTTGACGACTAATCCACTTTTGGAATCCCGCTTCAAAGAAGTCCGCCGCCAGTCCGTGGAGGAATTTGGTGACCGCTTCCTGCACTTCTTCATCAGTCTCGAAACGTTGTCCACCCAAGTGTTGCTTTAATTTTGGAAACAAGTGGAAGTCACTCTGTGCAAGATCAGGGCTGTAGGGAGCATGTTCAACGAGATCCCAACCAAAATTGTCGATTAAATCCTTGGTTTGGCGAGAGACGTGCGGGCGCGCATTGTCGTGGTGCAGTCTAACGCCTTTTGTCAGTCTTCCTCTCCGGCGATTTTGGATGGCTCTTCTGAGTTTTTCCGAATTTATTGTGATCCCTCGAGGCATAAACTCAACAAGCAGGATACCCTTACGGTCCCAAAAGACCGTAACCATCACTTTCCCTGCGGACAGCGTCTGCTTGAACTTCTTCGGTTTAGGCGGTCCGGTATGGCGCCATTGTCGCGATTGTTGTTTTGTTTCCGGGGTGACGTAATGACACCACGTTTCATCCCCGGTAACAATGGAGTCTAAGAAATCTTCGGTATTCTCGGCGCATTCTCGAAGAAACTCCTGGGCACACTTGAGGCGATCGGCTTTGTGGGTTTCTGAAAGCATGTGCGGGACCCACCGCACACACACCTTGTGATAACGTAACCTTTCAGTCAAAATCGTGTGGATTGTTTTTTCATATACCTCAGGAACCCGGGCAGCCAGTTCCCGAATCGTTATCCTCCTATCCTCTAGCAGAATTCGCTCAATCTTCGACACAACTTCGTCGGAGATCTTTGCTCATCGTGGATGTCTGTGCGTCCTTCGGAGAACTCCCTACACCATTTGCGGACGTGTTGAACGCTGATATAAACCCATAAACTTCACACAACTGCCTATGAATATCAACCGGTGGTAACTTTTTAGCGTGCAAAAATCGGATAACCGCACGAACTTCGCACCTGGCGTTGACGGCGATCGGGGGTTCCATCGCGGATGGCTGTCAGGTCGGCACTGAACGTCGCAGCGAGTTCTACCAAGGCGGGATCTAGAGTGGGGGAATCAGCGCACACGGCGGTGTTGCCGAATTTCGCCTAGCATCTCGCGCGGCAAGTTTACAGCGTTGGGAACCTTATTTCTTACATAACCCTCGTAGCAGATCTGTATATGGCAGAAGACCGTGTGAAAGATTTAATTGTAATTTTGTAATTTTTCCTTCGCTTTGCGCAGCGTTTAATTTTTGTTGGGTACAATAAAGCAAATGGTGTATAATGAGCAATTTGAAAATGTGGCTCAGTTATGTTATCGAATAGAAATGATTGCAGAATAAATTAGAAATATGGAGAATTTGGTCGCGATAATATGGTACGTAGAACATATACATATTTGGAAGCAAACGGTGGATATTTTCAACATTTTTCATATTAAAAAACAAGTAAACTTCTTAATTTTATTGAATCAATTTGATTACTGAAATTAGTTGAAATTATGATTAGAGTTACGAGATTTTTTCAATTTTTTAAAATAATCTTACTGTTAAAATAAATATTGGTTAAATACAATAATAATGACTGACTTCTATTTTATATTATTACATATATAATGTCGCAAGTATAAAAATAAGTCATCCTTAATATAATTAATAAATTTTTAAATTTCCTGACTAAACACTAAAAAAATTATTAAAAATAACCGGTCAAGTGCAAGTTGTACTTGCACAATTGGTGTTCCCGTGAATGCGTTGATCAGTGACTTCACAAAACACACCCCAAAGGAGTTTTTAAAAAAGTTTGTTTCCAAACTTTACTGAAAACTGACCTTGAAATTTTTGTTTTTTTATATAGCAAATAAATTATTAAAGATAATGCACTCGTGATAATTTTCGTTCAGTCTACATCCCGTGGAGAGCATTCCAGAATTTGTTCAAGATTTTTTGATTATTACTTTTCGAGATAAGGTGGGGGGACAGCGATTTTTCGCGACTTTTTAAAAATAATACAAAGAAAAGTTCCAAGTATTACATTATATATATATTTTTTACTTGTGTTTTCACAAGCTTTCATTTGACATCACACTCGATGACCTAGTAAAAAATTTTTTTTCACTTCCGATTTCACCCCCCAAAACTAACCCCTTAAGTAAAAATTTAGCTTTCACCACTACACGGCTTTGATGAGGCCATTAATTTCTATATTATTACCAAATTTCAACTTTCTATGACAAATAGTTTCGGAGAAAATCGGGTGTGACAGACAGATAGACAAACAGACGGACAGACAGACGGACAGACAGACAGACAGACACCAAAGTCATCTTTTAAGTGTTCCGTACGGAACACTAAAAATGATACCCGCAAAAACTAAATTAAAATATTCACCTAAGGAATAGAATTTATTGTCGACAAGAAACCTCTTCGCTTGGCCCTTAAAAGAACTTAGGTTTTTAATATTTCTCAGATGCTCTAGAAATGCATTAAAGGATTTTATAGAGATAATTAAAGGTCTCTTATGAAATAAGGAGGTCATTGGAAGCCTTAAAATAATAAAACTTTGTATGAAAATTGTTAGACAAAAGTTGTATTTTTTTATTTTCTGGCAAGTTTAGAAAAAAATATATACTGCATATATTTTTAAAAGTCTATAAAGTTTTGTAAATAAATTTATGTGTAAATTCCATTTATGTAATACTCCTATATAGTTAGACCTAGAGAGAAGTGCGTCGTCGTTAGTAGAGTGTAGACCGTTGGTTCCCAACTGGTGGGACGCGACCCATAGGGGGGTCGCCTTGGCTTTTTTGGGGGGTCGCCGGTTATGAATTTTAAAAACCAAAATTAAATTGGCACGAGTTCTTTTTGTCGTTTGTACATGAATAGTTCGTTGTTAGTTAGTGTCTTGTTTGATCGGAAAAAAAAAAAAAAAAAAACGGTACAATACTAGGGTAGCCTATCATAATTCGTCTTCGACAGGCACGCCTAGAAACAGACTGTTCTATTATTTACAGTTTTGGTAAGCAAAAAACACTAAATAATGTTAATTCAAAATTTTTAACCAATTTTTTAAATTATTTTGAAGTATTTTAGTTTCCAGATATCAACGTCATGGAGAAAAAAAGAAAATATTAAGGAAACTATTTAAAATTTGAATTTTCAACTGTTATTAAGAACTGCATCGAGAAGCCACAGTACATTTTATGCAATGCTGTTCTTATTGCTGAATCTATGGAACCCTCAAAGCTCAAACGTCACTTAAAAACAAAGCATTCCGAACATATCACAAAAGACTTGGGATTTTTTTAAACGACATGAGGCTGTCTTGAAAAAACAAAAGTTGGAATTTACTGGCACGTTTCAACAACAAAGCCAACCTGTAGTTTAGGCAATATATGAAATTGCTCTGGAAATTGCGAAAAATAAAAAACCCCATACATTTGCAAAGATCCTCATCAAGCCCTGTTTATTAAAGTTGGTTAAGCTAATTCTTGGAGAAGCGAGTAAGATTAAAATGCGTAATATATCTTTGTCCAACAACACAATTCAAAGACGCATTTCAAACAAATTTTATCTGAAATAAAAGCATCTGTCTTTTTTTTTCAACTTGACGAGTCTACCGATGTTAGTTCATGTTCCCAATTGCTCGTTTTCGTGAGATATATTCACTTAGAGGACATCAAAGAAGAGTTTCTGTTTTGTAAAGCACTAAAAACTACTACGAAAGGTGAAGACATCATAAAGATGATAATGTAATTCTTTCAAAGTAATGACTTACAGTGGAAAAACTTGTGTGGAGTATGTACTGATGGAGCACCAGCTATGCTTGGATCGAGGTCGGGCTTTCAGTCAAAAGTTAAAGAGCTTGTACCCCAAGCAAAGGGACTGCATTGCATGACTCACCGATTTGGCCTTGCTACCAAGACTCTTCGAAAGCCTTTGCAAGAAGTGCTCAACTCTTTGGTGACAATTGTCCATTATAAAAATCTAGTGTTCTCAATACTCGTCTGTAAACTATGCAAAAACATGAACTCTTCTTTTCTACACTGATGTTCGTTGGTTATCGAAAGGAAATGTTGTTGGCCAAGTCTTTGAATTGAAAAACGAAATAAAAATGAAAGAAAAAAATGAGTTTTTGACACACTTTAATGATGAGATCTGGATCCAAAGAGTAGATCATTTATCTGATATCTTAGATCAGCTAAATAAACTAAATTTGAAACGGCAGTGTAAGGAAACGCACATTATTCATTTCAGAGGTAATATCCATGCGTTCATATTAAAGCTGCAAAACTGGCGCCGTAAAGCAAATCTTGGAAACTTTACCATGTTTGAACACCTTTGCACCAAGACTGAAGAATCGAAGACGGGAATTGTAGATAATCTAAGAGAGAAAATTAATAACCACCTTCAAGCCCTTGAATCTGAAATACAACGTTATTTCTCAGAGTTCTCTGAACAAGAAGCTGTATTAGTACGAAACCCATTTCATGTATCTTTGGATGTTACCGACATTCTGGATGAAGTGCAGGATGAATTCTTGGAGCTGCGAAATGACACCTCAGTGCGTGATTTATTTCAGGACAAATTGTTACTTCAATTTTGGTGGTATCCTAAGTTTCCATGCTTTCTTTTCGAATATTAGTGCCATTTGCTTCTACTTACCTCTACGAAAGTGGATTTTCAACTCTTCCGCAGATCAAGACAAAAGCCAGGAATAAGCTGGAAGTTCAAGATGATATGAGATTGGCCTTGACAAAAACTCAACCAAGAATTATAACACTTGTTAAGCAGATGCAAACTCAATTATCACATTGAGTATTAATACTTAATAATTAATACTTTATAAAAAATATCACTGTTAAGTCATAAAACATATTTTTCAAACCTTTATTTTTTGTTTTATTGATCCAATATGGCGGATTTTTTAAAAAATCGCAAAAAAATGATCGCGATTAAAAAAGGTTGAGTACCACTGGTATAGATGATAGTTTCTCTTCCGCATCCTAGCTCCGCACGTCGCACGAACTGCGCATGCGTTTTATAAGAACATATTAATTCTGTGCGAGTTTCTGGAAATTATATAGTGTATATTAGAGGCGCGCATGCGCGTTAGCTTCTTTTTAATGGCACTCGCTTCGCTTACAGGCGAAGGTAGAGCGCTAGCTATACATATAGGAGAATTACATATATTGTAAATTCAATGAGATATTAAAAACCGTAAATCTATCGTACAGTACAACACATCTGGGTGCTTTACTGTACAGGATGAGTCAACGATAGAGTAAAGTTCATTATCTTATTTGTTTCGGGAATGACGAAAAAATGTTAAATACAATAGTTTTAGGGAATGTTAAGGTGTACAGTTTAAAATTATTTTTGAGTATACAGTGTACTTCAAAAAAGTGTGGCCGATATAACATAGGTTTTTTTAAATAGAACATCCTATTTTCTAATTTACTTTTAAATTCTGCGTAAAATTTTAGAACTTTTTTGTTAATAATGTTATATACCTAAACCGAGTAGTTTTTCTAATATTTCAATTTTTTAAAAAAAAAATACTAGTTTTCAGTTTTGTAAAAAATTGCCAGTAGCGCCATTGTTCCTGAAAATAGAATACTCATAATTAGTACGAGCATTCTATAGAGATGAAAAAAAAGATATATGTAAAGAAATTTGAGTTATATGCTACAGGGTGTTCAAAATAAATTTATACATTTCGACTATTTTAAATTGAAAAATCTTAAATTTTTTAAATGGCGCACCCTGTATATTATTATTTTTCTGATAGATTTTACAAAACCCTCTAACTTTCATTAAGTATGTCATATACCTATTTGTAAAAGTTTTCGATTTATTTTGAATTTTTCAATTTTTACCCTTGTTTTTAATACACTTATGCTATAACATCATAGTTGCCAAGACAAAACAAAAATGTAGACATTGTCAAATTTTGATATGTCTATTAAGCAAGTAAAAATAGTTTAATTTGTTGTAGTAAGTGACGTATAAAGGTAAGAGTTATGAATTTTCTTAGAAATAAATTAATTGATATGGTTTATATACTGGGCGAGGCGGGAAAAAATTGTCTTTTGGCAGTAAGGCTTTACGGAGCGAAGTACCCGAATAGATGTATTCTGGTTTACTACTTTCCGTTTCGTATACTTCACGCTACCACTACTATCAAACCATTCCATTAAGCACTGAAAAGATTTTGTAAATAGTATACGTTTATTAGGGGACTTCGCTCCGTAAAGTCTTACTGCCAAAAGATAATTTTTTCCCGCCTGGTCCAGTATATAAACCATATCAATTAATTTATTTTTAGGCAAATTCATAACTATTACCTTTATACGTCACTTACTACAACAAATTAAACTATTTTTACTTGCTTAATAGACATGTCAAAATTTGACAATGCCGACATTTTTGTTTTGTCTTGGCAACTATGATGTTATAGCGTAAGTGTATTAAAAACGAGGGTAAAAATTGAAAAATTCAAAATAAATCGAAAACTTTTAGAATCAGGTATATGATATACTTAATAAAAGTTAAAGGGTTTTGTAAAATCTATCAGAAAAAAAATAATAATATACAGGATGTGCCATTTAAAAAATTTGAGATCTTTCAATTTAAAGTAGTCTAATTCAAATTTCTTTACATATATCTTTTTCTTCATCTCTATAGAACGCTTGTGCCAATTATGAGTATTTCACCTTTAGAAACAATGGCGCTACTGGCAATTTTTTACAAAACTGAAAATAGTATTATTTAAAAAAAAAAAATTTTAATATTAGAAAAACTACTAGGTTTAGGTATATAACATTGTTAATAAAAAAGTTATAAAATTTTACGCAGAATTTGAAAATAAATTAAAAAATAGGATGTTCCATTTAAAAAAAAACATATGTTATATCGGAGACACTTTTTTGAAGTACCCTATATACTCAAAAATAATTTTAAACTGTGCACCTTAACATTCCCTAAAACTATTGTATTTAACATTTTCTCGTCATTCCCGAAACAAGTGAGATAATGAACTTTACTGTATCACCCTGTACAAAGAATAGAAAATATTAAGAAAATCATTTTTCTACATTTTATTTAAATTTGTAGAGTTTAAAGATTCCAAACTGATGGCAAGTTAAAAAGTAAAAATAATTAACAAATATTTTTTTGAACCTACCTTGTTTTTATTTTCCTTGCTAAAGAGAAGGATTGTGAGTGTGACAAAATCACACTTCAAGATTATTGCTTCTTCACTTTCTAAGGTTCCTAGATCATGAAAAACATACTCACTCATTTTCGTCGGTCTGTCGGGTTGTTGGTATGATAACTGTCGAATGAAATGAGGTATGAATTTCAAACTTGGTACATAGATAACATCTAACAAGGAGATGGCGCCTATAGTTTTTGAACGATATCGCTTCAGGCCAAGGGGGTGAAAGAGGTGAGGGTAGATAAATTTTAAAACGTTTCAATAGTAAGATGAAAGTTTTTTCTCTTTATTGGCCGACTTCAAAAAGAAGGAGAACCCCAATTCTACGCATATGTATTTTTTTTTAATGTATGTTCACGCATAACTGTGGCAAATATGTACCGATTTGGATAATTATTTTTTTATTCGAGAGAGCACACATTCTAGATGGCCCTATAAATTTTATTGAAACTGATTGTGTAGTTTCTGAAAAAATCCTGAAAAACTTAAATTTCTGTAATAAAACACCGATAACGCAAATATGTACCGATTTGGATGGGTCTTTTTAGTATTTCGTACGGAACACGGATCACTTCGGTGTTCGTCTGTATATCGCACCCAATTTTTCCGAAACTATCTGACATAGACAGTTTAAATTTGGCACAAATATATGTATTTATGGCCTAATCAGAGTCGTGTAGTTTTGAAAGTTAAATTTTGAGTCAAGGGGTTAGTTTCGTGGTAATTTTACAATCTTCAAGAAATTTAACTGCAAACAGAATAATGGCAGTATTTACCTATAAAGGACGTGGATACATAAAAGATATAAATAGGAAAATTAGTTCATAAAATTAATAGTTAACAAAATTATGCGTTAACTTTACTTTGAAAAAAACTACTATTAAAAAAGCGAAAAATCAGCATACAAAATTTTTCCACTATAAAGTAAAAAAAACCGGTCAAGTGCAAGTTGAACTTGCACAATTAGTGTTCCGTACGTTGATTGTTTTTGAAAAAAAAATTTTTGTTAGAGTGGTATAAAATGATCAGTGACTTCACAAAACACACCTTAAATGAGTTTTCAACAAAGTTTCTTTCCAATCTTTACTGAAAACTGGTGAACTTGAAATTTGTTTTTTTTATATACCAAATAATTTATTAAAGGTAATGCACTCGTGATAATTTTCTTTCAATCTATACCTCGTGGAGAATATTCCAGAATTTTTTCAAAATTTTTTGATCAGTACTTTTCGAGATAAGGTAGGGGACAGCGATTTTTTTTTTTAAAAGTAATACGAAGAAAAGTGTGCGCAAGTATTACATTATATATATTTTTTACTCGTGTTTTCACAAGCTTTCATTTGACACGACACTCGATGACCTAGTAAAAAATATTTTTTTTCACTTCCGATTTCACCCCTCAAAACGAAACTCTTACGTCAAAATTTATGTTACGGTGGTATAAAATGATCAGTGACTTCACAAAACACACCCCAAATGAGTTTTCAACAAAGTTTGTTTCCAACCTTTACTGAAATCTGATGACCTTGAAATTTTTGTTTTTTTTATATACCATATATATTATTAAAGGTAATGCACTCGTGATAATTTTCGTTCAATCTACACCCCGTGGAGAATATTCCAAAATTTTTTCGAAATTTTTTGATAAGTACTTTTTGAGATAAGGCCCGGGACAGCGATTTTTCGCGAATTTTTTTAAAAATAATACAAAGTAAAGTGCGCGCAAGTATAATATTATATATATATTTTTTACTCGAGTTTTCACAAGCTTTCATTTGACACCACACTCGATGACCTAGTAAAAAAAATTTGTTTTCACTTCCGACTTCACCCCCCAAAACTAACCCCTTAAGTCAAAATTTAATTTTCAAAACTACATGGCTCTGATGAGGCCATCAATTCCTATATTATTACCAAATTTCATCTTTCTATGTCAAATAGTTTCGGAGAAAATCGGGTGTGACAGACAGACAGACATACAGACAGACAGACAGACAGACAGACCGACAGACAGACAGACAAACAGACAGACAGACAGACAGACAGACAGACAGACACCGAAGTGATCTTATAAGTGTTCCGTACGGAACACTAAAAAAATAATGTTTTTGAAACACTCGTAAAAATACCTCTAAGATAAGATATTGCTTTAATTTGACAATTCCGTTATTAATTCCGTATAAACAAATCTTACAAATGTTAAAAACAGCTATTATTTATTATTATGATTTCTTTATAAAAATATCACTTTTGAAGTCACCGCCAATTTTTTGTGTCAATGTAATTAATTATGAACCTTACTAATAATATTAACACCTAATTAGATAATAAAATACACATAATTGGTTACATTGACACAAAAAATTGGCGCCGACATCAAAAGTTATCTTTTTTATAAAAAAATCCTAATAATAAATGATAGCTGTTCTTAATATTTGTAAGGTTTGTTTATTTTATTTTTTTTTATGGGTCTAGCACACGTGCTACAGGGAAGTCCCTAAGGCACTACAGGAGCGACACGTGTGCGGAGAAAGCGATTCACGTTGTTCTTAAATCGCTGTAAATTGTACTCGGTGGGAAACATAGTCCTGGGCAAATTATTCCAAAGGGATGATGTTCTCCATATAAATGACTGCTTGAAAAGCGTTGTACGAGGAGTAACAAGCTGAACCTCATACGGATGTGAAGTATTAGCGTGACGTGTACTTCTAACATGCACTGCTCTGGGAGGAATTAAGCGGGCCACATCCTTCGAACACTTTCCATGAAAATACTTGTAGAATAGGCTCAAGTTGCCAACCGTTCTTCGATGTTCCAGCGAATCAAGGCCATCTGGCAGTTCCGGGTCTCCAATCAGACGAACAGCTCTTCTCTGAATAGAATCCAACAAATGCAGTGTATGTTTGGGAGCGGAGCCCCAAACATGGGAGCAGTATTCCATAGTTGGTCGAATTTGAGCTTTGCAAAGAATTAACAGTTGTTGTGAAGTGTAAAGCTTTCTGGTTCAAAATAATATTCCCAACTTCTGAGAAGCTCTCCTTGCTCTGCCTGCAACATGTTCATGCCAGGACATATTTGCTCCCAAATTTACGCCCAACAATTTGAGTGACGATGTTAGGGGAATGGAGTGCCCCGACACAACTATGTCGGGTTCAGCAACGTTAACTTTTTTAGAAAAAACTGCCGCCTAGGTTTTTGTAGCGTTAAATTCCACTTGGTTACTGTCACCCCAAGATAGAATTTCTTCCAGGTCTTTGTTAAGTTGAATGACTTCCTGCTGTCTGTGGATATTCGTCTGAGTAGCCGATGTCCGAGCGTTCAAAATGAATGAAGAGATAAGTGTACTGTCATCTGCAAAGCTGTAGATTGGATTCTCAGTCTTTTCCAGCAGATCGTTAATATAAATGAGAAAGAGAATAGGAGACAGTATGGAGCCTTGGGGTACACCGGCGTGGATGGTGAAGGTGTTAGAAAGAAATCCGTCGACTGCCACTCGCAAAGAACGCTCTCTGAGGAAACATGAGAGCCACAAACAGAACTTTTCAGACATGCCATAAGAACGTAGCTTAGCCAACAGCCCATCGTGCCAAACACGGTCGAATGCCTTGGATATGTCAAGAGCAACCGCTCGAGATTCTCCAAAGTGTTCAATTGCGTTGTTCCAAACATGTGTTACATAAGTCAGGAGATCTCCTGTTGATCTATTTTTACGAAAGCCATATTGGTGATCGCTAATAATGTTGAATCCTTCAAGATATTTTAGAAAATGCTGATTGATAGCCTTTTCCATGACTTTTGATATTATTGAAAGCAGTGCGATTGGTCGGTAGTTATTTGGCAAGATCTTCTTGCCTTTTTTAGGTATTGGCTGAACTGTGGCACATTTCCAGCAGGAAGGAAATATTCCCTTTCTGTAAGATAGGTTGAAAAGTCTACAGAAAACTGGTGTTAGTTCCCTCGCACAGTTTTTGAGAACTATGGCAGGTATTCCGTCAGGGCCAGAAGCTTTTTTGGTGTCTAGCTTCATCAAAATACGTTTTATAATACGCTGCCTGAAGACAATATCGGGCATCTTTGACTGTACTATGGGAATATTAGGTGGTGTTTTTCCTTGGAAATCGACAGTAGAATGTGAAGCAAAGAGTTCAGCCAACAAGTTCGCTTTCTCAACAGGTGTCTTTGCAATAGAATTATCTGACCGTGTGAGTGGTGGTATGGTGAATTTGGTGAAATTTTGACTAACTGCCTTAGCGACTGACCAAAAGGACTTGGAATTGTTGGGACAAGCGAGAAGTTTGTTTCTAATCCGTTGATTGTGTGCCTCCTTGGTTTCGTCGATAATTTCTTTGCATCTGTTCCTGGCACGAACAGAGGTGGTGTTAGGATTTTCACGCCAATGTCGGTATGCAAGATGTTTAGAAGCAACAGCTTCTTTGCATTTTCGGTCAAACCAAGGCTTGCCGTTGGAAGGGCATTTCTTCGAAAAAGGGATGTAAGCCTCCATACTGGCCAAAATAACATCGGAAACCTCCTTGGCGCAGTCAGTGGGTCATCGGGTCGAAAACAAACGTATAACCAAGGGAAAGTTCGAAAATATTCCATGAGATCTTCCCATTTAGCAGATTTGTAGTGCCAAATCTTGCGCGGTTTAGGCGCGTCTCTGTCACTGATTGGTAGGATACTCGATGTCGATAATAGTTTATGGTCGGAAGAACCTAATGGCGGATTTACGCTGACCGTGTAAATCTCCGGATTGGTGGTTAAAAACAGATCAAGAAGACTGGCGAACTCCCCGTCTCGATCAGGGATCCGTGTTGGTTCGTCAGTAAGTTGAGTTAAGCCACAACTGATTGAAAATGATTCTGCTTCACGACTTTGTTCATCGGTAGTACTGGAATATTTATGCCAGTTGATGTTGTGGACATTAAAGTCGCTCAGGATGGCAATTTCGGCATTTGGATAGTTAATTTGTAAATGATCGATGGTGTCTGCAAGAGAAGCGAAAAGTGCTCTAAAGTTAGTATCGCTTGGTGGTCGATACAGGATACAGATGAACCTTGTGGTTGGTTGAGTCGTTATTTTTAACCACATAACATCAAAGTTTGGGGGCTCCAGAGCCTCTTCTCGTTGGCAAGAGAGGTCGCTTCTGACAAAAAGACAGATTCCAAAGTTACGCCTAAATCGGGAATAGAAGTCGTACCCAGGATAAAGATAGTTAACTGTGGTGTGGTCGATGAACTGACCTTGGTTTCACAGAGAGCGAGTATATGAGGTTTATTTGATTGCAGGTGTTGGTGCACTGAATTTATGTTCGAGTTTAAACCTCGTATGTTGCAAAAATCCATTTTAAAATTCTGATCTGTGCATGTCGAAGCACCTAAACCAGCCCCCACCCGGAGATCCGAACGGGGGGGCTATTTTACCTCCGAAATTTTTTGTATCCAGGTGCCTCATCTTGCTATTTGGTCCCACAGTCCGGGACATCGGCACAGCCACGAAACGTTAAGCAACTTCACGCAGCCTATGCCGATGCGATGGTATCACACCGGGCGATGCTGGTGGGATCTGGGCATCTACCATCTAGATTGTTCTTTAAGTCGCCTCCTACGACAGGCAGAACGTACCGGGGGAGATATTCTATCCCGCTCCCTCACGGGATTAATACGGAATTAATAACTGAATTGTCAAACTAAAGCAATATCTTATCTTAGAGGTATCTTACGAGTGCTTCAAAAAGATTATTTTTTTTCTTTCTAGTAGTACAATTTTGTGTGTTGGTTTTTTGAACTTGTTTTGTTTTTTTGTTAAAAAGTTTTTTTTGAATAATAAACAAATTTTATAAATAAATATTTCAAGTAAGACATATAAGGAAGGAAAGGGATGGGGGAGGAGATTAGAGGGGGTTGCTTCCTGATATATCGTTATATTGTTATATATCCTTTTCTGGGTTTTTGAAGTCTAGGAATCAAAAAATTAGATTATTTTTGCATTGTTTTCAAGATTAACCCAGAACAGTGTCGAAAGGGGAGGGATAGTTTATGATTGTGTAATTTCAATAACATTTTGTTTTTGATTGATGTACTGAACAAATTCTAAGCATAATATTTACAGTAAACTATGTTAGGAATTAAAGTTGGGGTAGAGGTTAATGGGGTCGCTTCCTATATATGGTGTTATGAGTTTTTTTTTGGGTTCGTGGAGTCAAGAAATTTGAAAATTAAGTTATTTTTTCATTGCTGTCAATTTTAATATGGTAAGGTGTGAAAGAGGTGGAGTGGTCAAATATTGTATGGTTTCAATAGTATAATGGGAACTTTGCCAAGTTTTTGGTTGTGACAATGTGATAATTTTAAGCATAATTATTTATTCACTAAATATAATTATGCAACGTATAGGAGGTGAGGAAGGGAGATAGTTACGGAGGTATAAAATGATCCGTCAATTATCAGACTGTGGAAGTAAATATAAGTTTGCTATATCAAGATTACAGAAATTAGCTTCTGACAATCGAAGAGGGAAGTGAAGTAAATGAGATCTCTCAAATTAGCTTAATTTACACATCACATATTGCTAATATAGTCTTAAAGTATTGTAGAACTTCACTAAAAACTTATCGGTTCTATTATATTTTACCAAACTACTACTATTATTTATTTTTTGTTTTCTAAACATATCATTTGACAGTGGATATGAGGCGGTCATATATCCCTTATACATTCAGGACACTTTTGAAGAAATTATGTTATATCTAGACTTTCAATAGTAATAATAATAAAAGTGAACATACTTTATATTCCATTAAATGATAGTTTTGAACATTTTTTTTTGATTAGGTTTAAGAGGCACCTGCTTTTTCACATTTCCGTAACTAAATTGCTAGTGACTCTTCTAAAATATATTGAATGTATTGCAAAAAGTTTGTAAGATTAATAAATATTAAAAATTTAATCTTGAAAACTAACAATTTTATATTTACAAACGACTCACAGCAGGTACAACCTTCAGACGGTAGTTGTTGCCAAAGTTAAAGTTAACTTAGACTGGAAATGTGTAAACTGGTTTAAAAACTAATATAACCCGCAGTTTCTTTTATGAAAAATACTCAATTTTCGTAATTAAATTCTTGTTTCCTCAACGCTGTTGGTCCGCTTTTAAAAATAATAGTAAAACAGTAAACATTTTCAAGGTGTCATACCGGTAAATATTTAGGTTAAACAGGTGCTAACTTACCTTATACAAAGTAAAAACTGACTCCAAACTTCAACCAAAACAGCCTTTCACCTTGTCACAATACTATATAACAAATTATTATTGAAAAACACTAAAGAATCACAAAAATAAAGACCAACAACCTTTTTTTTTTTTTTTTTTTTTTTTTTTATACAGGGAGAAATCCGCTTTATAGATTTCTGGAGCAGTCTGCGCACCGTAAGGGTGCCCCAAAGTGCTCCAGGTATGTGGGGCTCACCGACCTGAAGGGTTGGCATACCCACTAAAACTCCTTGTGAGCTGGGAAAACCCTCTACTCCTTTTACAATTCTGGTTTGTCAATGTCTAGATATAACCAACAACCTGTAAACGAAGTCTTAGAAAGCCATTTTGAATTTTGCGAAATATGCCGAACGGTTTATCGAACTTCTTCGTGGGTATTATGGCAAAGGAAGGAGCGGCCATCATGAATTCCTAATTTATCAATGAACACCCATTCATGTTACAATGACCTTTTACTACGTCCTTCTCTTGTAGTACTATGACGCCCCCGCATAGTAAATTTTGGAATAATGAATGAATTGGCTTGTCATTCATGAAATATAAAATAAAATGCGATCGTAACGAAGCAAATTGAGAATTTTAAACATCCTAATCCCCATTAAAACACTTAAATAATTAGTTAAATATACAATAAGATGAAAGAAAATATAAGGATTTTTTTTATTAATCATGTATATATATATATATATATATATATATATATATATATATATATATATATGTATATATATATATATATATATATATATATATATATATATATATATATATATATATATATATATATATATATATATATATATATATATATATATATATATATATATATATATATGTATATATATATATACGAGGCTGGTTTGAAAAGTCCGTGCAAAGTCCGAGAGATGGCACCACCGGCGCGTATCGAGGTCATGTTTAGTTAGTAGCATCTCTTGAATGAACGCACACCAAGTTTCAGCCATATTGGTCTATTTCTTTGTGTTTGGCATTCGTGTGAATCAAGGAAGTCGAGTGATTTTCAAGAAATGGACGAAAAAGAATTTCGTGTGGTGATTAAACATTACTTTATGAAAGGCAAAACGCCTCAGCAGACTAAAGAGAAGCTTGATAAACATTATGGTGACTCTGCACCTTCGATTAAAACAGTTTATAAGCGGTTTCAAATTTTCGGACTGGCCATATGGGCACAAGTGACGCTGAACGTTTGGACGGCCTGTGGAGGTTAAGACTCCAGAAATCATTGATCAAATCCATGATATGGTGATGGATGACAGAAGAGTTAAGGTGCGTGAGATTGCTAGTGCTGTGGGCATCTCGACTGAACGGGTACATAACATTTTGTATAAACATTTGGACATGAGAAAGCTATCCGCAAGATGGGTGCCGCGATTGCTCAAGCTTGACCAAAAACGGAATCGTATGAAGTGTTGCAAGGATGGTTTGCAGCTGTTCCAGAAGAATCCGGAGGACTTTAAGCGTCGTTTCGTCAATGTGGATGAAACATGGATACATTACTATACTCCTGAGACCAAACAACAATCTAAACAATGGGTTACCAAGGGGGAATCTGCACCAAGAAAGGCGAAGACCGTTCCTTCGGCCGGAAAGGTTATGGCGACTGTCTTTTGGGATACGCAAGGGATAATCCTCATCGACTATCTGGAAAAGGGTAAAACTATTACAGGTGAATATTATTCATCGTTATTGGACCGTTTGAAAACCGAGCTGCAAGAAAAACGCCCGCGATTGGCCCACAAGAAAGTCCTTTTCCATCACGACAACGCACCAGCACACACCTCAGCAGTTGTGGTCGCAAAATTAATGGAAATAGGATTCCACCTCGTTTCACATCCCCCCTTTTCTCCAGACTTGGCTCCCTCGGACTACTATTTGTTCCCCAATTTGAAGAAATGGCTGGCGGGACAAAGATTTTATTCAAACGAGGAGGTGATTGCAGACACTAATGGATATTTTGCAGACTTGGACAAATCCTATTATTCGGAAGGGATCAACAAACTAGAACATCGTTGGACGAAGTGTATAAGCCTAAAAGGAGACTATGTCGAAAAATAAAAAAGGTTTGCCCCAAACACTAGTGGTAGTTTTTATTTTTGCACGGATTTTTCAAGCCAGCCTCGTATATATATATATATATATATATATATATATATATATATATATATATATATATATATATATATATCTCCTGAGATTCCCCTCAGGGGCTAGGGGAATCTCCTAGCACGGGCATTGACGATCCCGAGGCACCTGAGTCATATTGTGCTGTCTTGTGTTGTCCAGACTATGTGTAACAAAAACGCAATCTTAAGGTGTTTACCGTGCCGAGAAGATGAATGGCTCAGCGTTTATGAGTCGGAAACGGTTTCCCCGGGTACCGGGCGCCCTCCGGGAGTAAGTAGCCTTGCTGTGACATCCAGGCTCTGCCGCAATCGACCTTTCTTTCCTAGGATACTCGTGGGAACACTATGTCGAATAATAATTATAATAGTGATAATGGCAGGGTGTTGAGGAGGCGGACCTCTGTCTTACAAATAGCTACAGCACCGCCACAACAACAACAACCACAGACGATCTAAACAACCGTCTCAGCTGAAACTACTCCCGATAGTTTTACCAGATCCCACATTGTAGGTGATGGAAATTGCCTTTTCCGTGCAGTTAGCCTAAACTTATATGGCCACCAAAACCATCATGAAAGACTCCGAGAGGTTGCTCTAAGATATATACAACAAAATTGGTCGGAACTTCACACATTTTCGTTAATTGGGGACAACGATATGAAAGACTTCAATAAGTACTATAACTATATGAAGAAAAATGGCAGCTATGGAATGAGCCTAGAGATACTTGCTCTCTCGGAGACCCAGAATAGTAACTTTCATATCTTCTCAAAACAACGAAGAACAAGAGATACAAAAATAACTTTTAGGGACAGACCAACAATAATAAGCACAAGAAAACACACTGAAACTATTTACCTTCTACTAACAGGCAACCCAATGGGAAGATCTCATGAAATATTTTCGAACTTGCCCTTGGATGGACGTTTGTTTTCGATCCGACAACCCATCTGACTGCGCCAGGGAGGTCTCCGATGTTATTTTGGCTGGTATGGAAGCTTACATCTCTTTTTCGAAGAAATGCCCCTCCAACGGCAAGCCTTGGTTTGACTTAAAATGTAAAGAAGCTGTTGCTTCTAAATATATATAATAATGCCTACCGACGATGGCGTGAAAATCCTAACACCATAAATCGTAACACCTTTGTTCTTACCCGGAACAGATGCAAGGGAATTATCGACGAAACCAAGGAGGCACACAATCAACGAATTAGAAACAAACTTCTCGCTTGTCCCAACAATTCCAGGTCCTTTTGGGCAGTCGCTAAGGCAGTTAGTCAAAATTTCACCAAATCCACCATACCACCCCTCATACGGCCAGATAATTCCTTTGCAACCACACCTGTTGAGAGAGCGAATTTGTTGGCTAAACTCTTTGCTTCACATTCTACTGCCGATTTCCAAGGAAAAACATCACCTACGGGCAAAGATGCCCGATGTTGTCTTCAGACAGCGTATCATAAAGCGTATTTTAATGAAGCTAGACACCAAAAAGGCTTCTGGCGCTGACAGAATACCTGCCATAGTTCTCAAAAACTGTGCAAGGGAACTAACACCAGTTTTCTGTAGACTTTTCAACCTATCCTACAGAAAGGGAATATTTCCGTCCTGCTGGAAATGTGCCACAGTTCAGCCTATACGTTAAAAAATGCAAGAAGACTTTGCCAAATAACTACCGACCAATCGCACTGCTTTCAATAATATCGAAGATCATGGAAAAGGTTATCAATCAGCATCTTCTAAACCATCTTGAACGATTCAATATTATTAGCGATCACCAATATGGCTTTCGTAAACATAGATCAACAGGAGATTTTCTAACTTATGTAACACATGTTTGGAACAACGCAATTGAACACTCTGGAGAATCTCGAGCGGTTGCTCTTGACATATTCAAGGCATTCGACCGTGTTTGGCACGATGGACTGTTGGGTAAGCTACGCTCTTGTGGTATGTCTGAAAAGTTCTGTTTATGGCTCTCATGTTTACTCATAGAGCGTTTTTTACGAGTGGCGGTCGACGGATTTCTTTCTAACCCCTTCACAATCAACGCCGGTGGGCGCCAAGGCTCCATACTGCCTCCTACTCTCTTTCTCATTTACATTAATGATCTGCTGGAAAAGACCGGGAATCCAATCTACAGCTTTGCAGACGACAGTACGCTTATCTCTTCATTCACTTTGAACGCTCGGTCATCGGCTGCTCAAACGAATATCCGCAGACAGCAGGAGGTCGTTCAACTTAACAAAGACCTGGAAGAAATTCTATCTTGTGGTGACAGTAACCAAGTGGAATTTAACGCTACAAAAATCCAGGCGGCAGTTTTTTCTAAAAAAGTTAACGTTGCTGAACCCGACATAATTATGTCGGAGCACTCCACTCCCCTAGCATCGTCGCTCAATTTGTTGGGCGTTAGTTTGGGAGCAAATATGTCCTGGCATGAACATGTTGCAGGCATAGCAAGGAGAGCTTCTCAAAAGTTAGGAATATTATTTCGAACCAGAAAGCTTTACACTCCACAACAACTGGTAATTCTTTACAAAGCTCAAATTCGACCAACTATGGAATACTGCTCCCATATTTGGGGCTCCGCTCCCAAACATACACTGCATTTGTTGGCTGTTCGTCTGATTGGAGACCCAAAGACCAGGCGGCCTTATTCGCTAGACCATCGAAGAACGGTTGGCGACTTGAGTCTGTTCTACAAGTATTTCCGCTTAATTCCTCCCAAAGCGGTGCATGTTAGAAATACACGTCGCGCTGGTGCTTCACATCCGTATGAGGTTCAGCTTGTCACTCCGCGCTTTTCAAGCAGTCTTTTATATGGAAAACATCATCCCTTTGGAATAATTTCCCCAGCGCTGTGTTTCCCACCGAGTACAATTTACAGCGATTCAAGAACAACGTGAATCGCTTTTTCCGCACACATGTCGCTCCTGGAGCGCTTGAGGGACTTCCCTGCAGCACGTGTGCTAGACCCATAAAAAAAAAAAGATAGAATGGGGACATCACATTTATAAGTATTATTCAGAGTTCTTTGCGTCAAGGAAATACACTATTACATTGTTTTTTTGCTATTTGTAATATTAACAGGGGTAGAGCGTAAAAGGGCTTGCTTTTTCATTAATCCCAATTTTAACAGAAATAGTATGTGGAAGGAATCTGGTTACAGAGTAAACCTAGAAAATGTTAAATTGATTATAGATTAAATTTTAGAAATATAAGCAGTTAAATTGGCTGAAATTTACTTACCTCTCACACAGAAGGCAAGTTATTGTTTTTACATCCCTTGTTAATCCCTTCTGTAATTTTTCTTTACGTGTTAGTACTCTTAGACCGCGAAAAATATGTATTCCCATTTCCGTCGGTCCAGGCTGTCAATCTGTTGGTCTGTTTGCATCGTTATACTCGAAGGAAATGATATTGTAACATTTGGAATAGGGATCAAACTTATAGTTTTGGCGCGATATTGTTTCAAAGGAAGAGGGTAAAATAGGTGGGTGTACGATTTTATTCATATTATGAAAATTTACTTTCTCTCTACGTGAGAAAGTCAAACTCAGTACTTATCTTAAAACTACATGTTTGCAAAAAAAGTACTGAGTTTATCAGTTTATCAATTTTTTCACTTTAACATTAAAAAATTCTAGATTTGTAACAAGAAAATCTTTTAACCATTTGGGTATTAATCTTGAAAGTGTTGTTAGAAGAACCTTTTTAAAACTCTGTTCTTATTTTTCCCAAACAGATAAGATTAGCTGAAACGCCTACGTCAGCTCTTAAGTAGCAATGACCAGAGTATAAATATATTTGCTCCCGTGGGTTATCAAGGAATTTCTTTTGAAATAATAGATAAGAAATCTCTTTAATTATGGTAAGATATTACTTTTACTAAGTGTGCGATGTATTATCTATTATTATTTTGATTGATTGACGCGATGAGTTTCTTCTCAATTCGTGGGAAAGGAAGGTGCATCAGCGAATATACGGACTTATCTGTGACCAAGGCAAGTGGGAAATAAGAACGAACGAGGAGCTGTATCAGCTATACAACGATTACTCGATCGTTGCGGTAGTAAAAAATGGAAGATCGCGCTGGTTTGGCCTTTTCGAGCGTATGCCAGACAATCACGGCACATAGAAGCAAAGTGTCTCGAAAAACTGGCCAAAATATAAAGGTATTATTAGATTTCGATGAAGCTCGGTATATTGGGGTTTTTGGGACTACTTATCACGAATATGAAATCAAATTTTCAAAAAACAAAATGGCGGATTCAAAATGAAGGACTGTTTTTGAAAAAATGTGAGTTATTTTTATGAAACTCTGTATGCATGGGTTTTTACGGTCGCTGATTACGAACATGAGGTTCAAATTTCAAAAAACGAAATAACGGCTCCAAAATGAGTGACTATTGTCCAAAAATTGTGAAACTCTGTATACATGGGTTTTTGTGGTCACTGATTAGGAATACGAAAAAATGTAATGTCGGCCTCAAAATGTCGAGTCGTCCCAACCCATTAAATGACGCCCTGAGGTGTTTATTCCTGTTCGTTCCGTGTTTTCTAATTCACACTTATTTGTTAACGGCACACGAACGTTGAGTTAATCATCAAACTTAGCGAAGAATTGCATTTGGATTCTGTGGACTTTTTTCCATCTGTTTCGGACTTCTGTCATTAATTTGAAAATCGATTTATTCAAATTTTCTGGCAAAACATATGTATGCGAAGTTTTTTTTTGTCACTTCCGCTACAGTAGTAGCAATAATTACATTTATGTTATCATGTAATTGGTTTTTGATAAGTAGGAAAATGTATTTTCTTGTAAAAGGAATTTTCATTTGGTAATACGCATTTCCTATAAAAAATAATAAAAATACATACGTTTTAGTTCAATATTTACATTAATTTTGAGTACTTGTTGTAAATAGTTAAATAAAATTGCAAAAATGTGCAACAACGTACTGAGTTTTTAAAAGAATTTTTTAGGTTAGAATTTTTAAATAATTGGTTGAATTTTATAACATTATCCCGAATTTTTTAACAATCATTTTAAATTTGCAACACTTTCCCGAATTTTAAGTAAAAGCTGTCACGAAAGTAAGATTGATACTAAACTTGCGACATTTAGCTCTCAATTATTCAATATTTTGGTAAAAAATGTCTGATAAATAACCTTTAACTAATTTCACGTTAAAATTTAATGGAGTTTTTAAATCAATACTTTTTTTTTTTAAGATTTTTGGGAATACTTTCTTAAAAAACTCGATAATTGAACAGTTAATTATTCACTTAACATTAAGTAAATATGAAATTCCAGAAACACAATGAAATTGTACTCACCTTCAGGGACAGAATTCATTTTTTATACAATTAAAATTCGTTCACTTTTTACATTCTATGATAGTTTAAACTTTATGACGTCGACGTGCTTCTCGAGAGATGCTGCGTGGCACTCAACGCTTCGAAATAGAATGAAAGTTATGAGACAGGTACAAGCGAAAGATGCTCCTGAGTGGTCGTAAATCATAGTAAAGAAATTGGCAAAGGTATTTAAAAAGGTAAAAATCCCTAAATAGAACCTTTTGTTTATGACATTTTGGCCAGCTTTTCGGGATTTGTGACGAATGTGCGGCGTGCGCAAAGCCTTCAGACAAAAATCATACCGAAGATACGTACGTGTGCGCCCACGCAAAAGATGGATGGAGGATGTTGAGGAAGACCTCCGGGAACTAGGAGTTCGAGGATGGAGGCGCGTGTGGTGGATCGAGATGCGTGGAGAGATATTGTACAGGAGGTTAAGATCCTTCAAGGGCTGTAGAGCTACTGGGTAAGGTAAGATATTTTATATATTATTAAGATTTAAAAATAGCTAATTGTTGAAGAAAATCGTGTGGTAGGCAACATAGCAACAATACGCCTGCGCCTGAGCTATTTCGTACAACAGCAGCTTGTCAGATGCGGGTTGAGAGAGATAGTAGACGAGTTATTTTAAAATGCATTTGACTGTATGGCGATACAGATTACAGATTACGTAGGTAATATTTCGAATATCTATAAAATTTATATGAACTATTATAAATGAACAAAGTCCATATGTTACCTCTGTTCTCGAATCTGTCCATTCATCTCGTAATATAGATTTAATCCAATAAGGATTAATACCCTAACGGCCGAGCTGCCTAGCGGTAATTGTTAGTAACAATTGCTCTATCGCCTTAGACTGCCACCTACGAAGTGCAGGTATATCTTACTGCGATATTTCAGAAATATTTTAGTTTAATTGTTGGTCATGTGTAAATGAGGCTCCTTAAGTGGTCTGGTAGAATTAAGAATTTATTTTTAGGTTTAAAAATATTTACATACAGACAATTACATACATATAATACACAAAAGTATAAATAGTATTATTTTTATATTATAACTATACATACAGGCTGTGATATTACCATTTTACAAATAAGAGGAAAGCTGCTACAATAAAAATAAATCGTGATAAAAATCTAATATTAAATTATTTTAAAATTAATAATAATAATTAAGTTATAATGAGCATCTTAGCTTTATTTTAACATTTAAATGCCCTTATGTCCCCGTGTTACTTCTCAACCTTCATATTTTATTACATGTATTAAGAAATATTATTTTTAACAATTTCATAGAGTTACGGTCCTTTAATATAAAATTAAAAGCAATTAGGAACTTATAAATTAAAAACTCTTCTATATTACTAAAGGATAACAATCACATAAATATATTTAAAATAAATTCCATGTATAATTAGCAGGAATAATCAATTTAATAACACAATAATATTTTGGCCAGTCATTATATAGGTAATATTACGTTAATTATGCAACGCATGTGGAAGATATATAAAAAATATATATAATCGCTTATTGAATTAAGATTGACTAGAACTAGAATATGCTATGTTTTGCTCCATATCAGAGTTCGTCAGCTAGCCAACGTGATAAGGCAATTGCAACTAAACCGTAACAGCACGAGCGATTTAAGAAGCGTAGATCCAATAAGACTAGCAGTCAACAAACCTTATCGTCGTCCGATGTGAACTGCCTAGAGCAAATTACGGACGATAAATAAGGTATAAGTACAAAATTCTATTTTCAATACCGTGTTTTGCTCTCGGATTAAAAATGACTCACATAGTTCTGAAGTTTGTTGGGTACTGGTACCTTTGAATATATGCTTTCTAAATTTCTCCTGCTGTTACAGTTGTGTTGTGATTGCCTCTTTACCTAAGGTAGCTTATGAGCTCTGATATGGAGCGGAACGTGGCATATCCTAGTTTGGTTATTATTATTTTTGTATGCCAGTAATTTTAATGCAAAGGCAAGTTGGTCCTGACTCGATAGCCATCTTTACTAAATAATCTTATAATTATCAAACAATCTTATTTTTAAATTTATTTTTATTGGATTATATTTTACGTATATTTATATAGATTGTTATTAAAAAATTAAGTCATTATATCTTAAATATCATTTTAAAAAACTTGAAGGTTTCTGACATCATAAAAACTTTGTATTACTCTTACGGGATGGAAAAATAATTTTAAATTAAAAAGTTTTAACTACGTCCACATTTGTTCATCAAATTATAACTGACTGGAATTTGCTCGACGAGAAACTAATTAACCAAGCTTCTGAGCTTGGGACGTACCAAAAAATGTTGAACTAAATTTTGACGGGTCCTGCACAATTTTCAAATGGATTTTTTTTTTATTTTAAAAATCTAATTTTTAATAATTTACATCAAGATTAGCTCATGTACGTACAATAAACTGATCTGAATTAATTAATTCAGTTGTGTTTTTTTTTACCTTACCCCCTAATCGAAAACTAAACTCCAAATAAATTAATTTAGTATTACTCGAATTAATTGTAGAAGCATTACTTCTGAAAATTCAGTTCTTTAAGTCCAGTTGCATTCTTTATAGGGTTATTGTAATTTGTTTTTCGACAATTAAGGTTACAGTAGTTGGTGATTTTTAATCCCTCCTAGCTAATTGGATTACTTCCGCAATAATTTAATTTCATTTATAGTAACAGAATTACTTTTTTTTAGTAATTAAATTATTATCAAAGTATTTGAATTACTTCTAAAGTAATCGAATTGCTTATCGAATTAGTTTAAAAAAATAATCGAATTACCCGTAATAGCGTATTTACTACAAAAGTAATTTAGATTGCGGAAAAAGAATTTGTAATTGAATTACTATAAAGAGAACTAAATTACTATAAAAGTAATTTAATTACTATGCAAAATATGAAAATGAGGGCATTATCATAAAATAGTTTCAGTTACAGTAATTTGTTGTGAAATTAATTGCTCTACGTGAGTAATGGGTAATTCAATCACTTTTTTTTTTAAATTACGAGCAAATATTAAGTTTGTTCTTAATTTACTTTTGAATTGAGTTGTATTTTAATTAGTTTTTAAAGTAATTGATCACAGGTTTGCCTCTGCGTTATAGACTAATTTGAATCTTTACTAATCGCACACGTATGTTTGTTTAAGTGATTTTAAATTATACTTCAATTAAATCCATTTATTAATATCCGAATTAACCTGAGCATTACATGCCAAGATTGGCATAAAATTCCGATTCGGTTCGTTCATCCGAGAATTCTAACATCTTGCTTTTCTTTAATTATGAATATGTAAATTTTGTATTAATGTTTGCGTAGGAAGTGTTTAACTACTTACTGCTTATTGTTTTACCTTTTTATAATTGTACACCTCTACGTATCAACGTAATTCTGAAAATGAATTTCTTAATCTATATAAAACAAAATATTAAATGTATTAACAAATTAGCAAACATCATAGTTTTAAACTATGTCAAAATGTCAAATATTATTACTTGTTATCTAATAATAATATTATATGTACCAGCAAAGACGGGGAAAGGAATTTTAAATTTCCCTGCTGAATGAAAATGATGCCTTCGAAATGTCATGGCAGATATATTTGACAACAGCGATGCTTCCTGCATTAATTAGCGTCCGGTATTTGCTTGGAACTCTGCTTAGACTAAACTATTTATTGTACAATTTATTAAAATCTAATTTCATGCTAGACTATAAAATATTAACAGTTAAATGACATCTACAGTAGGTAAACCGAAGTAGAATTTACTTTTTAGTTGCTACTGTGACCGTACCTGTCATTCTTTCGTGTTTGCCACTTTTTATAACTTGTAACTCACATGTTATATCGTACATTGCCAACCATTTAGAAAATTAATATATTTTTGGCTATAAAAGAGGTATTATACAATATACTAAACATGCATCGATAAGCTGAAAAATTCTACTGTTGTACTCGCGCAACAACACCGATTCGCCATTCGGATTCAGAACATATATAAAAACGCCACAACGGCTGTTAAACAGTTAGAAAAGTAAGACAGTTACCGTCCTAGAATACCCATCTAAGCCGCTAAATAGGGATAACAGAGATATAACTATTGATAGCGAGAAACTTAACCAACTATGAGTTATAGATGGCGTGGTCGTCATTGCCGACGATTCGACAGACGTGTAAATTATGTTGAGAGAACTATCTGTTGCCTGTGCAAGCGTAGTTCTAAAAATTAACTTCAAAAAACCAAAATTCGCGACTAACTTGGTACCCTCTTGTAACCCTAAAATCTTTGACGAAGAAATCGACTAAATAGACAAGTACATATATCTAGGCCATGAAATAAGCAACCCCGATCGAAACCCAATATCCAAAATTAGAAGAAGAATCAGTTTAGCTTGGATATATTCAGGAACGACATTCTAGTTAGTCTGAAGAGGAGAATATTCAACCGGTGCGTCCTTCCAGTCCTCACCTATGGAACTGAGACGTCTGCACATAAACTGAGGGTTGCGCACAGGCTCATGGACAGGTTTAGTGTGACTCGTAATGACGGAATACTTAACGAAGATCTGCGTAGACGCACTGGAGTCACAGATATCATGCACATAGCTACTTTAAAATGAAAATGGGCCAGATTTAGAGATATGAGATGCACGCGTAAAATAGTAGAATGGAGACCAAGGGCAGCTAAGCGCAGCAGAGGAAGGCCATCGCCACGTTGGTCAGATGATATTAAAAGGGCCGCTAACAACTAGTTACAAAATGTGCAGGATAAACAGAGATGAAGCTCTAAGGGGGAGGCCTATTTCCTGCACCATATAATTATTTCCTGGGTAGCTTTTTAGAAGATGTTGAATATGCACATAGGGCGCTTTAGGCGGTCATAAATCGATATCCTAGGTCCCTCAGGTAGAAAAAATTTGCTTACTTAGAATGTCAAATGGCTTAGAACAATAGGCGACCCTTCCGTTACCCATTTGACAGCGCGCGAGCCGGAGTTTCAGTCGGAACTTGATCGTTGCTCTGAGTGTTCGTTTCTCTTCTTGGCATTCGTTATAAAATAGAGCCTATACATATTGATCATTTTTATGTATTTTATTAAAAATAATTAGTAATGTTTTGAAGGTAGAAAATATTACTCGAAATTGTTGTACGAAAACCCGTTTTTCGGTATTTAAAAAAGTATTTGTTATATTTCAGGGTGCGTCCCAGTGATTTTATTGGTTTTAACAGAAAAAAAGGTATTTGCACTTATCAAATATATCAATATTAGCCGTGATTTCCTGCGAAATCGAAGTTTTCAAGGTCTTTAAATCAGACAGTGAAAAAAATCTTGAGAGTTATATTTTATTGCAAGATGAATATTATGATGAGCAAAGGAAGTGAAGCATAAGTTCTCGTACTTGAGATTCAAGAAAAAGTGAACAGAAGTTTTTCTTAAAAAGAATGACAAATTTTAAATACATAGGGGAAAACGCCGTTCTTCTGGTTGACCAACTAAATCATTTGTAGAATCAAGTGAGAGGAGCAAACGTAGAAAAACAGAGGAAGTACGCAGTGGTGCATGCATGTTGCTCAAACATCGGTTCAAAGTTCTGGAGAGAGAATTGTATCCAGTATTCTAAAAGACATAACTAACTCTTCCCAGACAGCCCAAGTATACCAGAAAGCATAAAAAATGTCCAAACAGCATAAAAAATACTCACAACTAAATCTAATGCAATAATAAGGAATAGTAACAAGAAGAATTATCCGAGTTACACCGTGTTATAGCAAACAAAAAGAAGGTTATCCGGCGAAAGAGGCTTATCGCGTAACTAAAACGTACTGAAATTAACTTATACTTATTGGATCACTCGTCCAAACATTGGTCCACATATTTGGAGGATGTACTAAAAAGAATTAAATCTAGGACAGCGTCAATCATTGACACTCGTTTCGAAAGGGGGATGTGACGGATCGCAAATTTAAGCAAAAAATGCAAGAAACAGATGTAATTGAAAGCAATATTTTTCAACAATTGATATGTGGGCCAAACAAGAAAATTATTTGGCGGAATTCAACTCCCTCTTCGCCACGACACTGTCGGCCAATGAGGATTAGATTTGTTAAAGAAACAGTGGATACAGAAGCGCAAAACAAGCATTTTCGCGTGTACCGGCAAAATTTTGATAGAAAATTTTCAAGAGAAGAATGCAATTTAGATGTCCTCAACAGATTATTGCTCAGTTTAGATCTCTTAATATCTAGTATAAGCCCAAAACTCAAAAAAAGATCTATGTCGTTTAGTAAAGAAGCAATGCAAATGCTTGTTCGTGTTGAACCCAATATTAAGGGCAAAAGTTTCGAAGAAGACAAGAAATCCGCGGAGGAATCTGCATAGGAAGCCGAGGAATGGACCTCGGACGTGAACGAAGAGACGTGGGATTCTTCATGGTGAATAATTATTTTTGTAATTTTTATTTAAGTCAACATGTTTTTTTTCTCAATATACTATTTTATATATATATATATATATATATATATATATATATATATATATATATATATATATATATATATATATATATTGAAATTCACTGATATATTTAGAAATAAAACCCGATATAAAGTATCTAAAAATAAAAAAAATAATTTTGGCTACATAAAACGCTGAAATACCCTTATGTGCGGGGCCAATTACATATTAAAGAATTTCTACGCCAATTAAAAAAAAATATCCCATCTTAAAATCTCTCCCTCTTTTAAAACTGGTTGTGGCCAATTTATAATTTCATTAGTAAATTTGTAAACAACCTAGACAGAACAAGGACAGAATTTTTTATAATGAATTTTTGAGTAATTTCCTAATTAGGGAGATTATCTCATTGCAATTTTCTCTTTATCTCATAGTCTTTAAGCGAAAAGATTAACTTAATAAAGTATCTACTGCACAAATGGAGAATCTTTTTTACCTGTTTTGTTTTAGAAATTTATCATTTTTAGTTAAAATTAAATCAAAAATATCTTTTGAAAACTACCCTTTCCAAAAAAAGATAATTAACAATATTCTGGTGTGGTCGATTTTCACTTGCTATTCTGTAAAAATATACCAATGTTTTTAGAACATAGAAAAATTTTTAGCAAATGAGCTTTCAAAATTTCAGATTATCAACTTTGTAGAAGACGTTTTGTTGCGACAAATATTAAGAAATACCTATAATCCCTAAAATAAATAGCATCAGTTTTCGATGAGCAATTTTTTTTAAAAAAAAGCTCATAAACCCTTTTATAATTCATTATTAAAACTTCATTACCTCTCAGATAGGAAATTAAAAATGCTAAAAATAGGATTAGGTCCCTTAGAAGCGAACTTCAAACTTATCAACTCCGTTTTTGAGGGACTGTAGATGCTTAAAAAATGTAAATTTAATTTCTGAAAGTCGACCTAGCACTGCAAGAAAATACTTTAAAAGAAAATTAGGTCGTCTTTCAGCAGGCATTATGGGCTCCTTTATGCAAAATTGATAGAACGCTCTATTTATGTAGTACGAAAGATTTTTTTAAGCGATATATATATATATATATATATATATATATATATATATATATATATATATATATATATATATATTTCATGGGATAGTAGTGCGTTGTGGTGTTTAATATTTAATAATTTAATAATAGAATAATAATGGTTGTACAATATAAGCACAATTTACTAAAAAAGATGTGAACTGTTTCAAGTGATTTTGCAGAAATTAATATATGTGTATCAGAAGCGGAGCAAGATTTAAGGGGCGAGGGGATATATGGATGCAAGGGGATTTCCTTTGGGAAAACAAAAAAGAAGAACATTAGAAGCGAAGCTGCCTTTGTAAGAAGGCGCTAATCCACAAACGGAGTGACTGGCAATCGAAAAAAACCCTCTTGCTCTGGACTTTTAAAGCTTATAACCATTTTATACAGAGAAGTTTATACCGAATTTAAAAATCAATGACCGAGGCTGGTGTATTTTCATAAAAGAAACTATTCATGTAAACTCTTAGTGGTATTGCCCCTCCCCACATTCGAAGAAGCTTCCTAAGAAAATTTAAAAAAAAACTGTGCTAACCCCCAGCTGCCGATACATGCAGATATTTCTTACATATCATTACAAGGACTCTAATCTACATCTCCTCCACTACTTTCTGCAAATCAACTTGTCTCACATAGCGCACACATTCGACCCTACCTACCAGGAATGGAACTAATACGCTGTGTTAATTTGAGTTTTTGGTTGTGAAATTTTTGTTTTAAATTTAAGCTTCGGATGCAATATTGTTGAGAATTAATTTATTATAACTAACGCGTTTAGATTTCGATATTTTTTGCGATTGAAATCCGGGAACAGATTTTCGTGATTAATTCTTGGGATTTTAGATGGTTTTGAGTCTTGATGTGAAAGTCTCTACGACATAAATAGTTGGGCAGTTCCAACCTACCATGCAGTTGGGAGTGCCCTTAGGAATTTATTTTGGGTAACTTGGATGAGCTTTTTATTGGTTTCTGCTGCGTGTAGTAAATAATCGTATAAAAATGGTCTTATGATCTGTTCACATAGCTGCAGTTTTTAAGTAATATTTTGCTACTTCTTCCGACAAGGCAACATAGAGAGCCGATTGGCCGGTTCGATTTTGTCACTGCAGACGTAATAGTTCTAATAATAATAATAATAATAATAATATTAAACAATTTTATTCAAAGTATGCAATATACAGTGAATAGGACAGAGTGCAGCTGAACAAAGATAAAAGAAAAAAAAACTTAATTTAACTGAAGCAAAATATATGTCCATCTGTCTTTACACTTGCCCCTAGGCAGCAACACACTAACACATGCACAACCAAATAATAATAATAATAATGCATAACCACATTACATGATGCACAACCAAATAACAAACAAAAAAAAATATTGTGTCAGTTACAGAAAGCCATGATTTAAGATTAGAAAACTTACATTTTTAGGAACAAGTAAATTCTTCAATTATTCTGCAATAACAAATGCTTTAGGTGCTTTTTGAAACATTTGACTGATTTGGATTTCAGAAAGTGCGGTAGATTGTTTTAACTAAATTGTAAGTGAAAGATCTTTCAAATATGCTTGTGTTACGAAGTGGGGGCGTAAGTAAGCCTCTGCTTCTTATATTTATATTATGAACGTCAGTCTTCAACGGAATTTTTTTAAAAGATACGTAGGTGACTGAGTGCAGATAATTTTATGATACACGGTACAACAATGCAAATATTGTCTTGACTTCATGTCAATCCATTTAGCTTCCTTCAGTTTATAAGTAACTATATTTCGTTTCTTTATACCGTAGCTAAACCGTAAACAATATTTTTGAATTTTTTGAATTCTTTTGTATCTTCTGAAGTCAAACAGGAGCCGTAAATAACATCACAGTGGTTAAATATGGATAAAATGATAGAATCGCAAAGCATGAGTTTTAATTGAGTATTTAATAAATGTCTTGACTTATAAAGACACCTAAGTAGACCCACTGCCCTCTTAATGCAAGTCGACACGTGTTTTTTAAATCTTAAAGTTGAATCCAAAATTAAGCCAAGATTTTTAGCCTCAGCTTTAACAGGTATCCTTTCATTAGAAATATTAACTTCAACTAGTGAAGTGAGTCTCTTTACAACAATTGGTCTACCAAACAACATTGCGACACATTTGTTGGAATTAAGTTTCAAATGATGTTCCTCCGAAACTCTCTGTATGACTTCCAGATTACCATTTATCAGTCGACAACCGTCAAGCACTGCATTCTCAGAAAAAGAGTAAAACAACTGAGTATCGTCAGCGTACATCTGACAGTTACAGACTTTGAGAAATGATGGAAACAAGAGGGTATAAATGCAGAATAGAATAGGGCCCAAAATTGATCCTAGCGGGACGCCTCTGGTCACCCTTTGGCGGTCCGAGAAACATCCACTCAAGACAACTCTCTGATGACGATCTTTGAGATATTCTCCAATAAACTTAACAGCGTCTTTGTCCAGACCTACAAACTTCAAGATATGAATTAAAAGTGAGTGGTCGAGCATGTCAAATGCTTTTGAATAATCGAGCAAGATTAAAATAGTACATTTATTTCTATCGATCTCTCTAAATATATGGTCGGAAACATTAAGTCACACAGTTGTGCAGTAGCACAACTGTGTGACCGCCTAAAGCCAGACTGCACTGTAAGTAAAATATCATACTTTTCTATATATTCTACTAATTGTGATTTTACAATATGTTCAAGAACTTTGGATAATACGAGAAGTATGCTTACAGGGCGCAAATCACTATATGCCATTGGGCAGTCAGTCTTAGGTAATGGTACAACATGCGCAGTTTTCCAGGCGGATGGATTTATTGACATCTCGATACAAAAGTTTACAATATGACAAATATATTTTAAAATAAAGGGACAGCAAAAAATGATAAATTAATAGGAATATTATCAGAACCCACAGCTTTTGTCCTTATTCGACACAAAGCTTTTGAGATCTCGATTTCAGTAACAGCACAAAGTTTTAAAGCAGTCTTATTTGAGTTATTAGTTATGTAATAATTTTTAGCATCGAGATCAGGGGTTTTTAATTTGAGGTATTGAATTGACAAAATATTGATTTATATCGTTCGGATTACAAAGATTGTCAGGAAGTTTTTTTATTTTTAATTTTAATGCTATTTAAGTTTTTAAGTGCTTTCCATTTTTAGTGTTCCGTACGGAACACTTATAAGATCACTTCGGTGTCTGTCCGTCTGTCTGTCCGTCTGTCCGTCTGTCACACCCGATTTTCTCCGAAACTATTTATCATAGAAAGTTGAAATTTGGTAGTAATATAGAAATTGATGGCCTCATCAGAGCCATGTAGTTTTGAAAGTTAAATTTTGACTTAAGGGGTTAGTTTTGGGGGGTAAAATCGGAAGTGAAAAAAAAATTTTTTTACTAGGTAATCGAGTGTGGTGTCAAATGAAAGCTTGTGAAAACACGAGTAAAAAATATTTATATAATGTAATACTTGCGCGCCCTTTTCTTTGTATTATTTTTAAAAAATCGCGAAAAATCGCTGTCCACCCGCCTTATCTCGGAAAGTACTTATCAAAAAATTTTGAAAAAATTCTGAAATATTCTCCACGGGGTGTAGATTGAACGAAAATTATCACGAGTGCATTACCTGTAATAATTTATCTGGTATATAAAAAAAAAACAGAAATTTCAAGGTCATCAATTTTCAGTAAAGATTGGAAATAAACTTTGTTGAAAACTTATTTGGGGGTGTGTTTTGTGAAGTCACTGATCATTTTATATCACCGTAACATAAATTTTGACTTAAGGGATTCGTTTTTGAGGGGTGAAATCGGACGTGAAAAAAAAATTTTTTTACTAGGTCAACGAGTGTGGTGTCAAATGAAAGCTTGTGAAAACACGAGTAAAATATATATATATATATATATATATATATATATATAATGTAATACTTGCGCACACTTTTCTTCGTATTACTTTTAAAAAATCGTGAAAAATCGCTGTCCCCTACCTCATCTCGAAAAGTCCTGATCAAAAAATTTTGAAAAAATCCTGGAATATTCTCCACGGGGTATAGATTGAACGAAAATTATCATTACCTTTAATAATTTATCTGGTATAGAAAAAAAACAAAATTTCAAGGTCACCAGTTTTCAGTAAAGATTGAAAACAAACTTTGTTGAAAACTCATTTGGGGTGTGTTTTGTGAAGTCACTGATCATTTTATACCACCCTAACAAAATTTTTTATGTTAAAAACAATCAACGTACGGAACACTAATTGTGCAAGTTCAACTTGCACTTGACCGGTTTTTCTTTTTGGCTTGAATTTATTATAACGCTTTGAATATATGCTTTTTTCTCCCTTCTTATTGCGCTGTTAGTAAAATTTCTGTAGTTTTTGTAGATATTAAAGTCCTCTGGCTTTCTATATACAAGTTTCATAATAATAATTAGTTTTCACATAAATGTATGTATTTAAAGCGATTTGATGATTTAATAAAATTAAGAGAAGTTGTTTTTGTTGTTTAACATTAAATAATTTATTAACTAAATTAAATAATAATTAAAATAATAAAACAAAATTCATTATATTTTGTCTAAAAATATTTACTATAAGCAGTCGTGTAGCCAAGGGCCATAACGGAGGTAATAATGAAGTTACGATACACGTATAGACCATCGTTTAGTTAGTTGTAAGCTACAATATCTGTGGCTATTAAGAAACGATAACAGTGAACATTACTGACATTTTATATGTTGTAGTAGATTATAAAGGACATTTCCGATTATAATGAGAAGCTAGTTAAGTCCACATATAACCAATATATTGCTAATGCCATACCACAGTTTTAATACCGGCATGAAGTTTTGTTCATTATTGGCGAGTTTGTCCATTTCTCACAAATTTCTTCTTTTTGTGTGTATTGGATAGCACTTGATATAAATTATTTTTACTTAAAAACTACAATATGAAATAAACGTGGCATAAGATTAGTTTTAATCAACTGACATCTTGAAAGTGATTGAGTACATAAGGAGATAACACCATTTTATTGTTTAATTATTGTTTTTTTGGTTATAAGCATTTTCTAAAATTCAGGCCCAAAGAATTATTTGTTTCAAAGAAATTAAAACATATTTTACATTTTAGACGAAGGCTTTCGTATTTTAAAAGTCATTTGTTACTTTCCTCGTAATAATAATAATAAATTATCCTTGGTCCCCTTAGATTTCTTAAGGAAATTAATATGGTCAGGGATCACCAATCGAACCACATATATATATATATATATATATATATATATATATATATATATATAACCAATGTAATTTTACAGTTTATGTAATGGATAATATGGAACTTTGTCTTCTTGTAATCATTTGACCAGACCGGATTTAAATTATTCTCAAAATATCAATTCAAGATATGATATAAAAGGATGACCTGTGATAAAAATTGGATGGTGTTATGCATTTCAGGATGCGTTTGGTTAGCCACATAATTGAACAGGACTTGCTTTGGTGTTTTCCTTTTTATGTTCTTGACATAGAATATTAATTCCCAAGGAATTTATTCTGCTAATTCATTACTATTACAGGAATTCTGAAAAAAATATATTTGAAAATTTGCTGATTTTACTTTCTTTAAGGCAGAAATAATTAATCAACTGGTTGATTAACCTTGTACAAAAACAAAAAAAAGTGGTTAGTTCTTTTAGTTTTTGTCAGATTTATTATATGAAAGTAAAGTTAGAGAATAAGGCGTTTTTTATGCACTGGTAGATCCTGTTTTCCTATTTTATTCAAGACATGAGCAAGTTTGAAACAATTGACAATGCTGTCGTTATTATAGATGGATATAAGGGAAATCACAAATTACCTATCGGCAGAAAAATACACATGATATGAAGTGTGAATTTGTAGGTTATATTTACTGATTACTTTTAAAACACATGGTCATTTTTATTTATTACCTTTGCTATTAAAGCAAAAAATCCACCATTCGACAACATCTTCGTGCCCATGATGTCAAATTCTGAAGCACATTGAAGAGACCTTTGCTGGGCGAAAATTACGTCGCGAAGCGGCTCGCTTGGGCCCACGATAAGATACTAAAGTGGCCCTCACAATCGCCGGACGCTTTGAAAACATTTGGACTGTTGTAAAGAGAAAGCTCAGAGGAAAGACTCTGAGGACTTTCACTCAGTTGTCTCGCGAGATTCGAAACATTTGCAGAGTATGCAGAAAATCTCGTCGACAGCTTGCCTCGAAGATGCCAGGTGATTATTGATGCAGGAGGCGATTGGACAATTTACTAAGGTAATTGCACACCAAAGAACACACTGTGGTGACTATTGGATTTTGAAGCTTTTGATCCTAACTATTTTGGAGGTTGCAGATTTTGCCATGACTTAGACCTTTACCATTCCCAGACTTTTAAGGTTATTAGGCTAATAATTACAAAAATTTATTAAAGTTATGTTTTAATGACACCAAATAAAAAAAAATAAATAAAAATTTTAAAATACAAAATTTATACAGTTACATTTGGTTCTTCTTTTAATGGGACACAAGCTTCTGTATTTTCATCTTCATCAAGACTAACAGAATTGTCGTTGGAAAGCAATCCACAATAATTATTAACAGGTTTTTTACATCCTTTAATTTGACTGACTTGATAGCGCAGCCTTCTGGAACTTGTTCAGGGTTAATCATGTCAACAGTGTGATTTTTTTTTGTGACACTCTTGTATGAACCAAGGAAAGTTTTGCAATGGCATACCCCTATAATTAATACGTTACTTTTTTTTGAATTTTTTTTTTAACGAAAAACCTCTTCGCCTTTGCAAAGGGAAAGTGACAAGAACCAGGGAGTTTGAAGAATTGTGCAGCTTCCTTTTTCCAATCAAATACTGTACACTTTCCACCTACTTTTGTAACAGTTGCTGATAATTTAAAAATATCAACATACACATCTGGATTGACTATTACTTCAATATTTTTAATTCCTTTTTCAATGTTTGCAAACACTCTCTCAGGCGGCCAACTACAGGGAAAACGATTTCTTCAATATGTAAAGGTGCTTTCTTAATCAACCATGCAGAGCACATGCATATTAATGTTCTCGAAACACATATTTTCAAAAATACGAGCGGTTACGTTCTTACTTGACAGACTGTACACTTTTGGAAAAGTTACATCGGTTGTATCGGAAGAAAAGTTTAAAATAATAGTCACATTTCCTTTATTGTTTTTTTTTCTTTTTGAAAATAGTTACTTCATTACTAGAGACCGGATTATATGCATTTGCATATTTTCATATGCATTTGCATATTTAGACCATTCTCACCGGTTATTGCCTATTTTACCCAAAATCTAGTAATGATGCATATTTTCCCTATATTTACAATATTTCTCAGTATTACTAGGCAATTGAATTGCTCAGGGTATTGTTAATGTCGCCGTCTGGAACCGATCTTATCGCCGGGACATTACCTGCAATAGTCTAAACATCGATTAGGTTATAGTGCCAAGGGAATACCCAAAATTACGACGGTATTTTATTCCTTTGTTTTTTGTTTCTTGGTCGGGATATTAAGTGATAAGTAGTTAGGTTCTAAGAATATTTGTTTGAGCGTAGATGAAATAAACAATTTTTTCGAAGACGAATTTTTATTTTAAAACAAGATATCAGTCTTAACATTATTGTTGACTCGCTTGCATCAGCGTAGTCTTTTTGCAATTTTTAACGTGTTGTGTTAAAGTCTAACGTGTACCATGCCACCCGCAAAAAAAAGTATCTCTTCGTGGTAGTTGCTTATCCTGGAACATTTACATACGACGTTATATTATATTGTCGAGTTTGCGAGAAAAATGTTTCGTGCACAAAAAAGTTTCAAATTGACCAGCATGTCAAGACAAGTCTCCATATCGCAGGATTGCAAAAAAAAGGCCCACGACAAGAACTTATAACAGCAGCAAGTAGCAGTGATTCCACTTCTATAGGCAAACAAAAAAACAACTTTAGCATGGATTTATGTGAAGCATTGCTTGCAAGTAATATTCCTCTCCAGAAACTTACAAATCCTACATTCAAAGATTTTCTGCGAAAATCCAAAAATACCAGACGAATCAACACTGCGTAAAAATTACATACCAACAATTTACCAACATGTTCTGGAAGAAATACGTAATGAACTGCGGCTGAAGTAAACTAGTTAAAGCCAGAGCTAGTTGCGGATTGGACGTTAACAGAGAAAGTATTCCGCCTTGATTCGCACTGGAGCCCCCTTGCCAGGGACTTACAGGATCACTTTGGAAGGGCTGAGAAAAAGATCAATTGCCCCTTATTATTTGGATTTCAGCTGATGAAACTACCGACAGTTGTGGTCGCTATATTGCGAATTTAATTGTGGGTGCATTAAGATTAGAGCTTTCTTCTTCCTATTTGGTGGCCTGCAAAGAACTTGACAAGACAAATCATTCTACGATTACCAGATTTGTGAATGAGGGTATTAAAAAAATATTTCCTGAATCTTTTGCAGATGAAAGAGTGTTTATATTTATCTCAGATGCTGCTCCCTATATGACTAAGGCAGCCAAAGTCCTCCAAAAATCGTTTTTGTGTTTCCTTTAATAATTAAAGTTTGACATAATTAACATTTAGACAAATATAAATAAAAGTATTAAATAATTTAACTAATTTATTTAAATAATAACTTTATTTCTGTTGTGCTAGGTTAAGTGATGGTTTAAACCCCACAGTAATAGATGGCGTCACGTTCTTGAGCGATCAACGTTAATAATTTAACTTAGTCTTAAGAGAATTAAACTCTGTTTAAGCACACTTTAGGCAAAAAAATAAAATAAAGTAAAATTAATTTTTAGTCACATTGAAATTAAAATTACGTTCTAACCAAGTTTCTAAACTATTTACTAAATATTTTTACTTAAAAATAACAGATTAGGGTTCTTAAAAGTGTACAGGCGTCACAGAAAAACGAGGCAAAGCTTTAAAACAGTTGAAGAATCAAGCCGCATTAAAATTTATGCCAATACAAAACAATATGGCACAGCGTGAATGTTTTCACATTACCGTTTCATTAGTATGAACAATATATGTTATTGAGTTATATGAAATTTATGAACTAAATTTCAATCTTACAAAAATCGTCGACCTAACCTTAGTTCTTGACATTTTTAACGGGAAACAATTTTCTGATTTATAAATTGTGAAAAAAAAACAAACTTTTGAAATGACGGGAAGAAATGAAACACTTATTATGTATTATTACCGCTATATTGCACAATTTTGCGACTGCAGTTTCGACCTATGCTTATGTACTAAACTTAGTTACATAGACAGGTCATACTAAAATTAAACTTAGGTGGTAGGTATAAAACATTATTATTTTTAATTCTAGGGTTAATACAATTAATCTTAAGTGGTAGGTATTTTATCGTTTTATGATTGTAAATAGCGGTGAATAGAAAAGGTTTAGTTGGTCGTTTAACAGATTACAGTTTTTAATGATTCTAAGATATTTAATTTAAAACTATTCTCTGCATAATGTAAAATTTCCGTGTTATGTAAATCAGAAAAGGGGTGTTGATTTTCTGTACAGTGGTTTGCAAATGAAAAATCTGTTTTTTGTAGTCTATATGATCTAAAATGTTTTGTATATCTGATTTTAAAGTTTCTTCCTCTTTGCCCAATATATATGCTGTTACAATCCGAGCAGATAACTTATAAATTCCAGATTTTTGAAATTTGTCCGTCTTATCTTTGGTACTGTAAAGGATATTTGATAGGGTATTTTGCAATTTGAGCGCAATTTTCAAATTATATTTTGTTAAAATATTGACTAATTTTTCGGATAGCGTGTCCTGGTAGGATATTGTTATGTATGTATGTTGTTCCGTGGATTTAATTTTGGGGTATATTAAGCGAAAAGTAAGTTGCTTTTGTTTTTTGTTTATTAGTTTTTCAATACAGTCTCAAGAGAAGTTATATTTTCTCGCAATGTTTATAATGGTATTTAGTTCGCCTTCTAGGTCAGCTTTGGATAACGGGAGTGAAAGGGCTCTATGTATCATTGAGTTGAATGCTGCCATTTTATGTTGATTTGGGTGGAATGAGTCGCTAGGGTTGTTATACCTCTGAATGTTGATTTTCTGCATACTTTAAATGTGCAAGTATTATTTATATGTAAGATGCTTAGATCTAGGAAGTTAATTTTGTTATCTATGTAACTCAGTTTAGTACGTAAGCTTGATAATGACCGTATAGGTCAAAACTGCAGTCGCAAAATTGTGCAATATAGCGGTAATAATACATAATAAGTGTTTCATTTCTTACCGTCAAAATGATAAATTACTATATAGTAGCGGCCACAACTATCAAATTTTCGAAAAACAGTGGAACGTAACTTTCTTGAATTAACTTTTGTTTTAAAAATCTGACCTTTAAATAAGATTATGGTAACTATTATACTGATTTAACTTGTACTGATTAATGAATTCTGATTGATGATGCGGCATTATTTTTTAATTTGGATTTAGTTCAATAATATACAATCAGTTTATTTTAGACTTATCTGAACAAACTTGAGCTAATTTGAAAAGTCGCGGCAATAGCTTTTATGGGATGATATATATATATATATATATATATATATATATATATATATATATATATATATATATATATATATATATATATATATATATATATATATATATATATATATATATATATATATATATATATATATATATATATATAGATGATAAAATCAGGTTTTGGACATTTATCTGCATCCTGTTGGAATTGTTTTTCCAAATGACTTTCTCTTCTAGTGTGTGCAAAGATCATTGAATATACTACTTACAATAAGAGAATAAAAGTTTGCTTACTTACTTACTGGTTCCTGTTTTATACTTTTGTAATATAATAAACATTCCTGGCAACATGGGTATGTTTTGAGTTAATTAGCTTCTCATCCGATTACAGATTTTCTCAACTGCATTAATTGAGTTTAAAAAATACATGGTACAATACACCCAGATTTATTATTGTATGGATTAGTGCATTTTTATATTTCTACAGGGGATAACGAAAGTCTATAAGGTCGGGATGTTATGTACCCACCCCAACCATCCCCTAGAACTTATTCCTAACCTAACTTTTTTAAGTTTTCTTTTAATTTTTTCGACGTTTTTGACTAGTTAGTAACCTTTTTTTATATTACAGCAATATGCCACAGAGGCCAGAAAATGAATAAAAAACATTCTAAGATCTTCGAACTCGGTATTTTATCCACTATAAAATATTTAATCTTGCTTCTATAAAAACTTTCTTCAGCAATTATCCACTGGAACTTACTTCCGACTATATGATGATATTAGGATAATTAATACTAAATGTATAATTTTCCGAGATTGATCCTGTGTCCATTGAAAAAGTGAACTGACTTCTCGCCGAACATACCACCGTCTGTCTTGAAGAAGCCGGCAAGATGATCGGCGAAACATTGGCATCACTTTTTTAAACGGCACAGGAAAAATCCAGAAGAATTATATTTGTAAGCTTTATGACCCGTGGAAGTTTCCTATCAAAATTAAAATTATACTTTGTGTAAATAAATTAGAAGACAGTTAATCCAAATAACCTTTTTACGACAGTTTACTGGAAGCCCAAAATTAAGTTGAACTCCATTTACAAGCTTATAAAAGGCATTCAAAAACACATAAACATACATTTCAAAATACGAGAGGTGATAGATCGATCATAGATTACATTCTAACAAATAGAGAAATACATTATACACAAATATTAGACATAAGATGTTTATGTTCTGCAGATGTAGGAAGTGATCATAGTCTTGTATTGGGAAAAATCAGAATGGCAATAAAGAGACCTCAAAAAACAAGACTAACAGTTTACGAAACAAAGACAAAGGTAGAAAGTCTATAAGACGAATCAATAAAAAATCTTTACCAGATAAGATTGGAGAATGAAATAAATAAAAACCCAGCGGTAGAGGAAGAAGACATAGAAGACAGTTGGAGAAAGATCGCTTTATAAATGCAGCAAAGGAAGCACTCGGGGAATGTAAAATAAACAGAACATCAAGAAGACCGAATTACACCTTGATTCTGCGCGGAAGTGAAATTAAAATGCCAAGAAAAAATAAAAGCTTATATTAAATATAGATCAAGAAAAACCATAAGAAGAATATAAGACAGTCCGCAATGAAACAAACGCACTAGTGAGAAAAAAGAAGATGGAACACTGGGAAAAATTCTCTGAAGAAATGAAACATGACTTATATGGTATGTAAAAGGAGATTTGGCGAATGATATATGGACAGCGAAAGGAAATGAAAGAATCAATAAAAGTAAGATACATCGAAAAAGTTACATGGATAAATATATAAAGCAAAATTTGGCACCCGAAACACCAGAAATAGTAATCAACGAAACATCAAAAATAGATGACAAACAGGTGGAAGAAAATTAAAAAACCGAAAATCAGCTGGTAAGGACGAAATCCAAGATGATCTATTAAAGTGTGGAGGAGTGAAACTTACTAAAGAATTGACAAAACTCATAAACAAAATAATACAGGGATCGCGAATACCAGAAGAATAGGGAACAAGCATAATGATACCACTTTTTAAAAAAGGAGAAAAAACCGATCCGAATAATTACACAGCCCCACAAAAAAAAAGTGGGGTATACTTTTGATGCGATATATCAGATCCGTAGTATTTTTGCCCGCTGATCACGAATCTGACGTCAGAATATCGCTATCACATCTCAATTTTTTTCTAACCTCAAAAAATAGGTAAAAATTAGTAAAAATTAAGAAAAATATACTCCTAAAAAATTGATTCAAGCTTTTTCATGAATCCAAAGATGTATTAATATGTATTCGGACACGCTAAGCTAATATTCATCGGTTGGATTAAGCCATACAGTTCTGTTTTCTTTCTAACCTCAATAAATCAGACAGATATAGTGCTTCTCGAATGCAAAAACGAATTAAAATTAAAATTCAACCGATTCTTACCAAACTTGGTACACGGGGTTTTTTTGGGTTGCTGATCATGAATCTGAGGTCGGATTTGCAAAATTCAAAATGGCGGATCCAAGATGGCGGACAAAATTTTTGAAAACCAATCGATTCCTACCAAATTTGGTATACAGTTGGGGAATCCTCAAACTTGATACTCTTAAACCCTAAACCCTGAGACCTTAGACTCCCATACCTTGTAACCTCAAAAAATAGACCTCAATAACCCTGTAACTTTAAAAATGAGACCCAATAAACTCAAAACCAGGACTTTTTTAAACCATATACTCTCAAATAGTAGACCCTTAAGCCTTAGAACTGCGAAGGTTAGACCCGCACCTAACTTTCCTTTTTTTGGCTGTATCTTGTTCTTTTTTCCGCGAATGACCTATTCAAAGGCTTTCTGCCCAAACGCTTTTGAGGACTTGTTTCTCTTTTTAGCGATCAGCAATAGTCCGCTAGCATATGGTCATCCCATCGTCCTTGATACCAATTTTCTATGATTTAAATCAGCGGACTATTGCTGGTCGCTAAAAAGAGAAACAAGTCCTCAAAAGCGTTTGGGCAGAAAGCCTTTGAATAGGTCATTCGCGGAAAAAAGAACAAGATACAGCCAAAAAAAGGAAAGTTAGGCGCGGGTCTAACCTTCGCAATTCTAGGGCTTAAGGGTCTACTATTTGAGAGTATATGGTTTAAAAGTCCTGGTTTTGAGTTTATTGGGTCTCATTTTTAAAGTTACAGGGTTATTGAGGTCTATTTTTTGAGGTTTCAGGGTTTAGGGTTTAAGAGTATCAGGTTTGAGGATTCCCCAACTGTATACCAAATTTGGTAGGAATCGATTGGTTTTCAAAAATTTTGTCCGCCATCTTGGATCCGCCATTTGAATTTTGCAAATCCGACCTCAGATTCATGATCAGCAATCCAAAAAACCCCTGTGTACCAAATTTGGTAAGAATCGGTTGAATTTTAATTTTAATTCGTTTTTGCATTCGAGAAGCAGTATATCTGTCTGATTTATTGAGGTTAGGAAGAAAACAGAACTGTATGGCTTAATCCAACCAATGAATATTAGCTTAGCGTGTCCGAATACATATTAATACATCTTTGGATTCATGAAAAAGCTTGAATCAATTTTTTAGGAGTATATTTTTCTTAATTTTTACTAATTTTTACCTATTTTTTGAGGTTAGAAAAAAATTGAGATGTGGTGGCGATATTCTGACGTCAGATTCGTGATCAGCGGGCAAAAATACTACGGATCTGATATATCGCATCAAAAGTATACCCCGCTTTTTTTTTTGTGGGGCTGTGTTATCGAGGAGTTAACTTCTTGTGCACAATTTTAAAACTGACGAGAAAAATTGTTACCAATAAAATCCACTTATACAGCTTTCCGAAGAACAACAAGGATTCACGAGCGGAAGATCCTGTAACGACGCAGTATTTGTAATCAGACAAATTACTGAAAAATCAGTTAAGTATAACAGATCAGCGTTCGTATGCTTTATAGATTTGGTAAAAGAATTTGATACAGTACAGCTGCAAGATGTAGTGCACACCCTTTATGACAAGAATATTCCATTGGATATAATAAAATTAATTGAGAACATTTACAAAAGAAAAAAATACAAGCGAGAGTAAATTCGGAGTTAACTGAACCCCTAGAGGTAACAACTGGTATTAGACAAGGAGATTCGCTGAGTCACCTACTGTAATATTATATATTAGATGAAATAATTAAACAGGTAAAAACAAAAAAAGGCTATAAAATGGGCAATAAAGAGATATAAATATGTTACGCCGACAATACTGTTCTAGTCGCTGAGAATGAAGATGACTTGTAGAGATTATTACATCAGTTTAATACAACAGCAAAGAAATTTAATATGAAAATATCGGCTGAAAAAACCAAACCAGTAGTTATCTCCAAAGAACCAATTGGGGGCAAGCTGGAAATCGATAATCAGATTATAGAGCAGGTGATGACAATTAAATATTTAGGAAATAAATTATCATATAACAACAACATAGAAGAAAAAAAAATAAAAGAACAAATAGTAAAAGCCAATAGAATAGCAGGATGCTTGAATGGCACTATTTGGAACAATCAATACTTGAGAACAGAAGTAAAATCTCGTATATATAAATCTGTAGTTCGACCAGTTATGACCTACACAACAGAGACAAGACCAGAACCACGCAAAACTCAGAGATACTTGAAAACGAGTGAAATGAAAACATTAAGAAGAATTGCAGGAAGAACATTTTGGAATAGAGAAACAAATGACAACATAAGACACATTCCATATGTGAAGTAGAGGATATTAACACGCACAGGCAGGAATGCCTAATAGAAAGAAGAAAAAGGAGAAGAGGGTTTTAGTTACCTCAGTCAAAAAATATCTAGATATATTGAGCAAATCTTCTTCCTTCTTCTGTCTCTAGCCATTCTCTATCCGTTGGATATAGGCCTCGCTCATAAGCTTCCATAAGTCCCTGTTTTGAGCAATTTGATACCAATTGAGCTCCGCTGATTTATTAATATCGTCATACTAACGTTGTTGAGGTCTATCAGTACTTCTTTTTTTCCCCCATGGCCTCCATCTGGTCACTTTTCCGCTCCAGTTATCAGTATTTCTGGCCACATGGCCAGCCCAGTTCCACTTGAGGGAAGATATCCTTTTAATTATATCGGGGACCCCTGTTTTTTTCCTTGTCCAATCGTCTGGTTTATAGTCCCTAACTGATATATCTATGATTTTCCCTTCAATTGCTCTCTGGTAAACTTGCAGTTTTCTAATAACTTTCGGTATCAGAACTCAAGTTTCGCTATCATATGTTATTACTGGTAGAATACATTCGCTATATATTTTACTTTTAAGTTTTAAAGGCAGTTTAGACTGAAAGACTTGCTGCATTTTACCGTAAGCCCATCCCAGACGTATCCTTCGATTGACTTCCAGTTCTTGATTTACTTCTCCAAAAACTTTCCTGTCCCAAATATACATATGAATCCACCCTTTCCACTTGTTGCCCATGTATAGATATTACGTCATTAATGGTTGTTTGTTCGTTTGTCGTGATTTTGGTTTTTGTGATGTTTGACCTTTTTTGTTTCAGTCTGTAATTCTTGGAGCATTTCTTTCAATTCGATTTAGTTTTCGGCTAAAAGTGCGATGTCATCAACAAATCTTAAGTTGTTGAGTCTCTCTCCGGATATGTTAAGTCCCCTGTTTCACCAGTGAAGGCTCTTGAAGATATCGTCTAGTACCCGGGTGAATATTTTGTGTAATCTCACTTTCAGTTTTGATTGTTCATTGATTTTTGTTAGTATGTTAATATACATTTGATCGACTATTGCGTTTTTCTACGCTTTCTCAATTGCCCAGTATTCCACTGTGTCAAAAGCTTTTCGAAAGTCGACAAATGTCATTCAGGCTGTGATACTGTATTCACTGTGAGCGAATTATTAATTATATTAAACTATATATACTTATTGTAATTGGGTTGCTTTAAAGCTAAGATAATCTAAAGTATCTTAAATCATTTAAAATTAACTGAGATACCAAAAATTAAAATTTATTTTTTAAGGAAATTAAGACCTTTTCAAGTATTTTAGTTGTTTTAGAAATAACTATTGTTACAAGGTATAGAAAATATATAACACAACGATTTTTAACAGTAGTATTATAGACGTTAAATATAAAATATTATAACTAAAAATTCACTTCTGTGATATATTATTCAAATCAAAAGTTTCAGCAACAATTAAAAATGAATATCCGGAAAAAACTTAAAAGCAAAATTTATTTTGTTGTCTCTTATACCTACCTTTTATAAATTTATCAGTTATGTGCTAATATTGGTATTAAATCAATAGACACCTGTCGATATTGAATTAACAGATGCCTGTTGGTAGTGAACCGATAGACGTTTGTCGAGATAGAAAGAGTTTTTATAAATATAATTTAAAATTTTAATTATTTCCACCAATTTAGATTATTTTTCTACTGGTAAAAATTATTTTTTGTCATTTTCCAGTTTTTATTACTGCTGTGAAATGTCAAGATTTTGTAATTTCTTTAAAAATAAAAAACAACGTATTTTTTAAAGAGTTGATTGAGTGGTCCGTTACTTTGTGACAGTACATTTTAACAATAAAACTACTTACTTACTTAGACAGTTAACAAAGTAATTAAGTAGTTTTATTGTTAACGTATTTTTTTTCTGAATAAATAGTAAATAAACATTAAACACATAAACCCATTTTTTTTTTTTTTAAATTCAGTTTTAACCACAAACTTTAAGAGCACTTCGATATCTGTAGCATTTCAAGAAGTCACTCGGTAAATTTTTTGTCCTGATTTTTTTTTGGTTTGTAAAAGTGCATGTTGCCTGTTGTTAGGTTCCTCTATTTTAGTTTACCCTTTAAAGAAAAAATATAAAACAATAAATAAAATTTATGTTTGGTAAATAAGAAAGGCAAGTGAAACCATCAATATATTTTCATTTTTTTGGTTGGCTTTATCAATTTATGAACTTACTAAGAGCAACATTGTTTTTTAGGTGTAGTCATTTATTGAAGAATTTTAATGTATAATATAAGATATTTATGTCAATATTATGTTATATTATTTTTAGCAGTATTAACTACTCAGCAAGAACATAATAGGAGTAAAAATACAACAATCGACTGATTCACTGAGCCTTTTTTTGAGTTGAAGTTTTAAATATTCTTAAAATCCTAAAATTGGGTATTTTCGAACTGTGGCCTAGCCAAAGAGAAGCCAGGGAGGCATATGCCCCGCACGCCTCTATGGATGTAGCAAATAAGCATCTTAGAAACGAAACTTTTTTTACTGGGGGTTCTAAGACAGACATACAAGTAATATTCTAATAACCCAACAAAATGTGTGACTTGTTATTAGGTAATTGGGCTCTCGAAGCTAGACAATAATTTGCATCAGCAAATAAAATTCGTCAAGCATATTTCAGTGAAGAATATAAAAATATTTACCTAAACTTGGATTCCACTGTGTGGATGAATATTCTAATTGTTATAATGTGTAAATTTTTGCAAACATTGTAGTAGTTTTTTAGTTAGATATACATGACAAATTTCAGAGTATTTTAGCTTACTACTAGAATAAATTCGGTACAATCAAAATAGCGCTAATAGTTTGTGTTGTCGATAATTTATTAATTATTTTTGGTAACGATTTCTATTCATGTATTTCATATTCTAGGCCCATCAGCTTGTGATGGGTACCATACAAAATCCTCACTAGAATTATAACATATAGATTAACGAACAAATTAGTCAGTTATCAACCACGTGAACAAGCGGGATTTAGACGGGGACCATATTCAAACAATTAGATTACTAGTGAAAAAAGTAAATAAATATACGGTCACCTTGTGGATAGCTGTGGTTGACTACGAAAAAGCTTTTGATTCTGTAGACTTATAGGCAATCCTTAACGCCTTAGCCTTAGAAGAATCGATGAAAGATATCCAACTCTTCTTAAGTAGATATATAAAAATGTTACATCACAAATAATGCTTGAAGAAAAAACAAATAAAATCAAAATTAAAAGAGGAATTAGACAAGGCGACTTGATATCCCCAAAGCTGATCACGTTGATTCTAGAAGACATGTTCAAATCGTTAAAGTGGGAAAATAACGGAATACTAATGAACGGTGAATGACTAAATTCCTTAAGGTTCGCAGATGATGTCACTTTGATCTCCAACACAAAAGAGGAATTATAAAAAATGCTGATAGAATTAAATAACAAGTTTCAAGAAATAGGTCTAAAAATAAACTTCATCTAAACTAAATTTTTGAATAACGAGAGTGGAGATAACATCCAAGAACTATTAATAGAAGGTGAAAGACTAGGAAAGGTACAAACATTCGTATAATTATGACAAAAAAATCGAAATATTTAAAAAAATAATTTAAAGGCTGACTTAGACAGAAGAGTCTAGTTAGCTTGGTCTGCGGTCGGAAGTTTTCAATCTACATTTAAATTGGACATCTCAAATACAATAAAAGCCAGAGTATGGCAATGGCACTGATCGTGGGCTTTAAATAAAAGTATAATAAATAAATTCCTGGTAACCCAAAGAGCAATGGAGAGGAGAATGCTAAATATTATACTCCAAGATCGTATTCCCGAGATATGAAGATCAGAAGTGAGAGATGTAATAAAACGAATATTTATATTAAGGTGGAAAGGGGCGGGGCATATGGCAAGGATGAATGATAATAGAGGGACACGCCATACAGTTGAGTGGAGGCCTAGAGAACACAAAAGATGCCGAGCTAGATCCCAGATAAGATGGACGGACGACTTAAAAAGATTAGCGGGACATCATTGAATGTAAAAAGTAAACAACAAAGCTCACTGGAGACAACTTGGGGAGACTTACATCCGACTATGGATAGAATAAGCTAATGATGATGATGTTGATGATGATGATGATGATGATGATGATGATGATGATGATGATGATGATGATGATGATGATGATGATGATGATGATGATGATGATGATGATGATGATGATGATGATGATGATGATGATGATGATGATTTCATATTCATATCATACAGGTCTTTGATAATGTCCGCCATGATCTACTGTTGTCAATTCTAAAGGAAATTGATGTCGATCCATAATATCACTAAATAATTTACTGCCTAGATTGGAACCATTCTGCAGAACTTTGGATAACCAACGTAGGATACACGAACGACATAAAGATAATGAAAGGATTTCGACAAGGCTGCATTTGTCACCAATGCTATTCAATATATATATATATATATATATATATATATATATATATATATATATATATATATATATATATATATATAAATGTGAAAAAAATACAGTGATACTGGCTGAATATACGCTGGAACTACGAGTTATTGTGGATAGAATCAAAACAGTATGGAAGGAATATGATATCAGGGGAAATACCAACGAAACGAACTTAATAAATAGACACTAACATGTAAATGAACAACTCCTAATAGATAACAGTACTATTGAAAGAGTTAAGAAGTTTAAATATCTAGTTTTCACTTTAAACGTGGATGTTAATTGCGGCGCAGAAGTAAAGATGCGAATTGGAGTGATGAGAGATGCCGCCATAAAATTCAATATCTATCTTTACCGCAGAGACCTTACGCCTGTGACTTCGTCTAGTTAAATGTTATGTATGACCGGTACTGGGAGAGAATTACCTAACATCGTTAAAGAGAGAAATGTTGTCTATCTAGAGTATATATTTAGAGGTTCCAAATACCGTCTTTTAAAAGAAATCCTTATAATCGAGCAGAGAATTTCACTTTACAAATAACATAGAGGAAAACAGTAAACCGCCTGCTTATGGAATGGCGCCATAAGAACAAAAAGTATTTCATGTCTAAGGAAGTTAAAGGATTTTGTATTTCTATTAAAAATCCTTCAAAAGGTTGTCTAGTAGTAATCTCCCTAAAGAAAAAGGAAATTAACTGAATTTTTTTTTTAAATAAATAATTCTTTATAAAAGTAAAGAATGAAGAAACTACAAATGGACGACAAATTTGTTTTTCAAATATTGGCCAATTTGCATTTCTAGATTAAACCTATATTTAACATCTTCAAAATGAGCTATTTTTAACCTATGTATTTACGTTAATACTAAGCAAATTATTAGGCTTAATTGCCAATAATTAGAAAGTATATTTTTTAGACTTCTCTGAAAATAATTTCTTTCTGAAAAAAAAAACGCTTAATTAAAAAGAGTGATAATTATTGACGCTTAATTGTTTTATTTTTTTACTAATTTTAGGCAAAAAACCCACTACCATTAGCGTAATTATAAGTTATTCGTTTTAGGGTTCCTAGATCACGAAAAATAGTCACCCAATTTCATCAGAATGTCTGTCTGTCGGTTTATCGGTCTGTTGCCACAATAACTCTAGAACGAAACGGGATATCAATTTCAAACTTGGTACATATATAATACCTAATAAAGGGATGAAGTTCATAGTTTTTGAACGATATCGCTTAAGATTTTAATAGTATTATGGTAATTTATGCCTGACATTTTATTGAGATAATAAACAAATATTATCCATATATGTGTATATATATATATATATATATATATATATATATATATATATATATATATATATATATATATATATATATATATATATATATATAGTAATACATAAAAGGGAACAGAGTGGAATGAAATTAGATATAAATCTCAAACTTGGTACATATATAATACCTAATAAAGAGATGAAGCCTGTAATGTTTGAGTGATATCACTTAAGGACAAAGGGGTGGGGGTAGATAAATTTCGTATGCTTTTAATAGTAATATGGTAATTTTTCCTTTCTCTTTGTTGAAATAATAAACTAAAATTATCCATATACTCAGCGTGCCCCATATGTACGGAATAGTGATTCCATAGCATTTATTAATCAGTGTATAAAAAAAATGTTTAAATTATAGTAATAGGGTGTTATACAACAACAAAATGTTTTGAACTGTCAGTTCGAAGAAATTACGGCATCTTAAATTTTTTTAAATGGAAGGCCCTGTATATTATTTTATTTTTGAGTCCTACTAAAAATTATAGATATTATCTGTCTAACATACCATATGTCTATATTGAACTGTTTTAGAATTATTGATAATTGAAATTAAGGAGATCAAACTAAAAAAAAAAATTAAGCTGGCTTGTGCTAAACATTTACTATCAGGTAACGACTTAACACGTCAAAAAATGATTTACTGACGAAAACGTTTATTGCTGCATTTTGTCAAAACTGCAATTTGATCGTACTATCATAATGGTACATTTAACAGAAATTGAAAGAATCACTTTGTTAATGATGGTTGGTTACGGAGACCGTAGGAGAACACAGCGGGAGGTGTGTGATCTTTTTAACGCAGAATATCCGAATCGAGAACCTACCAATCCGTAGTTAGCAAAACATTAAAACGATTTAGACAATCAGGTCACGTTAAGATGTTTTATTGAAAATTATAGAAAATCCCCACACAGCCACTCGTCTGTTTTATTGAAAATTATAGAAAATCCCCACAGAGCCACGCGTCAGCTTTGCCTAGACCACAACATAAGTAAAGTTACCTTAAGTCGTATACTGAATGAAGAAAAATTGCATCCATACAAACTCATTCTACTGCAAGAATTATCTGAAGATGATTACGATAGACGCATTGAATTTTGCGAGACCATGTTGGAAAGAATCAATAATGAGCCCAACTTAATTCATAATATTGTTTTTTCTGACGAGGCCATATTTTATCTTAACGGAAGAGTTAACAGGCATAACTGCCGGTACTGGTCTACTGAGAATCCCCACTGGATAATCGAGAGTCATTCTCAAAGACCACAAAAGATAAACGTGTGGGCAGGGATTTGTGGACGTCATATCATTGGTCCCTTTTTTATTGATGGAAATCTTACAGGGCAGCGGTATTTACAGTTACCCCAAGAGCAAGTTATTCCAACTTGTGCAGGTCTTTTTCCCGATGAAAACAATTTGGATACCCCCAACAGGAATCTGTGGTATCAACAGGACATCAATGTTCGTAGATATTTGAATGCGATTTTTCCTAATCAATGGATAGGCAGAAGAGGTGCTGTAGAATGGCCTGCAAGGAGTCCCGACCTTACGCCACTCGATTTTTTTTATGGGGTCATTTGAAAATCAAAGTTTACCGAAGTCGACCTGAAACTGTAGAAGATTTACAACAAAGAATTCAATATAAAGTAGCATAGATCACCCCGGATTCTCTGCAAAACTCTGTTCAGGCTGTTTATGATAGGTTATGTTATTGCCTCGCTGTTAACGGTAGGCATTTTGAGCAATTGTTACCTTAAAAATAAACCTAGAGTATTTATTAATAGTTTTTTTTTGCCTTTTTTTTTATTTTAAATTTCAAAAGACAATAATTCCATAACAGTTCAGTTTAGACATAGGGTATGTTAGACAAATAATATATAGAATTTTTAGTAGGACTCAAAAATAAAATAATATACAGGGCTTTCTATTTTAAAAAAAATCAAGATGGCGTAATTTCTTCGAACTGACAGTGCAAAACATTTTATTGTCAACGTCAGCATGTGCGTCCTATAACACCCTATAACTTTTATTTAAACATTTATTTGATACACTGATTAATAAACGCTGAGGAATCATTATTCAATACATATGGGGCACCATGTATATTTATAGTAATACATAAAAGGGATCAAATGAGATTAGAGGGGTTATTTCCTATGTAGAGCGTTGAATATCCTTTTTGAGGTTTTTGGAGTCGAAGAATTAAAAAATCAGGCTATTTTCAGTGTTAGTTTTAATCCAAGAGAGGTGAGAAAAAGGTGAGGGTAGTTAAATATTGTATAGTTTCAATATTATTTTAAAGGTTTTCCGCAGATTTTTTGGTTGATATAACTGACAAATTTTAAGTGTATTATTTATGGTAAAATATATAAGGGTTTTGGATGGTTGTAGCTTCTACTTGATGGAAATTCATTATAAATATATCATAAAAGACTGTTTTTAGTCAATTTCCACTGGTTAATTTAAATTGCGATGACGCGTTTCGCTGTCGATGCAGCTTCTTCAGATCTACATTTTACACTGACAAGTTAGGTTTAATGTTCACAATTCTATATAACTTCTTAATTATAATATTACACCTAATTAAATTACATTGATAGTATTGAAAAACCCACATAGACATGGAATTAGGAGAATAAATTCATAAATGGTGAATTGTTTAAATATACCTGGTCGTTGTATAAAGTACCTGTAGTCCATAATGGATTTATTTGCATTGTCTCTAAAAGGTTTAGTTTTAAACCTTTTTGTTGGGAAATTCTTGTTAAATGTGTGATTTTCTGTTAAAAGATGATTAGCATATGTTGAATTAGACTTTCTATGTATGAAACTTTTTGTGTTCTGTAATTCTTTGGATAAATGTACCTCCAGTTTGTCCTATGTCTGTTTTTTATTGTCTTTATTGATTTGTGGTTTGTAGTTTTTGAGATAATTCCCTATAGTATTGTTAGTCTTGTAAGCTATGTTGATATTTTTTTGATTTAAAAAAAGAAAAACTGGGAAAATTTTTAAATCAAAAAAATATCAACATAGCTTACAAGATTAACAATACTATAGGGAAATATCTCAAAAATTACAAACCACAAATCAATAAAGACAATAAATCAGGGGTTTATCAATTAACATGTGGGCCACGTTCTAAAACATACATAGAACAAATTGGACGTACATTTATACAAAGAATTACAGAACACGAAAAAAGTTTCATCCATAGAAAGTCTAATTCAACATATGCTAATCATCTTTTAACAGAAAATCACACGTTTAACAAGACTTTTCAAATTTTACATACCCAACAAGAAGGTTTAAAACTAAACCTTTTAGAGACAATGCAAATAAATCGATTAAGGAATACAGGTACTTTACTCAACAACCAGGTAGATTTAAACAATTCACCAATATTGAATTTATTCTCCTAATTCCATGTCTATGTGAGTTTTCCAATACTATCAATGTAATTTAATTAGGTGCAATATTATAATTAAGAAATTATATAAAATTGTGAACATTAAACCTAACTTGACAGTGTAAAATATAGATCTGAAGAAGCTGCATCGACAGCGAAACGCGTCATGGCAATTTAAGTAAACCAGTGGAAATTATAAGGGTTTAATGGAGTGAGGCAGGAGTTAAGAACGGTTGCTTCACATATGTATATCATATCATTCAGAGTTCTTGGACTGCAGGAATATAAAAATAAATTAATTTTTTCATTGCCTTCAATTTTAGTATGGGAAGGAGCTGAAAAAGATGGGAGAATCTTGTATAGTTTCAAAATAATTATGAACAATTTTCCAGCTGTTTCCGAGGAGAAAAGGGGCAAATGCTAAGCGTAGGAAGGTAGAAGAGTGACTTCGTATTTACCATGTTGTAGGGCTTTTTTTTAAGATTCTTTTAGTTGAAGAATGGAAACATTACATTTTTTTTCCATTATTTTCATTGGTAAGGAGTGAAGCTGTTTGTATCGTTTCAATAGTATTATGAGAATCTTTTCTGGTTCTTGACTGGAATATTGAATAATTCTTATAAAATACATTGTTATATTACATTATATATTGGGTAGGAGGCTAGAAGGCTGTTTGCATATATATATATATATATATATATATATATATATATATATATATATATATATATATATATATATATATATATATAGAATATATTTCTATTCCAGTGTTCTTGTTTTTCCATTATTTCTCACTTTAACAGAAAGAGTATATACAAGAGATTGAGATATGATTACAGAGAAAGGTAGAAAAATATTGCGTTGAATATACAACAATTTTTAAAAATATAAATCGCGAAGCTAACGAAAAGATCCTTATGACAGATAAATTATTGTACTTGCTACTGGAAAGTAATTTATCCGTGAAAAATTATCCGCCGAAATGTTCTTTTTTATTAGGTCCTAGGGCTTCTAGATCACAAAAAACTTTTTCTTAAATTTCTATCTTTATGATAAATAATATAAAAATTATATAATAAATTAGCCACACATCACAAAAAAGGCTTATTTTTATTAACAGATACAGACTTTTTTTCACCATACCTGACATTTTTTTATCTGTATCGTCCACATTTGAATTTTATTCTTTAACATAAGCACGTATTTTGTCTGAGAGGGGACTGTAGTGTCTTAATTATTAAATTCTTTTTTGGATTAATGAAAGAAGGTAAGTTACTAATTTGTTACTATATTTGGTATAAATTGCATAACTTATTATAATAGTCACTTTTTATGTTTATGCAACCATATTAGTGCAGTAAAAACAGGTCAAAATAATGATGAGATAGTTTAGATATAGCAATATTATGATTTTATCCTCTCTGAAGTATGATCAGGAGTACTGTCCTGAGTTTTGCACCTCGAAGGACTTGTGCTTTTTTGTTTATCAGCAATTTGAGTTTTCAAAACGAGTCTTTTGAGCTTAAAATGTGAATAACTCCGGTTATATAAGTCGGATCGAGCCAAAAAATAAACCAAAATCTTCGTAATAACATTTCCCACAAATTATCGTTTTAAATCGCTCATGTGCGTACATAATCTATAAATTGAAAAAATTTATTGTACAGGTCCACTAAGTGAACCGATCACCATGAAACTTTCAAAATATATGCCTTTTGTTATACCAAAAATATCCTGAAATTTTGGTACAAAAATATTGACCCCAATGGATACAATTGCAATTATTATTTAAAATTTGAATTGCCCGCCATTTTATGCCATTTAGTCCAAAATGGATTTTTTTCTCAAAACTTAGGTCTGGACGCCAGCTTTTCGATGACATTTAAAAAAATTTTTGTAGACTCATTTTAGCCATTTTTTTTTATTAATCAAGTAAAAACAAATGCGTCTTTTCGGTCGTCTTGAAGAATGAATGAAATTAAATTTTTTTTTAATAAAGGTCTCGCGATTCTCTACCATATGTGATAAAAAATTATCAATTTATCTTTTAAAATGACTAAGAAAATGCATTTGTTGTTATTTGATTAATAAATAAAACAGTTAAAATGACTCCAGAAAAAAAAAAGATCCATTTTGTACCAAATGGTATAAAATGGCGGGCAATTCAAATTTTAAATAACAAATTCAATTGTGCCCACTGCCCACACATATTTTTGTATCAAAATTTCAGAGAATTTTTGCTATAACAAAAGGCATTTGTACGAGGCATGTTTTTTAAGTAAGTACCGTTTTGCGATTCCGCCGCCGCAGCGATACGGTCGGCGTTCCGCGCATGCGCGCTGGTAACCTACATCTCATGTCTACGCACTGACGCCATTACAGTCTGATTCTTCATTGTATACGTTGTTTACTGAGTGTTTAAGATGCCTCCGACAATCGTGAGTCCCGCCGATTGTGAAGTACGGGCTGTTATACGATTTCTTAGTGCTAAAGGCGTAAAACCGATCGATATTCATCGTGAGATCTGTGAAGTTTACGGACAAAACATTATGAGTGATGGAATGGTAAGGAAATGGGTGAGAGCATTTAAAGATGGCCGCACAAATGTGCATGATGAGGAACGGAGTGGGCGTCCTTCGGTCGTTAATGAAGATTTGGTGCAGAAAGTGGACGAAAAGGTGAGAGAAAACAGACGCTTTACAATTTCATCATTGTGCGACTGCTTTCCTCAATATTCTCGTAGTGTTTTGTATCGCATTGTGACCGAGAACTTGAATTACCGGAAATTGTGTTCACGTTGGGTTCCAAAAATGTTGACGGATTTGCACAAAACCCAACGTTTAGGCAGTGCATTGACTTTCCTTGAGCGGTACCACAATGAAGGTGAACATTTTTTAGACCAAATTGTTACTGGTGACGAAACATGGGTGGCCTACGTCACACCAGAATCGAAAAACAACAATCCATGGAATGGCGACATTCATCATCACCCAAAAAAGTGAAGTTTAAGCAAACAATTTCTGCCCGCAAAATCATGTGCACAGTTTTTTGGGACAGAAAAGGAGTATTGCTAGTGGAGTTTCTGCCTCGTAATGAGACAATCAATGCAGCGTCTTATTGTGAGACATTGAACAATCTGCGTCGTGCAATCCAGAACAAAAGACGTGGCAAGTTGAGTAAGGGTATCGTTTTGCTGCATGACAATGCCCGTCCACATGTGGCTAATCGGACCAAAGATCTTATCAAATCTTTTAAATGGGAAACTCTAGATCATCCTCCATACAGCCCTGATCTGGCGCCCAGCGACTACCATTTGTTCCTGCACTTGAAGAAGCACCTGGGTGGTCAGCGTCTTCAAGGCGATAACGAAGTCAAAACATTTGTGATACAGTGGTTAAGAAGTCAGGCGGCAGAATTTTATGAGGAGCGTATTCAAAAACTGGTGCCACGTTATGACAAGTGCCTCAATATTCACGGAAATTATGTAGAAAAGTAGATTAAGGTACAGGCTTTCATGTAAAAATAAAATTATAGCGATATCTTTGCACGTCTTTTTTTAATTCCAAAACGGTACTTACTTAAAAAACATGCCTCGTATATATATATATATATATATATATATATATATATATATATATACAAATATAATAATTTTTCTGTTGAACCTTTTGTTCACATAAACTTGGTTGGTTTTTCTTGGGTACTTAGGTTCTTTTGGAAAATACAAACTAGTTGTTTATTTGACATCTCGCCTATATTTGAAATTTGAAATTGAGCAGGATTGTTTTTATCAACTGGACCATTTGTATATATTTAACTAATGTAGTGCTATTTTTATAATATAGGTTTCACTCCATCATAGGGCTTGGTTTGGAGCTGCTAAAAGTGCGCAAGTAAAAATCAAAAATATAAGCTTCTATGGTTTAATTAAATTGTTATATTGCTATATTTTATCGACGATGTTCTATTATGTTATTTGCAGATTGGATGAAATAGTGAGTTACTGGAAAACGTAGCAGTTGTCTACCTCTCTGTGTATATGAATTTGACACTATGACTTGGTATTGGCATACAAAACCTATTTTAATACTGACTGTATCTGTTGAATTAACTTTAACCTTCAAAGTTATAGGAGACCAGTTGACCTTTAGAGTATGCTGGTGAGACAAATTAAGTGGTTAAAAACGGGTAAAAACTAAAATATAAGCTACAAATATTTATTCGTGTAGCAAAATGTATTTATACAGGTGTCAGCCGGCAAAAAAGTTTGACGCCACACAAATAGTAAAGAAAGATATAAGGGATTTTTGTTAAAATTAGTCATAGTGATATATTTCAACATAAAACAGATACGTGATATTGCTAATTTAGTTTAATTTTAAAGGCATATATGAAATAGCAAGTATACTTATTTGTATAGATTGTATAGATGACACTAAAGATAGCGTTTTTTTATGTACTAATGGGACCTTTTATCTGATTTTATACAGAATATCACTGAAATTCAAGCAAATGACAATCCTCTGAAATTATTTATTATATATATATATGTATATATATATATATATATATATATATATATATATATATATATATACATATATATATATATATATATATATATATATATATATATATATATATATATATATATATATATATACATATATATATATATATATATATATATATATATATATATATATATATATATATATATATATATATATATATATATAGTATTTATTTTAGGAGTGCATGTTTGTAGTGGGTAGTTCCGCTATGCATCCAGTCGCTAATAGGAACATTTCTTATAGAATTGTCAGTGTATCAAAAATTATTTAAAGATTGAGTTGTTGCTACATATTAAAAATTATAAAAAGAGAAAAACGACCTTCCCTAACAAGAATATAGATAGGTTTACAGTCTTCTCGTTCTGGGCCAATCAGCGCATTTCACAACAAACAGGGGATTACATGAGGATTTTTAACAAAGAAGGCAATAGTTATATCCAAAATTCAATTCAATATTGTTTTCGTGTATATTAGACAGAAAGTTTAATGATTTTTGGGTAAAGAACATTACTATATTTGCAACATTAAAAAAAAAATGGTTCCGCATAACTCGTATAAACCGCATTCTATGATATTATTTTTTTTACGTATTTTAGTGTCATTAAATACTCCATAATGTTGATAAAAAATACTTATTTAGCAAGTATGCCAAAGATACTAATTTAATTTATAACATTAATTATTGAAAAATGTATTAAAACAAGGCTCTTAATTTTGATATTTAAAAGCGATCCAACATTAAACGTAGATAGTGTTGCCAGATTTTTAAAATATATATAACTACAATTTGTTACTAAAATTAATAACTACACTGGTACTTATCCACAGCTGGTTTCACTAGCAAACCATGTGCTATTATTCTGATTTTTAATGGCGTCGTAATGAAGCTAATACGAGGTAACTTTTCTCCTAACATAGGGTTGAAATTTTTTCCCGTGTTTTCTACTTGGTCTTACCATACTCGCTGAAGTTTGTAATGAATCATTAATTGAGAGGAGAAATATGTTATGAATGACATACTTTGTCTATTTTTTTTAGTGTATAGGAATTGAAATTTCCACTCTCTACCTCGTTTCATTCAAATTAGGAAACAATCGCTTTGATTAACTATTCTTAATTTTCTATACAAAAAAATTAAGGACGTTTTAGACATTTTTGACCAGTTATTTTATTTTCCTATACCAAACCAAAATAATGATCATATATCGAAACCCCATCAACACCACGGAAATAACTGGTTCTCAAGTCGTCGCCAAGTTTATATACCTTGTTTCCCTAGTCACAAATAAAGGAGTTACTTACTGCTATCACTCCTCAGAAAAAAGCTGATCTTTTAGCAGAAATGATAGAGGACCAGTTTCGTCCCACTCCCCAACTGACCCAAACTTGCCCGAGACCAAAGGATGGCCTTCACCATTCGGATTTTCAAACAGGTCCAACTTCCACCTAACACTTATTCCACTACCCTCTCTGCCACTCAAACCATCATCAGCTCATGCTTCATTCGAAAAGCCTTAGGACACTACAAAATCAGAGCTCTGAAAAAACTCCCAAAGAAAGAGGAGTCGATCAGACCATTTCCGAAGTCAGGCTCATTCGAGCTGGAGTTCCCCAAGGCTCTGTTTTCTCTCTTCATTTATTTAACATTTATACGGTCGATATTCCCAAATCGGACCACAGTTCCCTTTTCATGTATGCCGATCACAGTGCCATCACCTCCACCACCAAGTTGACCAGGATCATCACCAGCCGCCTCTAATGCCATCTCAACATGCTAGTCTCCGGTTCGAACATTGGAGAATCCAGATCAACCTAGCGAAAACCGAAGCCATCATGTTCATCAAGGCTCGCACCTCCACGTCGGCAAGCCTCACTCTTCAAGGCATCAGATTCCGATGGTCAAACAGCATCAAGTACCTGGGCCTTCACTACGACAAGCAGCTAATATGGAAGGACCAGGTTACCACCTTCGCCAAGAAAGCAAACCAACTCCTCTGCAAGCTGTATCCACTCCTAAGCAAGTCTAGCAAATTGTTAGTTCACAACAAGTTGACAATTTACAAGAGGATTATCCGAGCCGGAATGATCTACTTCAGCCCAGCATGATACCAAATGTCACGTACCCGCAGATCCACTCTCCAGACCATCCAAAACAAGGCCCTCTGCATCATCGCCAAAGTCTCATCGTTCGTCTGCAATAGTCAGCTTCACAGAGACCTCCAGACGCCCACAGTCCGGGAATTCATCAGCAGCGCACAGCTCAAATTCCTGGACAAAGTCATTCACCACCCCAACCCCACAATCAGGACCGTCTACTGTCCCATTCCACACCAAGCCAGCCGCCATCTACCAAGACCTAGCGACCCCCTCCCAACGGGTTAGCTAAATAATTTTAAGTTAGTTAGGTTCCTGTCATGCATATATCTTAAGATGCAAATTGTAAATCATGTTCTAACCAAATCATTGCATAATAGTTATAGCGTAGAAATAAGTTAGTAGGCAATAAAAGTAATCAGTAATCAGTAAAGGAGGATACGATGTAGAAATTCAGAGAAGACTCTCCTTGGCTCATAACTCGATGATCAAACTTAATAAAATATGGAAGGATACAGCCATTTCACTCAACGCAACAAGTCAAGACTCTTAAAAGTCTTCCCCATTGCCACTAACGCCTTGGAGATTTGGACCCTAAAGTTAGCAATACGACAAAAAGTAGACGCCTTTGAAATGCGCATGCTGCAAATTCCGTACACGGCTCATCCGGTACTTCGGCCGCATATCCAGAAGAGGTAATGGCCTGGAAAAGCTGATCGCTGAAGGAAAAGTGAATGGAAAACGCCCTCGAGGGAGATCTCCAAATCGATGGGTGGATCAAATGAAGGCATTCATAGGTCACCGTTTGCACGAGGTTAGCACAGCTGCTCAGAACAGAGACATAGTACATGACATTGCTTCATAATGTCACTATAGTATCAAAAAACTTATAAGTCAATAGAAGATGATGTAATGGGTTTAAAAAAAATCTATTTCAGTTTTAAAATCCGTAATTGTCTATATTGCTTAAGCTGTTGCAGTGCTCGTTATTGGCAACATGTATTTTTACATTCAGGTTTGTTATCCCAATAAAGTTAAAAAAGATAATTAAATCCAATAATTCATAACTGTGCCTCTGCGTAACGTTTAAACGATTTAAATTAATACTGCCCTATCGCAGACCATTATGCCGGTATGAAGCCGGAATTACATGCGAAATGGCTGAGGAAACTCATTACAACAGCCCTTTTTTCGTTATTATCTGTTTCAATTGCGTATTCTTCATTCTCTTCCTCGTTTAAAAATGTGTAATTATTGAGAACAATAAAATAATAGCCCAAATATGTAAATGTGAACAAATAAAAAAAACTAATTTTGTCAAAATATTTTTACTTATCATTAAATTACGAAACTGTTGTTATGGCTTATTATTTTTAAGTAATTAATTATTGTAGTCTTAGTTTCCTCTTGATTCCGTATTATATCAATTTTGACTCCCACGTTTCTTACGTAGGTTAGTCAATAGGTTTTGAAAGTGGAAATGAAACGAGATGAATGAGTCGAAATACATTTATTCTTATATAATCTTCCAATACATTTTTTCCACCGATATTCCAATTCATTTACCCCATCTCTGAAGTGGTTTTCCAAAAGACCTTCAAAATACCCGATTGCTACCACCTCATCATTTGTTGAAAATCGCTTTTCAGGTAGAAATCTTTTGAGGTTTGGGAACAGATGGAAGTCAGACGGCGCCAGATCTAGCGAATAAGGTGGATGTTCCCACGATTCGTATTCTAATCCGACCAGTTTTGCTGTTGCCAAAGCACCTCTGAGAGCATGTGCATCGTCATGTTGAAAGATGAATTTTTCTTCTGCAAACCGGGCTTTTTCTGACGAAGTTTATCATTCAGCTGGTCCAGAAGGTTGCAGTAATACTCTCCTGTGATTTTTTTACCGGTTTGAAGGTAATCAATTAACAAAATTCCTTTTGCATCTCAGAAAACTGGTACCATATTTCTTTGGACGACTTTGACCACTTTGGCTGCTTCGGAGCTGAACAACCGGGCTCAGTCTACTGTGCGGTTTGTTGTCGCAGTTCAGGATACTGGTAAACCTTGTAACATAATTTTTTTCCTAGATTTTAAGATCATGTTACGACACTGTTTTTCTTTCTATAATTTATATTTTATTACATTTTTATATTTATTGCAGTGATTTCAATTTTTGAGCAGTGTAGCTTAAAACAGTGAGCAGTTTAATTTAAACCGGCAGTGTGTAACGCGTGTTGCCGACTGGACTTATTTAGTTCGCATTGAATGCGTCGGGATTTTCACTTGCCAGAAGTGATCCAACGAGAAGGGACGAAGATATTTAAGGAGCCATTTCGAACTTTAAAGAGCTTTTTCCACCATGAAGCAGCTTTTTCGGCCAGTAGGCCGTAGTGGCTTTCTTCTCCAGCACCCCAGTGTGGTTTTTTCTCAGTGATGCAGTAGTGCAGTAACGGTTTCAGGTTCTCAAGCTTAAGGCCTTTTTCCTTTCTTGAAATATCCTGCTCATCCTCAGGCATTGTGGGTCAAAAAGTGTTTAACAACCCAAATGAAACTAGAATGATAGTGGCTGAGACAGTATTTTTATGAGAATCTCACCAGGAGAGGCCAAGTAACTTATGGAAAACTTACGAGGAGAAGCCAATCCGTAAGTCATAAGCACACCAATCTAAATATCTCACTGCCTATCTACAAGTGCGTTTCCAACGACTACTCAACACGTGTAACTCGCGGAGTTAATTTCACCAACTTTTAATATCGTGTTTTATCAAACCTTTTATTAAAAACTTAATAATCCTAATTTAAAGACTCTATGCCATAGTGTACACTTTTCTAGCTTAAGGGGTTTTTATTTAGTAATGTAATTTTAAGAGTGTAATAATTTTTATTTAAATTTGTAGTGTCTCACTAAACTCCTGCTCTTTCTTTCAGGACCCAACGGTTGTACGTAAATTAATTTTATTTCAACAACTAAATAACTATTCAGTATTTTCTCATTTTTTGAGCTGAACTTAGATTCTTTTTATTTTAAAATGAATGGTGCCCAAACAGTACAACAAAGCTTTAAACAATTATAACTACTATTTTCAAAAGACGTACAAAAATTATCTCTTATCCATATTCTCTACCAGTAAAAAAAAACGAGCTAGCTTATATCTATCTAGAAATTAAGATATACATAAGGGGCAATTAACGGCTTCTATTTAATAAATAAAATATTTATTAAAAATAAAGAAAGTTGGGGCTATACATAATAACGCCGCAACGAGACGTTATAAAATAGCGCTCCAACGTGAGGCTATAAAAACGGCCCCCGCCCCTTCTAGAGGATATAACCTTTCATCCATAGTTACAAACTGACGTACAAAATCTGTTTTATTCTTTGTGAAACGACCCAAATATTATTTAGAAAGTTTCTCTTGAGTGCGTTTTTGTTAAGATGTTAGCAAATGCGGTATCCATCTTTTGAATAGCTTTTTCATATCCAAAACATTAGCTAAGATCTCATGTTTTGATCGACGGTTTTCCATTACCATATTCTGTACTGGCACAACAGTTTCTTCAGTTGTTGCAGTTTTTAGACGCCCTGAACGTGGATCATCATTAACGCTTGTATGTCCACGTTTAAACTCTAGAGTCTATCTATGAACAGTTGGAAATGAAGGAGCAGACTCCTTTAACACTTTTATTAACTTTGTATGGATTTCAGCTGCCGATAAATCTTCCAAAACAGACTTTTATTACTGCACGATATTTGATTTTAAAAAAAAATTAAATTTTTAAAAAATACTCAACACGTCTACTTTAATCAGACGATAAACAATGACTCGACAGATCGACTTGAAATTTAGGGTGTGTTCATATGACAGATGAAGCTTCAAAATGGTGTTCAATATTTGGTTCAAGTGATGCTCCATAGGTGTCGGTTTCAAAACTTATTGATTGACCGATATTATTTTAAACAGATAATAACTTATTATCAATGCATTGCTAGTATATTTAGGAAGAAATTACCATATGTGATAGAAATTATACCAGAAATTTCTTATCCACAATTTTACGATTGTTTTAAGGATTTAAAATTTTAACATTTATTACAACAACAAAATTTATATATTTAAAATGTGTGTATGTTTATAAAAATAATTCTATTTCCAAGTAAATTGTGCGGCAAAGAGGAATTACTGTTGCCTAATAGTTATCATCCTACGTTTTATCAAAAAATGTATTTTATAACGTATATTCAAATTATTTTAAGATGTTTTTCAGTTAAGGTAAGGAATTATCGATGTATCGATTATATAAAACAGACAAAATAACAAGTTACCGAGCGAAAAAACACTTATTCCTAACACATGATTTGCAACGTTTTTATTTTTCATGTGATTAGCCTACTAATTGATGATATTAACCAAATATATGTAGGCTTGTGAGATTATCCTAATGTAGGCAAAGTTAATGTTTGTTTTATTTTTTTTTAGAAGTTTGGGTTTTTTTTATGTAAACTTTGATTAGTCGTATAGTTGCAGTATTATTTTCCTTATTAACCTCCTACTAGAGAAAATCCTTTCTTCATTATCCTTTTCACTGGCTAAATTTGATTTCAATCAAGCACAACTTACATATAGGGCCCTGGTGTGTTGGCCCGTAACTGAGAAAAATGGGTTGAGCTCAAGCTTGACACCGTTCAGTGCAGGCCTGTCTGGGAATTAGGAGTCCTATGAGAACATCATCTTACAAGGAGTAAAAGGCTGTTTATCCGAGGACCATGAGAGGCAAATAATAATAAAATATGCAAAAGCTGGAGACTTTGTTCTAAATAAAAAACTGCAGAAGTAAATAAATCATTTGTTGTTATTTACATCAGAACGCAATTATATTTTAGGTATTAGTCAAACTAATGACGTGCATATAGTCCTTACAGTTAAAATCCTCATTGAAAGATGTACAGAATATAATAAGCCTCTTGTGCTCATATTTGTGGACTTCGAAAAGGCTTTTGATTCTGCACATTAACAGAGACTTTTGGAAGCACTTGCTGAGTGTCGTATTAATCAACAGTTTTCCAATGTAATTAAATACATATATAAAAATGCCAGCACTCATGTTAAAACACTAACTAACCAATCCACCAGTAGATTTCGAATCGAAAGAGGAGTGTGGAGGGTGATACGCTCTCTCCCAAGCTCTTGGTAACACTTCTAGAAAGTATTCTACAATCAATAAACTGGGAAACAATCTTGTATTAAGCGACACTATAAAACTGAATAACGTAGAGATCGAGCAAGTGCACCAATATAAATATCCTGGACATGAAATTAGCATAGGACAAGATAACCAAACACATGAAATTCAATGGAGAATAGGTCACTTCTGCCTATGTATTCAAATCTAACCTCCCTATGTGTTTAAAAAGAAAAGTATTTGACATATGCATACTCCCTGTTCTTACGTATGACAAAGAAAAACATCAATAAAATATATGTCATGCAACTAAAGATGGAGAGGTCAATGTTAGGCGTTACTCTTAGAGATTACATCCCAAATCACATTATCAGGAAGAGGACGGGGGTACAAGACGCAGTCCAATTCATTCTGCATTTTATATGAAACTGGGCTGCGTATGTTGCTAGGTTTAAGGATGGACGATGGACAAAGAGAATTATAGAGTGGTGGCCAAGATCCGAAGCCTATCGAAGCAGAGGTAGACCGCCAAGTCGGTGGACTGACGTTTTTAAAAAGTGGCTGGAAATTGGGTACAGGCGGCTCAGAACAGGAAAAAGGGGCAAGATTTGAGGGACGCTTTCGTTCAGCAGTGGGCAGTATAAATAAGTTGATGATGATGATATAGTCCTTAACCAACCCAATATCACAAAAGTTTTTAGCTATGAAGTTTTCGATAAATTTATATATCTGGGCTCTCTAATTACAAATTCTGGAAGTCATGAGCTAGAAATATGCCGAAAGATAGAGATTGCCCATCATGCTGTCGTGAAACTAACAAAAATTTGGCCCCATAAAAACGGTTTGCGATATTTTGGCCGCGTAGCTAGGTGGAATAACGATATGGAGATACTAGTCATAGAAGGAAAAGTAAATGGGCGTAGACCCAGGAGCCGGTCTCCACGTCGCTGGTCGGATCAGGTTTCAGAGCTGACCGGAGTTGGACTGCATCTTGCTGACCAGTGGAAGTACTTAGTGTCATATATATATATATATATATATATATATATATATATATATATATATATATATATATATATATATATATATATATATAGATATTTTATATCTAAATCACCTTTTCTGTAGCCCACAAAGCAATTGTATTTAGGATACTACACTACGTTTAATATCTCTAAGTAGATAGGGCTAGGTATTATAAAAAGTACCCTCGTCCTCAGTTAATAACTCGTAGTAGAGCTGGGGTGACTACCAATAACCCTAAGTCCTTCCACTGGTCCCTATTGTCAGCAAGATAAACTGCATCACGCAGTCCATTTTCGGTCAGTTCTCAAACCTGATCCGACCAGCGACGCGGGGACCGGCTTTTGTGTTTATGGTAGCTTACTTTTCCTTCTATGACTAGTAGCTCTATATCGTTATTCCGCCTATGCGGCCAAAATATCGCAAAACTTATTCTTTTAGCTACTCCTAGTTCGTCTAGAATAGAAATATTGATTATGTACCCAGTCCACGGTAGAAGCAGTAGTCTCCACATATCAAACACCGTGAGTCTCGAGCGGTTCCTTTCTTCGAACGTCTATATTTTTACGGCATATAGTAGAATGGAAAAAACTAGAGAAAGGGGGAGTAAAATTTTTGTTCTTTTAGATGTATTGCGATCGAGACAAATTTTTGTTAGTTTCACGACTGCATCACGGGCAATCTCTATCCTTCGGCAATTTCATATATACAGGGTGTACCAGTATTCCGTATACATAGAGTTACTGTGGATTTCTGGGATGAAAATATGACTATTTAACCCAACTTACCTTAGTCCAAAAATTCGTAATTTTTAAGATACAGGGTGTCAAAGTTATACTTTTATTTTAGTTTTTCTTAAGCAGCTTTCTTAATAATTGTACTATTTGTACAAGATTCGGAGCTCAGACGATTTCTGAGATGAGAAATCGAAATCAGCTCACAGTTTTATTGTAGATTGTAGGGGGCGCCACTGTACTTTTAAATTGTCATAACTTTTTTGTACCACTCTGTATGATATTTGTAATTAAATATTCGTATTCTCCTCTTTCTTCTGTCTAAAGAAGCTATCTTGGTAAATGTTGCTCCGAGCAACAGTTTCTGAGATAGTGGGATGTTTGTTTCCATTGTTTAATTCCATTGTCAAATTCGCAAATGTCTTCCTTCTTATCTATATCTTATTATTGTTGTTAGCCTCATATATAACTTATTATTGTTATTAGCCTTATATCTATCTTATTATTGTTGTTAGCCTGTTTGCCTTTAAGCATGCTCCCAATTTCAAAGACTATTCTTTTGGACCTGTTCTAAGCCTGGATCAAGTGTGAAGGAACGCATTTGCGAATTTGATAATGGAATTAAAAAATGGAAACAAACATCCCATTATCTCAGAAACCACTGCTCGGAACAACATTCACTAAGAGCGCTTTTTCAGACAGATGAAGGTGAAAAATACGAATATTTAATTAAAAATATCATACAGAGTGGTATAAAAAAGTTATGATAATTTAAAAGTATACACAGTGCAATAAGTGGCGCCCCCTACAATTTACAACAAAACTGTGAGCTGATTTGGATTTCTTATCTCAGCAAGTCCTTTAACACCGAATCTTGTGCAAATAGTACAATTATTAAGAAAGCTACTTAAGAAAAACTAAAATAAAAGTATAAATTTGACACCCTGTATCTCAAAAATTACGAATTTTTAGACTAAGGTAAGTTGCGTTAAATGGTCATATTTTCATCCCAGAAATTCATGTAACTCTATGTACACGGAATACTGGGACACCCTGTATATATTATAGGGATGAATAGCGCGCAACGAGACGTTGCTGAGCGAGCAAAAACGGTTCTAATGAGTAAAACGATTTTAATCAGTAAAACTTTTTGGAAATCCAAATGTTTTTGGTATTATTAGAAACAGTAGAAAATCAGCATTCTAATGATACCAAACATAATAACACTGTTTGAAAATTATTCAAGGATTGGTGTTAAATGGTGCAAAATCGTTTGGGTCGATTTTTTTGCTCACCCGTATATATATATATATATATATATATATATATATATATATATATATATATATATATATATATATATATATAAAGGGTTTTCCATTTGGGACTTGACAACTTTGAAATTTCACTGTGAACGCACCCTTAAGAAAATCACCGAACTGTCAACGTCAAAACATTCAGTAAAGTCAACATTTTCATCATGGTACACGAACGAACAACGTTTACAAATAATTAAAATTTACTTCCAAAATTTAGAGTCGGTGACTGCAACTTTAAGAGCGTTAACGCAAATTTTTGGTCGTAATTCTCGTCCCAGTATACAAGCAATTCATAGTCTAGTGAAAAAATTTGAGTTAACATATTCGCTGCTGGATGTTCCCGTGCCAGTGAGACAACGGGTTGGTCGAAGTGGCCAGAATATTGCTGCCGTTCAAGCGTCCATCTTAAACGAATCAAAATAGACGATTTCACGGCGTTCTCAAGAATTGGGCATCGCTCAGACCGCACTATGGCGAATTTTGCGAAAGGATCTTGGCCTGCACCCTTATAAGTTAAAGTTAACTCAAGAACTAAAGCCACTCGATCATATGAAGCGACGTACGTTCTCGAATTGGGCTCTAAAAATGTTGGAAGAAGATGACCAATTTCATCGCAAAATCATCTTTAGTGATGAAGCGCATTTTTGGATAAACGGCTTCGTCAACAAACAGAATATGCGTTATTGGTCAGGTGAAAACCCTCATGTGCTTGAAGAAACATCACTTCATCCACAAAAAATTACTGTTTGGTGCGGTTTTCATGCCGGTGGTGTCATTGGGCCGTTCTTTTTCGTTGATGAAAATAACCGTCACGTTACAGTCAATGAAGATCGCTACAGAGACATGTTGCAACGTTATTTCTTTGATCAATTGCATGGGCTAGACATTAATGATATGTGGTTTCAACAAGACGGCGCCACAAGCCACACAGCGGGTGTAACAATCGACTTACTGCAATCTAAATTCGGTGAACGTGTTATATCGAGAAATGGTCCCGTCGAATGGCCGCCTAGATCGTGTGATTTAACACCTCTAGACTTCTTTTATGGGGGTACGTTAAATCATTGGTCTATGCTAACAAGCCTGCGTCGTTAGAGGAGCTCAGAGCCAATATTGAAAGAGAGATAGCGGCCGTTTCCGTCGAAATGTGTGGCCGAGTCATCGAAAATTGGGTTCAACGAATCGACCACTGCAAACGTGCCCGTGGTGGATATATGAATGAAGTCGAATTCCATACATAAATGTTTTGATTGTACTTCAAGCCGATAGCAAAATTTTCGAAATGTCTCAAATGGGTTGCGTTTTATTTCAAAAAAAATTTGTCAAGTCCTTAATGGAAGACCCGATATATATATATATATATATATATATATATATATATATATATATATATATATATATATATATATATATATATATATATATATATATATATATATATATATATATATATATATATATATATTACATATAAATAAGTAAATATGTCTTAAGTTGCCCACAACACTGCTGTTTGATACTTATTTTATAGAATGTCGATATTTTACTTATCAAGAAAAAGCCTTCTTGTACCCATTAGTTTTTGATTTATTTACTCAATCTGTGGTATATTACTATATTCCTATGATCCCTAGTTATCATAAAATAAAGCGGTGTTATTTAAAAAAATTAAATTAAGAATTAGTTCTAAGTGGTGACGTTTAAGTGGGTTATTTTTATGAGCCTAGTACTCCAGTTAACCTCAGTTGTACAGAATTTTGATTATTTTTAGAGTTTTAAAGTAAATTCATATTTAAAAATATTTCGTACATGCTGCATGTTTATGATTGTAATTTCTTATTTAAAATAGCTTATCAGCATATATCTTAAAAAGATAAAATGCTCGTAATTTTTATAAACTATGCTTCTTGATAAAGTTGACCAGTAATTAACAATGAAAATGAAAAATATGGATTAAACTACAATATATACAAAAATAAATCAACTGTGCGGGAAATTTTTTATGAATAATTTTTACATACAATATACATTTTTTTTCACAACATAGATACATTAAATCATAAAAAGCTCTCTTTTCCCCTCTAAAATTATTTTATGTACAATAGTCCCTTAGTTATTCTATTTTGCCTAATTATAACAAAACATTAAGATTTAGAAACATGTCTAGATTAAATTGAGGTCTTTTAAAAATATTGTTATGTATTGTTCAAAGCAATAGTGTCTAGTAGTGTATGAAATATAAAGGCTACGTTTACCCCCAGTAGCTTCATAGTAGCGAGATTCGTTTACACTTGTTCTGGTGAAAGTGTTTTTATAGATTACCGACTGAAAGAATTTTCCTCTCATTCCTTACATTTCTTTTCCTAATACATAAATACAACTTAACAGCCAAGTTCACGCAATGGATACATAATTAGTGCTGATTGAGTTGTTCTGGAATTTAGAAATTCTAGTTTTCCAGTTGACCTTTGTCCTTGACACTGATGCATTTTATATAATAAATGTTACCCAAGAATGAAAATTTAAAATATCCATCGAGTAATAAGATCTTCAAACAGGCTGAAAATTAATAGTTTTTTAAGTATCTCAAGTAAAAAAAAAAATTATCAGTTCAACAATAAATAAAAACGAATTTTTCAATCCTGTGATGTACACCATCAGAACAATACTTGACATACTGCAGCTCATGTTAATTTAAATTTAAACCCTTAAATGCCAGCAAATTTTTAAAGTTTCTCAAATTAGAGCCAGTCTAGTTGCAATAGAATCAAAAATTATGAAACAGACCAGAAAATTCTTAAATTGATAAAAACGAAGAAGCAATTTTAAAATTCTATAAAACAATTGACTGTTCTATCTACTCCAGGGTCTTGTTTGGTCACTTTTATTTTAAAAAAATTTCTAACTGTGTTTCTATACTGACATTTACCACACTAAATACAGTAGTGTCAAATACAAAGGTCATGTGGCACAACTAAAAGTTTTAAATTCCATTATACTCGTACTTAAATCGAGCATAAGTCTTCGATCCTCTTAGTGAGCCTGACTGTAAATGGTTTTTACACTACGATTACACTATATTTGATAGCAATCGACAACCTCACGTCAAACGGATCAAGACTGTACCAAAATAGCGGATTTTTTATGATTAAAAAGTGTGTGGCCACTTGGGTAGCCATCATGATGTTGATCATATCAAAAACAAAAAGAATTAAGTTGAAATTCTGTATTAGCTACTACAGCACTAATTTTTAGTGAATGCAGCCAAATTTTGTCCAATTTTAGTTAGCACCAAGTGTGATCTTGGATATGGGGGAAGCTTACGATAAGTCCGACCTTAATCAACCTGCATTAGAGTTTATTTAATTTATACTCTTTTATTTCTGAGGCAGACGTGTGTGATTAAATATTTAAATTTGATGATAGTATCTAAAATAAGAAACATTGTAATATGTATGCAAATATGTATGTGTTATTACATCAGTTCAATTTATTTTTTTGTAGATGCTATTATCCAGTTCAATTAATGATGAACCTCTGTTGTGAAAATTAAAGAAAAATAATTAAAATAAATTCTATTTTGATAGAAAATTTCTATAGGTTACAGCTCTTATAACATAGTTAAATTCTTTTGGATTTCTTTTGAGTCGATTCAGTAAATAATACTAACGTTTCGTCGATCATCCTACCTGCTTATTCACAGCTTGTTCCGAGAGATAACTTCTTTGGAATGTAGCACGAAATTGTTTCGTATACATTTCGAAGAAGTCACTTCCAGGAACAAGCTCTGAAGAAGCCGGCAAAATGATCGAGGAAACGTCAGCATCATTTATTCAATTGATATAAATAAATTCCAATTCAAATTTACTAAGGTCGTATTAAGGTAGTTTTATGGGCCAAAACTTCATATATTTACTTTTTTAGTAGTTTAGTAGTTTCCAAGATTGCAATAAACATAGTATTAAAGCATGACACACTGTGTCCTTTACGAAAAATAAGAAAACTGTAAGTACCCTGTATGAAAAATATAATGCAGAAGTAAAGTCAAATTTGTAAGTTTATTATACATATGTACTTTCGTTAGCTTGCATTTATATAAGTTTTTAATCGGCATATCTTAATAAATGTTTATATGTTGTAAACACATTAAATCATACGATAGTCTTGAAATCCTTTCTATGCGAATCTTTTGACGAATTCAGTTGGATTAGATTCCATCGTACGGTGAAACCTGACTGCTACCGTTCCCGATTAACCCGATTAGTCCGTAACATATTTTACAGCCATGGGGAGTGACGTCTTTACCGGTTTAACACTTGTTTGCCTTTCGGTTCTTCAATTGTTACAAAAATGTATTTTCTTCCTTTCCCATAGCTACGTGGCTACCATTTCTGTTAGATTTTAATGACGTCATACGCACCTGAATGGTACCCCCGCCGACCCCCGTACTATTTTGCATTCTAGAGCGATGGTAAAAACCTGAAGTCTCTGTGTTTCTTCTGGATTTGCAGAAAAGACCTGTTATGGCAAGGAACATCCTGCGGGTACCATCCTATAACAAAAAAATAATGTTTCAAAGACAAATCTGAATTCTCAGTCAAATCAAAAAATCACTCAACATCGATATCTCGCCGTTGTAGCATGACAGTAGAAAGTTATCCCTTATAACAGTGAGACGTTGCCAATCTACTTAAGGAATGCTATATTATTAACTACAGTTATGGAGTTGTAAGGATAATCCAGATTTATTCGTACGTTCTTGATATCTATGTTATAGTGAAAGATATCAGAAGATCTTTTAGCATAAAAGTAATGTAAACAAATGACGCACATTTTAAAAATATTTTTATTTGCACAAGGTACTATATACTAGAAAGAACTTTGTATATTAAAAATTTATATCTTAGTTTGCAAGAACAAGTAATGAAAAAATATTTTAGGTTATAAATATGTACAGGGTGAGTCAATGATAGAGTAAAGTTCATTGTCTCATATGTTTCGGGAATCACGAAAAAAAGTTAAATACAATAGTTTTAGGAAATGTTATGTTTAAAATTATACATATGTTTTTTTTAAATGGAACATCCTATTTTCTAATTTATTTGTAAATACCGCGTAAAATTTTATAACTTTTTTATTAACAATGTTATATACCTAAACCTAATAGTTTTTCTAATATTTCAATTTTTTTAAAAAATACTAGTTTTCAGTTTTGTAAAAAATTGCCAGTAGCGCCATTGTTTCTGACGGTGGAATATTCACAATTGGTACGAGCATTCTATAGAGATGGAAAAAAGGGTATTCAAAATAAATTTATACATTTCGACTATTTTAAACTGAAAAATCTCAAATTTTTTAAATGGCGCACCCCGTATATTATTAATTTTTCTGATAGATTTTACAAAACCCTCCAACTTTTATTAAGTATGTCATATACCTATTTCTAATATGTCAACTACCTATCTCAATAGTTCTTGATTTTTGTGGCTAACGATCGTTTAAAAATTCCCAAACTTCCCGCTGGTAATGAGCAGGAGCTCCGTCTTGGTGAATCCACATTTGTTCCCTTTCAAAGTTACCAACTTCTTCAAGAAGCTGGGGTAATTCGTTTTGCAAAAAATTTAGATATCTAGGCCCGTTAAGCGGTTCGCGGAAAAAATATGGATTAACTGTTGAATAATAATGCATGTTATGGCTGTTAACTGCTCCATTACTGCGAAAAGTAGCTTTATCAGAAAACATTATTCACAACACATTTCTGGTGGTACAAAACTTTACTCGTCGTTCAAAGTCACGGTCTTAAAGTTCTTGATGTAGTTCCATATGAAAGGGATGATACTTGTATTTTCTTATGGTGCGATTAGCTGTAGATTTGGATGTGTCAGATAAGTTAGCTAGTTGACGGGCTGACCTGGGGATTATCTTCCATCCATTTCTTTTTCCTTATTGGTAGCATTTTGGTTTACTACTTTCCGTTTCGTATATTCAACGCTATCACTTCCATCAAACCCCTCCATTAAGCACTGAAAAGATTTTCTAGATGGTATACGTCTATTAGGGTACTTCGCTCCGTAAAGCCTTACTGCCAAAAGACATTTTTTTTCCGCCTCGCCCAGTACATAAACCATATCAATTAATTCATTTTTAGGAAAATCCATAACTATTACCTTTATACGTCATTTACTACTACAAATTAAACTATTTTTACTTGCTTAATAGACATGTCAAAATTTGACATGTCTATTAATATTTTTGTTTTGTCTTGGCAACTATGATGTTACAGCGTAAGTGTATTAAAAACAAGGGTAAAAATTGAAAAATTCAAAATAAATTGGAAACTATTAGAAATAGGTATATGACATACTTAATAAAAGTTGGAGGGTTTTGTAAAATCTATCAGAAAAAATAATAATATACAGAGCTGCAATTTAAAAAATTTGAGATTTTTCAATTTAAAATAGTCGAAATGCATAAATTTATTTTGAACACCCTGTAGCATCTAACTCAAATTTCTTTACATATATCTTTTTTTCATCTCTATAGAACGCTCATACTAATTATGAGCATTCCACCTTCAGAAACAATGGCGCTACTGGCAATTTTTTACAAAACTTGAAATATTAGAAAAACTACTAGGTTTAGGTATATAACATCATTAGTAAAAAAGTTATAAAATTTTCGCAAAATTTAAAAATAAATTAGAAAATAGGATGTTCCATTTAAAAAAAAAAACATATGTTATATTGGCCACACTTTTGTGAAGTACCCTGTATACTCAAAAATAATTTTAAACTGTGCACCTTAACATTCCCTAAAACTATTGTACTCGTATTTAACATTTTTTCGTCATTCCCGAAACAAATGAGATAATGAACTTTACTCTATCGTTGACTCACCCTGTACAATCTGCCAAGTAAGAACTTAAATGCGATTTTAGCAATTCAACAAAAAATCGGTAGAAGGAACCTTTGTCTACGACGCATTTTAGTAAACATATTAGTCCATTACGAACTTTCGCCGAAATCACGTAAAATCCAAAATGAGTCACTTGTTTGCGCGTCGGTTTGAGGCAGTCTTTCTTTGTTCCCATCCAAAGAGGCCTAAAATGACACATTCCACGGCCGCTAAATATGTTAGAAAGTCGGCATCATTGGTGAAGAAGTGGATAAACCGTTTTAACGAGACGAAAAATGTCTACGACTTTTAAAAATATTGTTACATGTTGTTCAAAGCAACAGTGTCTAGCTGCTTGATATAAAGACTACATATACCCCCAGTAGCTTCATAGTAGCGATACTTCGTTTATTACTTGTTCTGGTGAACGAAATACCGATGGAAAGAATTTTCCGCTCATTCCTTACATTTCTTTTCCTAATATAGAAACAGAACTTAACAGCCGGGTTGACGCAACGGATACAAATTTAGTTGACCTTTACCTTTGACACTGATGCATTTCATATAATAAATGTCACCCAAGAATGAAAATTTAAAATATCCATCGAGTAATAAGATCTTCGAATAGGCTGAAAATTAATAGTCTTTCAAGTATTAAAATAAAGTTTAATTTTTATCAGTTCAACAATAAACAAAAACGAATTTTCCAGTCTTGTAATGTACACCATCAGAACGATACTTGACATACTGCCCCTCTTGTTAATTTAAATCCCTAAATGCCAGACCAACAAAATTTCTAAAGTTAAACTCTTTTGGTGAAGCGATCTCAAATTAGAGCCAGTCTAGTTGCAATGGAATCTAAAGTTATGAAAGCAAACTTGTTGGCTGAACTATTTGCTTCACAATCTACTGTGATTTCCAAGGAAAAACACCACCTACTATTCCCATAGTGCAGTCAAGGATGCCCGATATTGTCTTCAGACAGCGTATCATAAAACGTATTTTAATGAAGCTAGACACCAAAAAAGCTTCTGACGGAATACCTGCCATAGTTCTTAAAAACTGTGCAAGGCAACTGACACCAGTTTTCTGTATACTTTTCAACCTATCCAACAGAAAGAGAATATTTCCTTCCTACTGGAAATGTGCCACAGTTCAGCCGATACCTAAAAAAGGCAAGAAGACCTTGCCAAATAACTACCGACCAATAGCACTGCTTTCAATGATATCGAAAGTCATGGAAAAGGCTATCAATCAGCATCTTCTAAAATATCTTGAAGGATTCAACATTATTAGCGATCATCAATATGGCTTTCGTAAAAATAGATCAACAGGAGATCTTCTGACTTATGTAACACATGTCTGGAACAACGCATTTGAACACTTTGGAGAATCTCGAGCGGTTGCTCTTGACATATCCAAGGCATTCGACCGTGTTTGGCTCGATGGGCTGTTGTGGCTCTCATCTTTCCTCAGAGAGCGTTCTTTACGAGTGGCAGTCGACGGATTTCTTTCTAACACCTTCACTATCAACGCCGGTGTACCTCAAGGCTCCATACTGTCTCCTACTCTTTTTCTTATTTACATTAACGATCTGCTGGAAAAGACTGAGAATCCAATCTACAGCTTTGCAGATGACAGTACGCTTATCTCTTCATTCACTTTGAAAGCTCGGACATCGGCTACTCAGACGAATATCCGCAAACAGCAGGAAGTCATTCAACTTAACAAAGACCTGGTAGAAATTTTATCTTCGGGTGACAGTAACTAAGTGGAATTTAACGCTACAAAAACCCAGGCGGCAGTTTTTTGTAAAAAAGTTAACGTTACTGAACCCGACATAGTTATGTCGGTTCACTCCATTCCTTTAACATCGTCACTCAATTTGTTGGGCGTTAAGTTGGGAGCAAATATGTCCTGGCATGAACATGTTGCAGGCATAGCAAGGAGAGCTTCTCAAAAGTTGGGAATATTATTTCGAACCAGAAAGCTTTACACTCCACAACAACTGGTAATTCTTTACAAAGCTCAAATTCGACCAACTATGGAATACTGCTCCCATGTTTGGGGCTCCGCTCCCAAACATACACTGCATTTGTTGGATTCTTTTCAGAGAAGAGCTGTTCGTCTGATTGGAGTCCCAGAACTGACCGGCGGCCTTGATTCGCGGGAACATCGAAGAACGGTTGGCGACTTGAGCCTATTCGACAAGTATTTTCATGGAAAGTGTTCGAAGGATGTGGCCCGCTTAATTCCCAGAGCGGTGCATGTTAGAAGTACACGTCGCGATAATACTTCACATCCGTATGAGGTTCAGCTTGTTACTCCTCGTACAACGCTTTTCAAGGAGTCTTTTATATGGAGAACATCATCCCTTTAGAATAATTTGCCCAGGACTGTGTTTCCCACCGAGTACAATTTACAGCGCTAAAGAACGCCAAGGCTACTTTATAGGCCAGCAAAGTCATGATCACAGACTTTTGGGATGCACGCGACATAATCCACGTCGATTACCTTGAAAAAGGCAAAACGATTAATGGAGAGTATTATGTGAACTTACTGGATAGTACAATTTACAGCGATTCAAGAACAACGTGAATCGCTTTTTCCGCACGCGTGTCGCTCCTGTAGCTCTTTAGGGACTTCTTCCGCGGCCGCCAAATATGTTAAAAAACCGGTATCGTTTGTGAAGATAAATCGTTTTAACGAGATGAAAAATATGGATGACTTGCCACAACGTGGCTTGGTTGGTGTCTTGGTTTTCACGGGGTCCGAAAATGACGCTGCGTCAAGGGGCAGCAAAATTAAGAAAATCGGGTTTGAAGACCATTCGACAACATCTTCGTGCTCATGATGTCCAATTCAGAAGCACGTTGAAGAAATCTTTGTTGGGCGAAGCGGCTCGGATGGGCCCACGATAAGATATTAGAGTCGCCCTCACAATCACCGGACGCCAACCCTATTGAAAACATTTAGTCCCTTGTAAAGAGAAAGCTTAGAGGAAAGACTCTGAGGACTTTGACTCAGTTGTCTCGCGAGATTCGAAAAATTTGGAGATCATTGCAGAAAATCTCGTCGACAGCATGCCTGGAAGATGCCAGGCGATTATTGATGCAGGAGGCGATTGGACAACTTACTAAGGTAATTGCGCCGTTTTTAGCACATCAAAAAATACACTGATGGCCAAAAATGTTCTTGAAACATATTTTTTCAAGAATATGAACGGTCACGTTTACTTGACAGACTGTATGAATTTTTATCATAAACTATCTATCAACTATGTAATATACAGTATATACTCGTATAATGGATACAAAAGCCTATACAGTTAATTTTTTTAAAAAGGTTTTGAATTTGATTGATCTACGACAGGCGTGTCATGCATTTTTTGTTGTTTGCCTCTATAAATACCTAATTGTTTTATGAGGTTAGGATTTTATTTTTAAAACGATGTTTGCGATTGTCATATGGAAGCCCAATTAATTATTATACATCATGTAGTTTTTCCCCAACTGCATCCCCTGTGTTAGATAATTAAAACATAATCTGTAATTTATAATTAAAATGCCTTAATAACAGGTCGGTATATGTTAAAAGGGTATGTGATTCATCAAACAGCCATCATCGCTTTTGTGTGTTCCGCCCCTGTTGCCATTGGCTTTAGGTTATTTTATAATTATATGGTGACAAAATTAATTAGGGTTTCATATTACATATTATTCGAAAGTTTCAATAAGCTCAATTACAAAATACGTTGGTCAAATTGTTTTTACGAAATTCGCCCTTACAGTATCATTATTAGTCAGATCAGATGTATATGTAATATGAGTACACATCCAATGAAAATTTTAGTTGCAATATTTAAACTGTTTGATTTTAAATAAGCTTACGAACGCCATATTGATGATCGCTTATAACATTAAACCTTGCTAGATATGCTAAAAAATGCTTTTTGCCCTTTTTAGGTATCTGTTGAACTGTAGCGCATTTCCATCAGGAAGGAAATATTTCCTTTCTGTAGGATAGCTTAAAAAGTCTACAGAAAACTGGTATTAGTTTTCTCGAACATTTTTTGAGGACTATGACAGGTATTCCGTTAGTGCCATAAGCTTTTTTGGGATGTAGCTTTATTAAAATATCTTTTATGATACGCTGTCCGAAGTTATATAGGGCATCTTTGACTACACTAGGGGAATAGATGGTTGTGTATTGATTTAGTGAAATTTTCACTAATGACCTTAGCGACTTACCAAAAGGACCTGGGATTTGTTGGGGAAGGCAAGAAGTTTGTTTTTAATTGGTAATGGTAGTACAATGCGATAAATCTACCTATTTAATATGTCAAACAAATTTTGTGCTTCGTCGAGAATGAACCGACTAACTGAGCCGAATCTCACCGATGACTTCCAAAGGTCAAGTTTTCATACTGAATTGATTAATCAACATCTTCTTTTTTTAATTGAAGTGACGTCCTGATTATCTTACTGACTAAATTTACACAAACGTTATTTAGGAAACAACATTTTGCTGAAACTTTTATTCAGAACATTCCAAAAATAGAAATTCCGACTCGTGCCAACATACCCCTGTCCGCCCTATCGTTAAAACTATGTATTACAATAAGAACAATTTTCAGCAACAACAACGTTGAGATTTTGGAATGTTTGATATAATGATACTTCCCAATAGTTATCAGCACTACACCAAACACTTTATTTTTTGCACCCGACGCGTGATGTGCTAACCATGTCAGCATCATCAGGAGCAATAATTGACTAAACCTAAGATTAAAAAGCATACTATTTACACTAAAATTGTGATTTACTTGAGCGAAACTGATCAATCACGGACAATTGGTTATTTGCGGTCAGGTAACGAGTATAGAGGATTGTACGGAAAGGGCCCTCTGCCCTGATTTAGATTGTTTTTAGATTTTATAATTTCAGGTATATTTTTAACTAACCTTAAATTATTTAACGTTACTATATGATTATGTTTAAGGGCATGTTTAGCAATGCTTTATTTTTCTGATCTACTCTACCTCGAATAAGCTAAATAGTCTGCTAGTTGTTCATTCTATGGGGAAAGTCAAATAAAAGCCTTTAACGTTGATTTTGCGGCCCCCGTGCCTTGGAATGCCCAGATAAGGTCCTAAATGCTATATCCAAAAATGGACCGTCATTTAACCAGTTGAATCAAGTAATATAACATTTGTTGACACTAAAGAAGACAAGTGCGCCAAAGGGCAAATGCCGCCGAGACCGGACCCAGCTTTAGGGCCTAAAAAACATCATTTAACCATATAAAATTAATAAATTTAGTTCGTTCTTGATAAAATAAGAGAGAATCTGCAAAAAGCAGACGCCGCCATTACCGGAGGATGAAGTTGGACCCGCTTTTTCCAGCCAAAAACGACCGTTTTTTTTAGACAGACGGTTAGTCGACAGGTCAAAATTTCGGGTCGCCCTCTTGGTCTAAAATGTTCGTCGTCTAATTCGTCCAATATACACCGCCTCGCTTGCCTTAATAAAAAATAGATAAAATAAAAATGAATATTTTATTACTTCAGATGTTCTACGTAGTCCCCTCTGACCTTAATAGAACGTTCATACAACCATGTGAAACTCGCACGTTACAGTGGCGTTAATGTCCTTCAAATCCTTATAGCGTTGCCGCTTCATGTGGAGCTTGATTTTTGGGAAAAAAAAAGTCACCAGGGACTAAATCAGGCGAATAAAGAGGGTAGTGGAGTACGGACACCTATTTTCGCGCCAAAAACTGCATCACAATTCCAGCCGTGTGCGAGGCCGCGTTGTGATGAAACAAGGAAAAAATGGATTGGGTTACATTGTTCCATTGAAAACCGCTGAATCCTTCTGCAAAGACGCTCCATGACACTGACGTAGTACCTGGCCTTCACTGTAGTGCCTTAGGGAACAAATTCTTTGTGGATAATTTCTTGAGCGTCAAAAAATGCGACGAGTATTATCTTTGTTCTTGACTTTGTCAGTCACACTTTCTTCGGTCTCGGCGACCTACTACTGAGCCATTGTGCATTTTGACTTTTTGTGATAGGCTCGTATTGGTAAACACCATGTCTCATCGCCTGTGTTTATTTTCTGCACAAAAGAATAGTCCGGATTTTTCATTTCGATGATGTTTCGGTTGGCTTCAACTCATTGCTGTTTTTGTTCGGGTGTCAGGCTATGACTTAGAGATGTTAAGCTTTTCTACCATCAATCTGCATGAAAGATGATGGTCAGTTTGCAGGAAATGATGATTTTTCAGAACGTTTGCGTCAGCCGAACTTGTGCTGCGTCGTTCTTACCTTGCACCAACCCACTCAAACATTTGTTAACGCGCTAAACGATTATCACCGTAAGCTTTTTACAAAGACCCGAATGCCACCGTAGCTATTTTATAGAGGTTTCACATGAAAGCAGTGATGCTTGTTGTTTCACCACACTTTGGTGACACAGCAACTATGACACATATAGTTCGCACGTCTACTACTCCGCATTGACTGATCACAATTGGCTGTTTGAATGCAAATGTGTTGTTTACAGAAGGAAGTTCAAGCTTTTATTGTCGATTACTGACGGCGTTTCTTAACAGTCGCGAAAAAATCAGTTCAAGGAATTTTTGGACAGTCGCACTCGTGATAATTCTCGTTCAATCTACACCCTGTGGAGAATATTCCAGAATTTTTTCAAAATTTTTTGATCTGTACTTTGCGCGATTTTTGGCAATTTCTTAAAAATAATACAAGGAAAAGTGTGCGCAAGTATTACATTACATATATTCTTGAACTCATGTTTTCAGAAGCTTTTATTTGGTTCGATAATCTGGTAAACATTTTTTTTTCACTTCCGATTTCACCAACCAAAACTAATCCTTTAATACAAAATTTAACTTTTAAAACTACACAGCTGTGATGGGGCCATCAAGTCTTATATTAGTGTGAAATTTCAACTTTCTATGTAAAGTAGTTTCGGAAAGAATCGGGTGTGACAGATGGACAGACAGACAGGCGGACAGACAGACAGACGGACAAACAGACACTGAAGTGATGTTATAAGTGTTCCGTACAAAACATTAATTAATAGTGTTTAATAAAATTATTACATATTTCAAACTTAAGATTGGTCTGTGCCGGTCTCAGTAGTGGTTCAGAGCCTGCCAAGTGACGTTGCGGGTTTAAATCCGGCTCCATCATGTACACTAGTTCGTGGCTATACACTATGTCCGTGAGACCTAAACGGTAAGTATGTTACTCTAGTATAATTCCAAATATTTTATCAAGTTAAAGTACAAGTAAAATTAATGAAGTACTAAAATAGTTTTATTAAGCAATAAAATATAACAACATTTAGATTTTGCAATTTTCTTTTCTTTAACAATTTTTTGACACAGATGATCCATTATTTTAGACAAAATTTTGAAAACTTTGCCCTCTAATTATTTAATTATTTTGTTTACACGATTTCCCGATTTTTCTCCGTTTACAAGAAAGATTCTAAATAAAATATACATAGGCGAGTATAGAGGTGTTAGTTTGTTTTCTTCAACTGCTACATCTGCAAAATTTTCATATTTCGGTTAATGGCAGTTATAAGCATTTCTTTTAGTTCTTGTAATGGGTACGGGATACATGCTGCAGGAAAGTTACTTAGGCGCTACAGAAGCGACGAGTGCGAAGAGAAAGCGATTCACATTGTTTTTGAATCGCTTCAAATTTGACTCGGTGGGAAATACAGAAATCTTGAAAAAGATGGTAAGAAGAGTAACAAATTGAATCTCATGCAAATGTGATGTATTAGTGCTATGTGTATGTTGGTTACTCTGAGAGGAATTAAGCATTAAAGTACTTAAAGGATATACTCTAGTCATTAACCGCTCTTCTATGTTTTAAGGAATCAAGGTTGCTGATGAGTTAGCAATTAGGCGAGTAGCTCTATTCTGAATAAAATTTAACAAATACATCATATGTTTGGAAAAAGATCTCCAAATATGGGAGGAATATTTCATCGCTAATCGAATTTGAACTTTGTAGAGGATTAAAAGTTGCTTTGGGATATAATGCTTTTTAGTACAAAATAATACTTTTAGCTCTTGAGAGGTTCTTTTGGCTTTATATGAAACATATTCAGACCCCGATATATTTGCTTCCAAGTTAACACCTAGGAGTGGAGTGACGATGCTAGAGGAATGCAACGTTAACTTTTTAAAAAAAAACTACGGCCTTGGTTTTACAGCGTTAAATTCTACTTGGTTTCTGTCACCTCCAGGTCTTTGTTGAGTTGAAAAACTTCCTGCTATTTACAGATCTGTAGTGTTAGAGGTTAATGTAGGGTCACATCTACTGCCATCGGCAAAGCTGTAGATTGGATTCGCGGTGCTTTCCAGCAGATCGTTGACGTTAATAAAGAAGGAAAACTGTTGACTGCTACCCGTAAAAGACGCTTTCTGAGAAAACACGAGAGCACTCCACAAAACATTAACCCATACCCAAAGTCGAATGATTTGAATATAGTAAGTGCAACCATTCAAGAAGTTACAAGATCTTCTGTTGATTTTTACTTATGAAAGCCACATCGATGATAGGTAGTATTAAATTTTTTCAAATATTTTAAGAGGCATTAATTATTAGCCTTTTCAATAACTTTTGATATTATCGAAAGCCACGTGACTGGCCAGTAGATGTTTGGCAAAGTCTTTTTACCTTTTTTGAGTATGGGCTGGACCCTATCGTGGTGTTAGTTTACACCTGCATTTTTTGAATATTAGCAGCTTTTTTGTGTCTAGCTTCATTAAAAGACGTTTTATGTGACGGTGTCTAAAGACAATATTATATATTATACATTTTCAGCAGGAAGAAAATATTCCTATTCTGTAAGATATGTTAAAAGGCTTATAAAAAAACTGGTGTTAGTTTGCACGTATATTTTTTTAGTACTATGGCACGTATTCAATCAGCTTCAGAAGCTTTTTTATGTCTAGCTTCAATAGAAGACGTTTTGTCTCACACTGTCTAAAGACATTATTATATACTATACTTTGAGAATAATTGGAAGTTTTCTTTTCTGGAACTCAACAGTGTTATGTAGATTTTCTCAACAGGTGTTGTTGCAATATTATTATTTGGCCGTATGAGTGATAGTATAGTAGTAGCAATTTTGATTGATGAGCCTAGCGATTTTTAAAAAGGCCTGGAAATATTGAAACAGGAAAGAAGCTTGTCATGCATTATTTTATTGTGTTCTTCTTTGTTTCCATCGACTATTCGTTTGCATCTCTTCCAGGCACTAACAAAAATATTACAAATTATGATAAGTTTTCGCGCCATTGTAGATAAGCTAGATGTATAAAAGCAACAACTTGTTTGCGTTTTCAATTGGCAGCTTTTGGAAGGGTATTTCTCCGAGTTATTTCAATTTAGCAGATATCAAGTGCCTAATCTTGCCCATACTCGATATTAAAGTCAGTTGTAGGAAGAAGCTAACGATGGATTTATGGGATAACAGGCTTAGAAATCCGGCGAACTCTCTGATACGGTCAGGAATCTGTATTAGTTCATTGTTAAGCTGAGTAAAGCCATAAATAGTGGAGAAAGATTCGGTCTCCCGATCTTCTTCGTCGGTGAAATTTGAAAATTAAGCCAGTTCATGTTGTGGATATTAGTTCTTCTAAACTCCTCCTAATAACAGGTATTCCTTATAATATTAGTTCTACATACATCATTTACTTATTTCAAGCCCACCCGAAAGCTAACATTGTTGGAAGCATCCTCTTGAATTTTCAACACATTGTTATTGAGTCCGCCCATGCTAAACAATTAATAATATAGAAGTTATTTGTAATTATTCCGAACAGTTGTAACGTAGCTGTTTCATACGTGATTGTCTGGAATTTATAACGATTAAGAGCGTCATCTGGATTAAATCGCCAAAATACTCATGATTTACTACTATTACTTTAATGTATTAAACTTGCCTATATGCACTTATTATATATCGTCGAAACAAATGCTATCGAATGTGCTGAAAGGTGTTTTCTTCCTCGTTCTCTAACAACTACTTTAGAAATGAAGGATGTGATGATTAAGCGTCCGGTCTTAGATCCTTTTCATCTGATGTACAGGTGTTTAAGGTTCGACACTTTGGCCCCCACGGTGAGCGGCTAGAGCGTTTAGGTTTAACAAAAATTATGATAAAATCGCAGCATTTTTCGTGATCGCTTCTTTACGCGAGATATGCATATATACATACACATATATATATTTATATATATATATATATATATATATATATATATATATATATATATATATATATATATGTATGTATGTATGTATGTATATATATATATATATATATATATATATATATATATATATATATATATATATATATATATATATATATATATATATATATATATGTATGTATGTATGTATATATATATATATATATATATATATATATATATATATATATATATATATATATATATATAAAATCTGTGTATTTTATATATACTTTTAAAAACTGAATGCACATTGAGGTACCATCAATATGTTTGCATGTGGTTGTGTGGGTTTTAATACATATATGTATAGTAATTATAAGAATAAAAATATAAAATCAAATCAATCAAGCTATTCTATAACAATCGGTCTTTTCTATGCACAATTAGTGTTCCGTACGTTGATTGTTTTTAAAATAAAATTTTTGTTAGGGTGGTATTAAATGACCAGTGACTTCACAAAACACACCCCAAATGAGTTTTCAACAAAGTTTGTTTCCAATCTTTACTGAAAACTGGTGACCTTGAAATTTTGTTTTTTTTTATATACCAAATAAATTATTAAAGGTAATGCACTCGTGATAATTTTCGTTCAATCTATACCCCGTGGAGAATATTCCAGAATTTTTTCAAAATTTTTTGATCAATACTTTTCGAGATAAGGTAGGGGACAGAGATTTTTTAAAACTAATACAAAGAAAAGTGTGCGCAAGTATTACATTATATATATATATATATATATATATATATATATATATATATATATATTTTACTCGTGTTTTCACAAACTTTCATTTGACACCACACTCGATGACCTAGTAAAAAAATTTTTTTTTCACTTCCGATTTCACCCCTCAAAACGAACCCCTTAAGTCAAAATTTAATTCTCAAAACTACATGGCTCTGATGAGGCCGTCAATTCCTATATTATTACCAAATTTCACCTTTCTATGTCGAATAGTTTCGGAGAAAATCGGGTGTGACAGACAGACAGACAGACAGACACCGAAGTGATCTTAGAAGTGTTCGGTACGGAACACTAAAAATTACAAACAATATTTTCACTAATATGAAAAAACTTATGTTTTTATTAGTGTAGTAAAAAAGGTCAAAATAATGATGAGATAGGCATAGTTTATATACAGCAATATTATGATTTTATCCTCTCTGGGGTATCACCAGGAGTATTGTCCTCAGTTCTGGACCTCGAAAAACTGGTGCTCTTTTGTTTATAAGCAATTGAAGTTTTGAAAACGCGTTTTTGGGTTTAAAACGTGAATAACTCCGATTATATCAGTTGGATCGAAACAAATAAAAAACTAAACTCTTTGTTATGAAATTTCCAACAAATCTTCGTTTTTAAATCGTTCAAATGTGTACATAACCTACAAAATTGAAAAAACATAAAAAATCTGTTTTTTTTTTTCATTTTATTGTACAGATTGACTAAGTGAACCGATCGGTTTGAAACTTTCAGAAAATATTTCTTTTGCTATGGCAAAAATACCCTGACATTTTGGTACAGAAATATTGAACTCAGTGGGCACATTTGAATTAGTTATTTAAAATTTGAATTGTACGCCATTTTCACATGATCAAAATGGATCGTTTTTTTTTTTAAATTTAGGTCTCGACGTCAGCTTTCCGATGTCATTAAAAAAATTTTTTTGGAGTCATTTTAACTGTTTTTTTACATTTGTTTATTAATCAAATAACAACAATCGACATTTAAAAAAAAAAAATTGTTAACGAAAATGAAAGTTTCCCGATTCTCTACGAGATGTGATAAAAAATTTTCATTTTTTTCTTTAAAGTGTCCCCAAAAAAAAACGGTTGAAATGACTCCACAATTTTTTTTTTAATGGCATAAAATGACGGGCAATTCAAATTTTAAATAACAAATTCAGTTGTGCCCACTGGGTTCAATATTTTGGATCAAATTTCAGGGTATTTTTGCTATAACAAAAGGCTTATTCTTTAAAAGTTTCAAGCCGATTGGGTCACTTAGTCGACCTGTACAATAAAATGAAAAAAAAAGTTTTTTTTGTAGGTTTTTTTTTCAATTTTGTAGGTTAAGTACACATTTGAGCGACTTAAAACTAACGAAGGCATGTTGGAAATTTCATTACGAAGGGTTTGATTTTGTTTTGTCTCGATCCGACATATACATATAACTGGAGTTATTCGCATTTTAAGCTCAAAAAACGCGTTTTGAAAACTTAAAATGTTTATAAACAAAAGAGCACAAGTTTTTCGAGGTCCAAAACATCAGGACAATACTCCTGGTGATACCCCAGAGAGAATAAAATCATAATATTGCTCTGTCTAAACTGTGCAAATTTTTTGCTGCACTATTTCTCCCCAAAACTATATTTTTACTGCAAGGGGCACCCATTTTCACTCTACTTTGTTCATGTGTACAGGGTGAGTCAACGATAGAGTAAATTTCATTATCTCATTTGTTTCGGGAATGACCAAAAAATGTTAAATACAACAGCTTTAGGGAATAGGAAATATTAAGGTTCATAGTTTAAAATTATTTTTGAATATATAGGGTACTTCAAAAAAGTGTGGCCGATATAACATATGTTTTTTTTAAACGGAACTTCCTATTTTCCAATTTATTTTTAAATTCTGCGTAAAATTTCATAACTTTTTTATTAATAATGTTATATACCTAAACCTAGTAGTTTTTTTAATATTTTATTTTTTTAAAAAAAATACTAGTTTTCAGTTTTGTAAAAAAATGCCTGTAGCACCATTGTTTCTGAAGGTAGAATACTCATAATTGGTACGAGCGTTCTGTAGAGATGAAAAAAAGATATATGTAAAGAAATTTGAGTTAGATGCTACAGAGTGCTCGAAATAAATTTATAGATCTCGACCATTTTAAATTGAAAAATCACAAAATTTTTAAACGGCACACCCTGTATATTATTATTTTTTCTGGTAGATTTTACAAAAACCCTCCAACTTTTATTAAGTATGTCATATACCTATTTCTAATAGTTTTCGATTTATTTTGAATTTTTCAGTTTTTACCCTTGTTTTTAATACACTTACGCTAAAACATGCTTGCCAAGACAAAACAAAAATTTAGGCATTGTCAAATTTTTGACATGTTTATTAAGCAAGTAAAAATAGTTTAATTTGTTGTAGTAAGTGACGTATAAAGGTAATAGTTATGGATTTTCCTAAAAATGAATTAATCGATATGGTTTATATACTAGGCGAGGCGGGAGAAAATTGTCTTTTGGCAGTAAGGCTTTACGGAGCGAAGTACCCTAATAGACGTATACCATCTAGAAAATCTTTTCAGTGCTTAGTGGAACGGTTTGATGGTAGTGGTAGCGTTGAGTAGACGAAACGGAAAGTAGTAAACCAGAATGCTACCAATGAGGAAAAAGAAATGGAGACTTTACTTCATGTTGAAGATAATCCCCAGGTCAGCAGCCGTCAACTAGCTGACTTATCTGACACATCCCAGTCTATGGCTAACCGCACCAGGAGAAAATACAAGTATCATCCCCTTCATATGGAACTACAACAAGAACTTCAAGACCGTGATTTTGAACGAAAAGTAAACTTTTGTACCACGATGAATGGAGCAATAGAGGCCGATCCAAATTTTTTATTTAAAATAATGTTTTCTGGTGAAGCTACTTTTCGCAGTAATGGAGCAGTTAACACCCATAACATCCATTATCATTCAACAGTTAATCCATTTTGGGTCCGGGAAGTTCAAAACCAAAACCTTTAGTCGCTTAATGTATGGTGTGGAATATTAAATTTTCGAATTATTGGTCTATATTTTTTCTGCGAATCGCTGAACGGCCCTAGATATCTAAATTTTTTGCAAAACGAATTACCCCAGCTTCTTGAAAAAGCTAATAACTTTGAAAGGGAAGAAATGTGGATTCAACAAGACGGGAGCTCCTGCTCGTTACCACCGGGAAGTTCGAGAATTTTTAAATGATTGTTACCTACAAAAATGGATCGGTAGGGATGGATTCATTCAGTGGCCCCTTTGATCATGTGACTTAACACCTTTAGACTTCTTTTTGTGGGGCTACATTAAAGATCGTGTTTATGGGAATGCCCGTACAACACTAGTAGATATGGAAAATAGGATACGGGATGCGGGGACTCTTTATACTGAGGAAAGTGAAGGAAACTATAGTAAAACGACTAAACATGTGTATTCAAGTAAACGGGTATATTTTTAACCTTTTATTACGTCATAATAATTAATCATTAGATAAGTTAAACTATATTAAAATTATTATTAACTATTTGTTTATATTTTCACAATAGCGTAAGTGTATTAAAAACAAGGGTAAAAATTGAAAAATTCAAAATAAATCGAAAACTATTAGAAATAGGTATATGACATACTTAATAAAAGTTGGAGGATTTTGTAAATTCTATCAGAAAAAATAATAATATGCAGGGTGTATCATTTAAAAATTTGAGATTTTTCAATTTAAAATAGTCGAAATGCATAAATTTATTTTGAACACACTGTAGCATCTAACTCAAATTTCTTTACATATATCTTTTTTTCATCTCTATAGAACGCTCGTACCAATTATGAGTCTTTCATCTTAAGAAACACTGGCTCTACTGTCCATCTTTTACATAACTGAAAACTAGTTTTTTTTTTTTTTTAAATGGAAATATTAGAAAAACTACTAGGTTTTAGGTATATAACATTATTAATAAAAAAGTTATAAAATTTTACGCAGAATTTAGGATGTTCTATTTAAAAAAACGTATGTTACATCGGCCACACTTTTTTGAATTACCCTGTATACTCAAAAATAATTTTAAACTGTACACCTTAACATTCCCTAAAACTATTGTATTTAACATTTTTTCGTCATTCCCGAAACAAATGAGATAATGAACTTTACTCTATTGTTGACTCACTCTGTACAAGCAAAACTTGAATCTGACATTGTTAACAGAAAAAATTAATTTCATTAAAATCTATACTAAATCAAGTACTATACAGTACAAAGAATTTTACACGAAGAATTCTAATTGTTTGAATGTTTTTTTTTTTCAACTTACTTCGTTGATATCACTAATGAGACTGAGGTTAATAGTATTTATATATACGTTTTATTTAATTTCTCATAAAAAAATGTATTATATGTTTGTGTTTATAGGCTTTGTCTAACATATGCAAGACTATTCTACGAAGGCGTCCAGTTAAACAGACTTGAGTTTAATAGAAAATAGCAATTATTACAGAATAGTTTGATTGGCGCTTGTGATCTTAATATTCAGACATTATAATTTTATATCTAATTTATATTTATATAGATATTACAATTTTATAATTTTATTCTTATAATTATTATACATATGTGTAGTACCACACACACACACACACACACACACACACACACACACACACACACACACACATGCAAACTTATTTATGGTACCCCAATGAGCATGCAGTTTTTAAAAGTATACATAAAATATATGGATATTAGATATATATGGATGTGTATGTGGGTTTTTTTCAGTGAATTTGTATATATATATATATATATATATATATATATATATATATATATATATATATATATATATATATATATATATGTATAACAACATACGTGCAAGAGTATTCGCCCATTAGAACGCGCGAGTATGCATCATATTTGTCCGCACCTGACCTCCATATTCCTTCTTTAAATTTATTCAAATTTTAAAAATAGGATATTTCGCGTAAAGTAGCAGATCCTATTTTCTTCTCTCTTGGACATTAAACTTTGAGCGATCACGAAAATGCTGCGATAACCCGTTTTCTCGTAATTTTTGTCAAATCTAAAGGCTCTAGCCGCTCACCGTGACCATACGCTTTATTCTTAAAGCAATTTCTAGAGATTAAAAATGAAGAAATGAAAAACGTATTTTTTCACATTCGATAGTCAGCATTTGTAACGACGATATATAAGATCAGCAGTCGTTTAGTAACAATTTCGAATCTGTCTTAGCCGATGCATCCAAAATGATTTACTTTCACCAGAAAAATTTAACCCTAAAACTGATCTAAAGTTATGAAGCTGAATAGTACAAGACCAGAAAATCCATTAAACCGATATAAATGAAACATTTTAAATACTATTAATTGTCTCAGCTGTTTCAAAGTCTTAGTCTACGAGTTTTATTTTAAATTTTATTTTGAAAGTGGTTCTTACCGCATGTGGCCTAAACTTATATATTATTGCTTCAATCCATTAGATCTCCTTTTTAGTCAATATTTTTATTTTATTAATGACTACACATCCTTAATCTATTTACTGCCGTTTCCTGCAAATTATTCTATCTATATAAAATATTTTTAAATATCTGCTACTAACACTTTCAATAATTTGCTCAAGATGTTACAAGCAATACATTTCATTTGCAGGCATTATACCATTTCTAACTGTCAGAATTTTACAACAGTTTCGTATTATTTAAGTTTTTAGCGTGTTTAACTGGCTAACACGATAATTTAATGCCAAATTTCTGGCTATGACGTACCCTAATTAAATATTTTGCAAATTAAATTGGAGGGTTGTATGATAAGTACCTGGCCTCGGCCAGAGATGGCGCTCCTACTGCTGAAAAAATTATGTATCTATAAACATAACCTTTCACAAGAATCCTGACAAATTTTCAAGTCGTTGCGTGATTTAGTTTGCGAGTGGCAGCCATTTAAATGGAACAACGTTTGTAATTTTACAACAGTGAAAAAAATTAAATATCGAGCAGTGATAATATATTTGTTTTTGCAAAAGAAAACGAATGATGAGATAAAAATGGAACTCAGCGAAGTTTATGGAGTCTTTACACCTTCGTTATCGACCGTAAATTGGACAGCTGAATTCGAACGCGGCCGTACTAGCATTTTTGATGAACAATGTCCAGCTCGTCCGAATGAGGTCACCATATCAGATGATTGAAAAAATTCACAATATCGTGATAAATGATCAGAGAGTGAAAGGGCGTGAGATTGCTGAGACTGTAGGCATCTCAACTAAACGGGTGAACAATATTTTAACAACACATCTGGATATGAGAAAGCTTTCCGCAAGATGGGTGCCGTGATTAATCACAATTGGCGATGAACACGCACGTGTGTTAACTTCAAGAGAATGTTTGGCGATGTGAAAGCGCAATCGGAAAGATTTTTGGCATTGAATCATAACTGTTGACGAAGCATGGATTAGAGTACACCAGAGATCAAAGAATAGTCCAAACAGCGGGTTTTCCATGGCGATAAAGAAGGCCAAGGCATCTTTATCGGCCAACAAACTCATGTTCATAGAGTTTTGGGATGCACGCGCCATAATCCACGCCGATTGCCTTGAAAAAATCAAAACGATTAATGGAGAGTATTATGTAAACTTACTGGATAGTTTCAAACATGTTGTGAAAGAAAAACGTCTGCTTTTGGCGAAGAAAAAGTTCTCTTTCATCAGGACAATGCACGCGTGCACACTTGTATAATCAGCATGGCAAAATTCTATGAGTTAAGATACAAATTACTTCCGCATCCACTATATTTGCCATATTTGGCCCCAGCAATTATTTCCTGTCTTCGAATATGAAAAAATGGCTCGGCGGAAAAAATTTGTCTTAAACTATGATTTGATTGCTGCAACAAATCCCGATTTTGAAGGGTTGGAGGGATCGTATTTTTTAGATGAGACACAAAAGATAGAAAAACATTGGACCAAGTGTATCAAGCTAAACGGAGACTATGTTGAAAAATAAAATAAATCATACACATAAAAATTTTTTTTTTTTTTAAATCAGGTACTTATCATAAAGGCCTCTTAATTCGAGTTAAGCTTCAGCTTATAAAATAGTCCTGAAAAGAAGATGAACCTAATAAAAAATCTATTTTACCACCAACATTTTAATTTCGATCAGCTAAAGTTGAAATATCAGGAATTTTCAAACTACTTCTATTGACGCACATTAAAGGAAAACACTCTATAGTCTTTGACAAAAGTAAATAACTTATATTGGTTGGTATTAAAATTTCTCTTACGGGAAAATAAACTTGTTGACTAATGTTTGATTAACCTTGTATTACTTATTTAATTGTATAACCAATTTCATTTAACTGCACATTTACTAGGCTAGAAGTTACACCATCATTAGCCCTGCAGCCACTTGAACTACTCAAGCATCCATTAGCCGTGCGGAAAGCTAACCAATAACCATCAAAGCAAATCATTTTCCCTTCAGGGTAGTATAAATATATAACTTTAGTTACACAGCCAATCAACTTAACTATACACGTAACCTTTGAATTTTGGATTTTTACAATTATTAGTCACACAGCCTCCTAACATCTCAATGGGGATTTAGCAGGTTTTTTTACTAGGTCATCGAGTGTGGTGTCAAATGAAAGCTTGTGAAAACACGAGTAAAAAATATATATATAATATTATACTTTCGCGCATTTTTCTTTGTATTATTTTTAAAAATTCGCGAAAAATCGCTGTCCCGGGCCTTATCTCGCAAAGTACTTATCAAAAAATTTCGAAAAAATTCTGGAATATTCTCCACGGGGTTTAGATTGAACGAAAATTATCACGAGTGCATTACCTTTAATAATTTATATGGTATATAAAAAAAACAAAAATTTCAAGGTCATCAGATTTCAGTAAAGATTGGAAACAAACTTTGTTGAAAACTCATTTGGGGTGTGTTTTGTGAAGTCACTGATCATTTTATACCACCGTAACATAAATTTTGACTTAAGGGGTTCGTTTTGAGAGGTGAAATCGGAAGTGAAAAAAAATTTTTTTTACTAGGTCATCGAGTGTGGTGTCAAATGAAAGCTTGTGAAAACACGAGTAAAATATATATATATATATATATATATATAATGTAATACTTGCGCACACTTTTCTTCGTATTACTTTTAAAAAATCGCTGTCCCCTACCTTACCTCGAAAAGTACTGATCAAAAAATTTTGAAAAAATTCTGGAATATTCTCCACGGGGTATAGATTGAATGAAAATTATCACGAGTGCATTACCTTTAATAATTTATTTGGTATATAAAAAAAAATCAAAATTTCAAGGTCACCAGTTTTCAGTAAAGATTGGAAACAAACTTTGTTGAAAACTCATTTGGGGTGTGTTTTGTGAAGTCACTGATCATTTTATACCACCCTAACAAAAATTTTTATTTCAAAAACAATCAACGTACGGAACACTAATTGTGCAAGTTCAACTTGCACTTGAGCGGTTTTTTTTTATGGGCCTAGCAGACGTGCTGCAGGGAAATCCCTAAAGTGCTACAGGTGCGACACGTGTGCGGAAAAAGCGAATCACGTTGGTCTTGAATCGCTGTAAATTGTACTCGGTCGGAAACAGTCCTGGGTAAATTATTTCAAAGAGATGAGAAACTCCATTTAAAAAACTGCTTAAAAATGATTGTACGAGGAGTAAGAAGCTAAACATTATACGGATGTGAAGTATTAGTACGATGTGTATTTCTAACATGCACCGCTCTGGGAGGAATTAAGCGGGCTACATTCATCGAACACTTTCCATGAAAATACTTGTAGAATAAACTCAACTCGCCAACCGTTCTTCGATGTTCAAACGAATCAAGGTTGCTGGCCAGTTCTGGTCTCCAATCAGGCGAACGACTCTTTTCTGAATAGAATCCAACAAATGCAGTGTATGTTTGGAAGCAAAGTCCCACATATGGGAGCAGTATTCCATCGTTGATCGAATTTGAGCTTTGTACAGAATTAACAGCTGTTATGAAGTGTAAACCTTTCTAGTTCGAAACAATATTCCCAGATTTGAGAAGCTCTCTTTGCCATGCTTGCAACATGCTCATGCCAAGATACAATTATGTCGGGTTCAGCAATGTTAACTTTTTTAGAAAAAACTGCCTCCTGAGATTTTTTGTAGCGTTAAATTTTACTTGGTTACTGTCACTCCAAGATAGAATTTCTTCCAGGTCTTTGTTAAGTTGAACGACCTCCTACTCTCTGTGGATATTCGCATGAGTAGCCGATGTTTAAGCGCTCAAAATGAATGATGAGATCTGTAAAGCTGTAGATTGGATTCCTGGGCTTTTCCAGCAAATCGTTAATGTAAGTGAGAAAGATAGTAGGAGACAGTATGGAGCTCAGAGGCACATCGGCGTTGATATTCTTAGAAGACACCGGTCGATTGCCACTCGTAAAGAACGCTCTTTGAGGAAACTTGAGATCCATAAACAGAACTTTTCAGATATACCAGAAGAGCGTAGCTTAGCCAACAATCCATTGTACCAAACACTGTCGAATCAAGAGCAACCGCTCGAGATTCTCCACAATGTTCAATTGCGTTGTTCCAAACATGTGTTACATAAGTTAGATCTCATGTTGATCTATGTTTACGAAAGCCCTGATTGATAGCCTTTTCCATGATTTTCAATATTATTGAAAGCAGTGCCACTTGAAATATGTCATATCCAGCAGATTATATGTAATTATATATAACTTATGAAAGTACAAATTTAGAAAATATTCAGCTATTTCTTATAAGTATAATGTTACTTACTTTCTTTTCAATTAGTTAAAGTCATGCACGATAATTTTACTTTAGTAGATTAGACTTTTAATAAAATAGCGAAAGTCCGTGAACCATTGAATATTTTAAATTTTAGAAATCTGACAACACTTACATTCAAACAAATAGTAACTCATCGTTATCAATCGCCGTTTCTTGAGTTCACTGTTAATCTTGGTCCAGGTTTATATGTAAACAGGCGGAGTCTTGGTCGAAATGCCCTTCGACTTAAAATCGTACTACACCTCGGTTTTGTTCACCGTATGTCTGCTTGAAGCTCTGCAGAGCAAGTTTCCACGTAGTCAATGCATTTTTTTAAACTTACCTTGATAGATTAGGGAATGAGATTTAAACTAATTAGGTTCTGCGCGACAGTATTATTTGTCTAGAATACGCCACGAAAGAATGCATTGCTGAAACGAGTGCCATAAACTAGTACTTGCATTTATTCAAATAAAAGCACAAAAATACCATTTATTGTAAAAAATTTAATGCTGTTATTTTAAATTACACAGCAACACAAAAAAAATGAGTGTTCATTATCACGAACCAAAATACATGGATCTAGTTTATTTTTCCATGCTGAATTCGGATCTGTATTTAAAAAAAAATTATCGTGTCTTTTTTTCTTGGCCAAAAAACATCCCTTAAAATGGGCTAAAACTATAGTAATAATGTAATGACCTTTAATGAAGTTTGAAAAATGGTAGTTATTTTATAGTCTAGAGAAGAGAATATGCATTAAAACCATAGCAAGCATTAATTAAACCAACTCAGCTTTATGGGGGTGAAAAGTACCTCTAAAACTGAAATAACGCACGTGAATTTCAATAACATGTACAAGGACATCTGGTGTGACAACCAAACATTACTCTTAAAGGGTTGGGACTCGCCCGTATAGGATGTAAAAACCCCCCCACTTACGGAGGTATCTCATAAGTTTCAATAACGATGAAAAAAGCTAAGGCTTTTGTAATTTTAGGTAGGGTGAACAAATATGGAGTAAAGTCGCTTGAACCACCGATATACGACTATAAATTACGCTTAGGGAGTGGTAGAAACTACCTCTACGCTCTAATGATGCACATGGATGTTACTGAAATTCGGAAAGGATCAAGTATTTTATCTCATTGTTCCAAACATTCAAGACAACTAGATTATCTTCCTAATAAGGTCGAAAACCATCCCTAGGAGGGGGAACTACCCCCTGATATTAATGGATCTTAAAAGTTCTAGCATCTGAGAACTAAAATAGAGACTTTCGTAGTCTCAGGCAGGATGAACAAATACAGCCTGTATTTTTTTTCTCAGACGCTAGAACTTTTAAGATCCATTAATTCCAGGAGGTAGTTCCTCTCCTTACTCCTAGGGATGATTCTTGACTTTATTAGGAAGATGATCCAGTTGTCTTCAATGTTGGGCACAATGAGGTAAAAGTACTTGATCCTTTCCGAATTTTAATAACATCCATGTGTATCATTAGAGCGTAGGAGTAGTTCCACCCTCTAAGGGCAGTTTATAGTCGTGTATCGGTGGTTCAAGCGAATCTACTTCATATTTGTTCATCCTGCTTATTATTATTGAAACTTACCTACGTAGGTGGGGATGGTATTTACATGCTATAGAGGTGAGTTTTAACCCTTTAAGAGTAATATCTGGTTGTCACACCAGATTCAGATATTTTGTCCTAAGAGCTACGAGAATTTGTCCGTTGTACGTGTTTTTAAACTCACGGGCGTTATTTGAGTTTTAGAGGTACTTTTCACCCCCTGTAATGGTGAATTTTGGTTTAATAAATTGCTGTGGTTTGAATGCATATTCTCTTCTCTAGATTATAAAATATCTACCATTTTTCACACTTCATTAAGAGTCATTACATTATTATTATAGTTTTAGCTATATATCTTTTAATCAACTACAGATTCGAATTTAGCGTCGAAAAATGCACTGGATATTTTGGTTCGTGGTAATGAACTTTAATTTTTTTTTGTGGGGCTGTGTTATTCATGATAAAGACTGTTTTAACGTAGTTTTAAAAGTAACAGTAGTTTATAATGTTTTGAAAAAGTATACAAGATGAGCTTAGAGCCCTTTTAAATAGCACAAAAGAAGTTGTTGAAAAATTCTTAGATCTTATGATGGCATGGCCCTGAAACTGTAAAATGGAACGGGAATGAAATGGCCTTAAAAGAAGGTACTTTGTTTGTAATTTCTACACAATGGTGGGAAATTTTGTAAAGCTGTATTGCTGTGGGTAAGCATGATTCTTCAGATAGAAACTGAACTGAAGAAATTTCATAGGGACTCTGCACCAGTTAGTGTTAAGCACTGTTTAGGCTGAATTCATCAAAGTTAATTTCGGGAATGCACTTTGCTGGACTAAATTTGGATGTTGTTCTGGATGGTCTTTGAATTCGACTGAGCGAAACTCTGAATAGTTTTGGGCTTGTCATTGATAGATACATTTGAGAAGGCACGTAAAGCCTATAGTACAGAAGGCATTCTCAGCTTTGAAGAGCAAACATATTTTAAACAGAGATTCGAGAAAAAGAACTGTATGAGACATTAGTGTTGAGTCAACTATACATATGTGTTTCTTGGACCATGTCTTGACATTTGTTCCAGTACTAGAATCCAGAAAATTCAGAACTTCTATGTTGGGTTTATTTGTGGCTTGCGAAGGGGAGATCATGTCTCTCCTTAATTGCTAGCGTTAGGTTGGCTAAATATGTTCAGTAGACGGACATTACACAAGGCATCGTTCTTCCTAGAATTCTGGAAACGAATTCTCTTCTGTATATGAGAGAAAAGTTAAGGCATCAGGTATGTATGTATTCGAAATCTCCATCATGGAGGAGGAAATGCCTAGGCATAGAAAAACGATATTCCAAAGATCATGCAGTTACGCAGTTATAAATGCTTATAATTCCGTATTTCATTGTTTTCAGTCTAAGTCAGTTCACAGCTTTAAAAAATCCTATGAACGTTTCTCTTTAAAAGATTTTTTTTTTTTGGAAGTTTGCTTTAATTTTATCTGTTCTTTACTGTCAACTTACCTTGTTATTAACTCTTGTTCATTCTTGTATGTCCTCTACTATATCTATTTATATTTTCGTACATATTATTCCATTTTTCCAGGTCTGTATTTTTTTTATTATCCTTTTCTGTCTTCACCTATAATATATATAAAATGCAACGTTTCTCTGTCTGTCCGTTAGTGCGCTTATCACTCGAGAACCATTTATCCGATTTACGTGCTTTTTTTTTAACATACATATGTTCTCTGGTCAAGTTATAGAATATATTTTATTACGTTAGGTAACATAAGGAATAAGCAGTGACGATAATAGTGAATCAAGTCGGAAAAAAGTTTGCCGCTAACGCGTTCTCTTGCAATACGCTGTCTAAACCATTAAATATGGAACAATATCATGTAGCAAAGATTATAATATATATAAAATGCAACATCTCTCTGTCTGTCTGTCCGTTAGTGCGCTTATGACTTTAGAACCGCTTACCCGATTTACATGTTTTTTTTTTAAATTCACACAATTGTTCTCTTCTATAAAATATATAAAATGTCTCTGTCTGTCTGTCCGTTAGTGCGCTTACCACTCAAGAACCACTTATCTGATTTACGATATTTTTTTAAACATACATATGTTCCCTGGCTAGGTTAGGTATATATTTTATTACGTTAGGTAACATAAGAAATAAGCAGTGACCATAATAGTGAATCAAGTCTCAAGCCCCTAGCGCACTCTCTTGCAATACGCTGCTTACACCATTATAATAGTGAATCAAGTCCACGCGAGCGAAGCCGCGGACACGACTAGTTTTATATATAGTGTGTACGCTTTTTTACGTTTACCACATCTTTTTCTGTATTATTATGTATCGTTATATTTATTTTTTATATTTTGTATGCTATTAGGGTTATACCATATGTTTCAAGTTATTATACTCGCTTGAGGTTAGCAGTTTTTTTCATACTATACTTCGTCCCTTTTATTATTATTTTTAATGTAATATTTAAAAATGCCATTTTAGGAAAATGTGCAATGTCATTTAAAAAGCACCACTTTTTCATGTTAAATTAAAATGCTCTTTATTTATTCACAAACACGTAAAACCATCGAAGTTGCAATTAGGGTTTGGCATGTACAAACGTTTCCTATTTTATAGCGTTAAGTATTGTGATTGCACGTGATTCGTTGCTTACGTTATAGGCCAGCCAACTGAGCATTCAACCTGTATTTTGAGTAGGATGCGATTTTATTTTTTTATCATGTTGGGGGGTTCAACGTAAGGTTAAATTTAAGTTTTCGGGGTCGGAGATGCACCCATTTGGCCATTATAATTAAAATAGGGGTGTAAATGATTTTTTTCATATATTTCGGTTGACAAAAATTTTGTAGATCATATAATAATCTACAATTTTTTATTGTTAATAATTAAGAAGTAATAAAACAAAAATTAATGAAAATTTAAGGGATGAAAAATTATTATTGTTATTTTTTTTTCTATTAATGTTATAAAGAAATGCACCAGAGTTTTTTTTATAGAGGATTTTATAACAAAAAATTTGAAGGGTTTTCTAGCGCTGCAACGGGAGGAAGGTCAAAGGTAGGTGAGGTTTATAGGTAGAAAAAAAATATAGTTCCCTTATTTTTACGTACATAATATTTATATTATATGTTTTCCTTTTAATTAATTCATTAATAAATTTTTTAATAATAATATCATTTTAAAGAATACAGGCTTTCACGACGCGTTGAATTAATGTGGGTTTCTTTTGGGAGTTAACGTCGTGTTCTCCAGGTATGATTTCCTGATGTTTCGTTGACACTGCGGTCAACATTTTCAAAGGGGATGTGGCAGTGGTTGAAGGTTTCTTCTTGACTGTTCACTGTCAACTGTGTTCGACGATGTAGCGCTGTCTGTTTTTGTGTATTCCGTAGTAGGCGTGGCCATTTGGACTCTCGGCTAATCAGGCGCCAGCGACATTTCCCTCTTTCTTAACGTTTTTGTTTGTCGTAATGCGGGCGCCCAAGTTTTGCTGAGATTAAACCCTTCGTCTTTTTTATTGAAATTCCGTTTATGTTTGTGGATTTCAATTGCCTCTCTGTATAACCTCGGGTAGTAGCTCGATACGTTGCACAGTGTGTCGCGTAGAACATGCTAGGTGGACAAAATTCATGTTATGATTTCCAGGAAATCTTATTTGCAAAACGTAAACAACACCACCAAACCCCGAATTCCGAGAAAAGGTTGTTTTATCAAATTTGCAAGTGGCGAGTCATAAGCGTCAGAAGTCAGGTAATGAGTTTAATGCAGCTCTTTCAATCAATCAGTTGCAATTTAGCGACACTTTCGTGCACATCTTATAGTGACATATTGTAATATTGTGAAAGTTTTTGTGATGAATATTAATACTGAGGGTAAGTACTATTTTTTAATGTATTTTTTTTTAATCAGAATCTATTAATTTGAATTTTTAGTATTTTTTTTAAATAGCCTATATATTTTAGCGTGTTTTTTTTAAAAAAAACTTTGAAAGTTCAGAATATACAGACGTTCACCTCTATCCGGGCTAGTTTTTAGATATTACACAGAAATAACTTTATTCTTCGTAAAAATACACTTCAGTACAACATGTTTTTTTTTTCTTTTTTTCCAGAACACGTTTACTCTATTTCAAGGGTAGCCTTTTTTGAGGAGTGGTTGAAACACACGAAGAATGAAAAAAACTCGCGTGTATATGACTTTCTTTCTTCAAAATTTCACTTTGGTGACATTACTGAAAGCAGCCAAAAAGAAATAAAGTTGAAGATATCCAACTTGTCTAATAAGTTTGGTGCCAAATGGTTGGCTTCAGGAAAGTCGAAGGATAAGAATTGGTTGGATGAAGCAGACATACAGTTTACTGCGAGTTCTTTTGCGCCACAACCTTTTAACATCAAGTGAGAATGTGACTCCTGCAGGAAGACCTCGCAAAGATTTCGAGAAATCGTCGTTTAAGACGAAGAAACGTCGCGTCGTGTATCTCGTAGAATCCCGAAGTGTCAGTGAATTGGTGACTGCTGCCGAAATTGCTGTGCGTTCAGCAGGGCAAAGGAAAATTGCTAATGTGATTAGAGACATTAGTGAGAGCCCAGATAATATTATTAAGTCTAAAAATACCAGTTCCGTTAATCCTAGGCAATTAAGTAGTGACGAAGCCTTAGCTTACTATATAGATTCTAAGTCAACAACGCATTCTTACAAACAAACTAGGAAGTGGTCCATGAAGGCGGGGCATAATGTGTTTCCGTCATATTTTAGTTTAAAAAAGTCCAAACAGGCCTGTTACCCTGCAGAGGAGCACATTGCTATAACAGAAACTCGTGCTGAAATAAATTTGCAAGCCTTATTAAATAAAACAGTGGAACGTCTAGTATTAGCACAGAATGAAGTTATCAGCAGTGTGTTCCCAACAAGTTCATCGTTTACACTTGTTAGTAAATGGGGATGTGATGGAAGTTCTGGGCACAGCACATACAAACAGAGATTTGAGAACACTGAATATACGGACGAGTTTCTTTTCGCATTTTTTCTTTAGTTCCCTTTAAGTTATATGATGGGTCCAAAATTATTTGGCAAAATCCTCGGCCTTCATCAACTTTGTATTGTCGCCCAATCAAATTTATATTTGCCAAAGAAACGAACGACTTCACGTTAGTGGAGACAAATAGATTGTTGGAAGAAGTTAATGCTCTTCTTCCAACACTTATCAACTTTGGTTATTCTCAAATCTCTGTAAAACACGAACTTTTGCTGACAATGACAGACGGAAAGGTGTGTAACGCCTTAACGGAAACTAGTTCATCCCAAAAGTGTTTCATCTGTGGCGCCACCCCCAAGACGATGAACAATGACCCCTCGATGTTTAACAGCTATCAAGAACATTTTGGCTTTGGTTTATCTACACTTCATGCTTGGATTCGTTGCTTCGAATGTCTTTTACATATCAGTTACAAGTTGAATATTAAGAAATGGCAGGCTAGAAGCAACGAAGACAAAGCAGATATCAAGGTTCGTTCCGAGGAAATCAAATTGAAATTTAAGAACGAGATGGGACTCATTGTAGATAAACCAAAGCCAGGATTTGGTTCTTCAAATGATGGAAATACAGCCCGTCGCTCTTTTAAGAATGCTGAGATGAGTGCTCAGATCACAGGGTTGGATGTTACAATTATAAAAAAGTTTGATGTTATTTTGAGAATATTGTCTTCTGGATTCGAGATAAACTTAGTTGAATTCAAAAAATTTTGTCTTGAAACCAGAAAACATTATCTTAGTCTCTATTCGTGGTACTGTATGCCTGCTACTGTGCATAAAATATTAATTCACAGCACAGACGTCATCAAAGCGGCATTGCTTCCAATTGGGTAGCTTTCCGAAGAGGCTCAAGAAGCACGGAACAAAGATTGCCGCAGATTTAGGGAGTACAACACCCGCAAGTGCTCGCGTGTTGCCACGAATAGAGACTTACTGTGCATGTTAATTATAACATCTGATCCTTTGATCAATAGCCTTCGAGAGATTCCCAAAAAAAATCCGGAAAAAATATGTACAGATGTATTAAAGTTAATTGTAAGCCCTAACATAGTCAAGATTGGAATCGTCATCATATTGTCGCCCAATGCCACAAAATGATGACGATTATACAGTAAACGCCTCATCAGAATGATGATGATTATTAGGTTCAGCTACTATTTTTAGTTATGTAGTGCTTGTACTAAGCATGTAAACCTTGACTTGTAAATTTTTCTTTATCAATAAATGAGTATTTTTATTTTACATATAATTACAGTCAGGGTCATTATGCTAAATTTATTACAGAGCATTTATAACATTTATTTTAAAATTAAACAAAAACAATTTTTGACTGGAATTTTCAAAAACAATTTTTTTTTGAACCGAACAGCAAGAAATATGTACCTTAAAAAAATCAAAAACATTTTAAAATACCAACTACTTATGTATGTATAATGCACAAGTTACCTACCTGAAAGGCAGGTATTATTTGAGTTTATCCTTTTTGTGTCAATAAAACTAAGTAATATGGATTAATTGTTTTATTTTTAATTGACAAATGCAATAAATGATTTTTCATCTGGTTATTATTAAAAATAATAATACAGTGTCTTTCATTTAGTTGCACATTCAAGTTTGTAGAAAAATTCGTGCACATACGCAGAATATTTTGTTTTTGTTATACAATGTTTTGTGCAGCTGGACAAAAAATACAGGTAAGCGAAATGCAGCTAAATGAAAGACACTGTATTATAATTTTTAATTCTAATAACCATACAAAATACCCTTGCCCTTTAGTTCCGTTATCTACCTGTTAAGCTGATGCAATCCTACCGCGATATGCAAGGGTGGCTGTATTACACAAATTTTATCGATATTGAGTACCTGCGGTAAATCGTGAATAAAACCCACATTTATTAACCGATTTTCATGATTAATACCTTATTTTATTTTCCAGATACGCAGCTGTCAGAAAAATGTATAATATTTTGTTTTTTCTTTTGTTATTGCGCTTTTTTACCGAAAAAAATAATGAATTTTACACGAAAAAAAATTTTTTCTCTCCATTAATTTCTAAATAACTCCAAAACGATAAAAGATAGAATAAAATAATATTCAATCAACTTTAATAAAATTTTGTTACGCATTTTTTAATGTTTTATTTATAAAAATCTGACAAGTTGTTCCCGAGTTATCGTTAAATATGTCTGCGTAGCTGACTAATTTAGGGGAAAAAATTAGCCACGCCCATAAAAAAAACCAACGCGATGAATTTTTTCTTAAAATAACTTAATATGCCTAGAATATAGATAAACAATTGAAATAAGTGAAAAAATAATTTTGTCCAGCTAACTTGTACTAGTCGACACACTGTGCGTTGGCTAGAACTTGAGTCTGGTCGAACAATATTTTTTGGTCTTCTTGGGACAACGTGTGCTGGGCTACGGCAGATTTGTGTGTATGACCTAGTCGGCAACACCTTTTGTGTTCAGCTAGCAGTATATTAATGCTACGTTTCGTTGTACCAACATAGACTAAACCACAGCTGCATGTTGCTCGAATTTTTCCATAAAGAAAATTGGCTACAACTGGACTTAGTGGGCTTCCCATTGCCACTCTATCGGTTTGCTCGTAGAAATTCTGGTTCCATTAAGCAGTGCTTAAACAATGCCTTAATATCTTCTGACCGATGTGCTGTAGAGTACCATCGTAAAAAATGAAGCCACGTCAAAGTTTACCAGTATACCAAGTGGTTTTAGTGTGATATCTGCGATTTTTCTGAGAAAATGCGTCGAATCTTTTACGTAGGTGTCAGACTGGCCGATGAAAGGTTGCAATAGTGTTGTCAAATATTGTGCGATATCGTATGTAGGTGAGCCAATTGCACTGACTATGGTTCTTAGCGGCACGTCGTGTTTTTAGATTTTTGGTAGTTCATACAGTAGTGGAGGAAAAGCTTCAGTTTGGCATAATTTTGATTGCAGTGCTGGTTCAATTGATGATTTCTTAATTAATTGAGGTGTTTTTCACAGAATGTTCGACGTTGGGTTTTGTGAAAGTTTTTTATAAGTGGCTGGATCTAAGAGATTTTCAATTTTGTTACTGTAATCGTCTATATTTAAAATCACTGTCGCATTTCCCTTGTCAGCTGGCAAGACTACGATGCTTGTGTCTGCATTCAAGTCTTTAATGGTTTGTTTTTCATTTCTACTCATGTTGCTTTTTGGTGTTTTAGCCTGATTTAGAATCCTCGATGTCTCTATGCGGATTTCTTCTGCAATTTCCGACGGTAATGTTCTTATTCCTGATTCTACATTAGCTATTATATCTTCAACATGTATCGTTGTGGGTGCTATCGCATCTAGCATGAACTGTTATTTCGTCTTGTGATAGTTTTCGTTGGGACAGGTTAATGACCGTGAGTGAGCTATCAGGTTTCGGTGTTGGTCTCTTTTTCTCGTATAGTGACTCAAACACGGCCTCAACTCTCGAAACACACCCACATTAATATCATTTTAGTCTTAATTAATATATATATATATATATATATATATATATATATAATATATATATATATATATATATATATATATATAAGCTTTTATTGATTTATAATGTTCATTGCTTTATTTTATTTTTTAGTGTTCCGTACAGAACACTTATAAGATCACTTCGGTGTCTGTCTGTCCGTCTGTCACACTCGATTTTCTCCGAAACTATTTGTCATAGAAAGTTGAAATTTGGTAATAATATAGGAATTGATAGCCTCATCAGAGCCATGTAGTTTTGAAAGTCAAATTTTGACTTAAGGGGTTAGTTTTGGGGGGTGAAATCGGAAGTGAAAAAAATTTTTTTTATTAGGTAATCCAGTGTATTGTCAAATGAGAGCTTGTGAAAACACGAGTAAAAATTATATATAGAGAATGTAATACTTGCGCGCACTTTTCTTTGTATTATTTTTAAAAAATCGCGAAAAATCGCTGTCCTCCCGCCTTATCACGAAAAGTACTTATCAAAAAATTTTGAAAAAATTCTCCACGGGGTGTAAATTAAACGAAAATTATCACGAGTACATTACCTGTAATAATTTATCTGGTATATAAAAAAAAACAGAAATTTCAAGGTCATCAATTTTCAGTAAAGATTGGAAATAAACTTTGTTGAAAACTCATTTGGGGTGTGTTTTGTGAAGTCATTGATCATTTTATACTTCCGTTACAACATTTTTTATTTTAAAAGCAATCAACGTACGCGCAAGTTCAACTTGCGCAAGTTCAACTTGCACTTGACCGGTTTATTATATATAATTACATTTTATATTAATTCATGTTGAGGTAGAGTTTTAGGCGCGTCCCCTATATGCCTAATCCCGGAATTTTATTCAATTACGTCTTGGTCTTTTAGAAGGTCCAGGTTGGGGGTTGAGGTCGTCTTCTTGGAAAATATCATTGCAATTTTCTCTGTCTTCGTTAGCGGAAATTACTGTTTCCTCATCAAGAGAAACTTTATCCAGGTACGATGGCAACATCAAAGGATAATCATCTTCAATTTCTTTTTCGTTAAGTAATCCATACGTTTCACATGTTTCTCCACTGCAGTGCTGACAAATGGAAGAGCACTTTAAACCAGCCTTCCGACATCCACAAGCTGGACCGTACTTAGTTTTGCACATGCAAAACATTAATTGTAGTGGCTATGGTGGTGCAGGCGCTCAGGTACACTGTACAGGCATAAAAATTAGGGCTGTTTTTTTCCAACCCCATAGTTCAAGGTCTTTATATTGCCCTAACCAGTTTTGTATTTCATAGTAAACTCTGAAGCTGTGCATCCGAGCTGCATCTTGTGTAGGTGATAGAGAAGATAGATTAAATTTCGTTTTAGTTACGGACTTTGCGAATCTTTTATAACGTAGGATTGTTCCCCACTATCATCACCATAAACTGCAATGAAAAATCGTTCACCAATCACACTAACTAGATTGTGGTCTACAGTCCTGGGTGTTTTTCAAGGGTTGTAAGATATTTGATTTTATCAATATTAAATGCTGCTAACGTTGTATCGCACACAGAAAAAGCATGAATAAATAAAATATTTTAAATTTTCAACACGTGGATAGTCTGGAAAGGAATTTAATACAAATAAAATATATCAACATAAAATATATGAATACAATACTATAAAATATGATGATTAATTATATATTTTAAAGAATTATATATATAAATATTAATATATATTATTATATAATAATATAAATTGTAATAATATAAAATAATAAAAATAAATTATAAATTACTAAAAATTACTAAAAAATATTAATCAAAAATAAAAAGATATTATTATTAAAAAATGTTTTAAAATATTAATAAAAAAAAAATTAAAATATAATAATATAAATAATATGTATGTAAAAAAAGAACAATATATTTTTTTTCTACCTATATATACCACCTACCTTTGACCTTCCTCTTTTACAAAAAACCATTAAAAATAATTAAAATCATAAAGAATAGTGGGCCAAATTTTTCTATTATAAAAATCTCTATAAAAAATCTCTGATGCATTTTTTTAAGAAAATTAATAAAAAAAAGTTAATAAAAAAATTTTCATTAATTTTTGTTTATAATTTTTTAACTGTTCAAGCAACAAAATTTTTGTCAGACTTACGGTTACCTAGATATGTGAAAAAACCCATTTACACACATTTTTAATATGTCGGCCAAATGGGTGCACCCTCAATCCCGAAAACTCAAATTTAAGCTTATGCTGGATCCCCTGCCACACAGTAAAAAAAATAAAATTGCATCCCACGCCCAAATGACTGGACTATTAATGTTGCTTTCCACTGAAAAATTTTAAATTCTTTTCGTTGAACATCCTCATAAACGACGCGTCGTAAATGCTGTATTTTTTCATTAGTTGGCTAGTCACGTTCAAGGGAAGGTGAGGAGGTGAATTTCTTTAAGGAGGAAAAGAGAACACTAAAGGCGAAGTTTCCTATCGATGGGAACTCCAATCGACAACCGGGAAGGGAGCTTCTTGAAAAAATCATCTCTCTTGCACTGTAACTCTAAAAGCTTAGGCCATGACTAACAGAATATCTCACATTGATGACTAAAGAATAAATATTTCACGAAAAAGAACCTTTTCCTGCAGGCTTTAGAGGACATCACTTAGATATCCCGAGGGTAGACATTTTTCCAAAAAAACCCTCTCATACAGTGAAACTTTAAAACCTTAAATCCAGTTTAAAAATCGATGACTTGAGATTCACAAAAAATAAGACATTTTTACAACGGAACTTTAAAAACCATCTTTCCAAGAGGACACTTTTTTTACATCGATAGGGGCGAAAGGGGGTATAGGTCCCCATAATTTTCAATATGCTGAATGTTAGTTCCAAATTTTACAAAAGTACTCCTTTGGATAGAAACATAATAAAATCTCAAGTTACAGGTTTCCTCTGCATGTGTGCAGCCAATACATCTTCGGCTCTTTGATAAAGTATTTTTTTACTTTAATTGTTTTCTACCATTCTACTTGAGAAAGAATTTATTTTTGTTAAAACAAATTGAATATATCAATGGCGTATAGGTTAAGAAATGTTGAACGATTCGAACACTCTGGAGATCATTAATAAGTTAATAGAAATTAGAACTACGACTAAAGTAGATTATGTTTATATTCATAATACGAACAACAGTTTATATTATAGGATTTTAAGATGAATATCTCTTCAAGTAATTCCAATGAGTCATTTGTTTGCGCGTAGGTTTAAGGTAGTCTTTCTTTGGTCCCATCCAAAGGGGTCTAAAATTACACATTCCGCGGCCGCTAAATATATTAAAAAGTCGGTGTCGTTTATGAAGAAGTGAGTAAATCGTTTTAACGAGACGAAAAATGTCGGGGAATTGCCAAAAAGTGGCTCGGTAGGCAGAATTACTCCGAAAGCCGAAAAATGAATCGTGTTTTTGTTTTCACGGGACCCGAAATTGATGCTGTGTCAAGAAGGGGCTTTGAATACGTCGCATCAGACCATTCGACAACATCATCGTGCTTATGATGTCAAATTTCGAAGCACGTTGGAGAAACCTTTGCTGGGGGAAAATTACGTCGCGAAGCGGCTCCCTTGAGCCCACGATAAGATACTAGAGTGGCCCTCACAATCTCTGGACGTTAACCCTATTGAAAATGTTTGGTGCCTTGTAAAGAGAAAGGTCAGAGGAAACATTCTGAGGAGTTTGACTCAGTTGTCTCGTGAGATTCGAACAATTTAGAGATCATTGCAGAAAATCTCGTCGACAGCATGCCTCGAAGATGCCAGGCGATTATTGATGCAGAAGCGATTGGACTACTTACTAAAGTAATTGCGCCGTTGTTAGTACACCAAAGAATACATTGATGACAAAAAATGTTCTCGAAATACATTTTTTCAGGGACACAAACGGTCACGTTCTTATCTGACAGACTGTATATTTTGAATCGACCATTCTTAGTCAAACAAACGTTAGAGATATTTTGCCATTTCGAACCAATATTTGGATATAAATGTACGTCACAGGAAATATTTTAGTATTATTTGCTGTGGGTTAGGATTGGTTTTTTAGCTATCAATTCAGTTTATCTCTAAATATGAAACGGAGAAGTAATCCTGATTAAACGCAAATATTTTATATCATTTGACTTTCTTTAATATCGAAAATTTAATAAATGTCTAGGGCCCACTTATTTACATCATTTTATTATTTTTTCAATATTGTTTTGTATATGCCAAATGAAGCGATTGATACTAGGGATTTTCTATAACCATATAATTAAAAAAAAATATATGATGATGAAAATAACTTGTTTTCAGAACTCAAAACATACTTGTACTGTTAGAACCCCGAGAGGTTTGGAGGTTTGGTTTTGATGCTTTGATTTGGAAATAGAATAAATAATAATAAATAGAAATTAGAAAAGGGAGGGATTGTTGAATACGTGACTAGTTTGTCGTTAAAAGATCTTATTAGTATTTTCGATTAAATATTCTTATATATATATATATATATATATATATATATATATATATATATATATATATATATATATATATATATATATATATATATATATATATATATATATATATATATATATTATATATATATATATATATATATATATATATATATATATATATATATATATATATATATATATATATATATATATATATATATATATATACAGTCCCTGGCCAAATTATTAGACGCACTGCAAGATTTCATGTAAAATATTAATTACCGAGTGATATTGTACCGTTTTATTATTTTAAATTGATTTGTTTTTTATTTTTATATTATCCAATCAATTACCTACTTATTTGACATAAATAAAACAGCATTAATTTAGAAAAGCATAAGTTTATTAAGTTTTAAAGAAAAGTGAAATTAATGTTAGTAAAAGTCAATATTTAGTTGAGCCACCTTTAGCCGTTATCAAAGCTTTAATTCTGCGCGGCATGCTATCAATGCAAGATTGTACTGTCTCCTGCATTTAAGGATGATGATTCCACACATGAATAATCTTTTCTAGGAGCTGGGTTTTGTTGGTAATCACATCTTTAGCCACTTCTCTTTTCATCAGCTCCCACACATTTTCAATGGGGTTCATATTAGGGCTATTGCCCGGCCAATCCAACAGAGGGATATTTTTTTCTGCCAAAAAAGCTTTAACAGACCGAGCAGTGTGGCAGGGAGCTCCATCTTGCATGAAAGTGAATGGTTCCCCATTTGGAAACCATTCTCTGAGCTGCGGAATCAACCGATTTTGTAATACTTCTTTGTACTGATCTTGCCTCATTATTCCTTTGACGACGTACAGACGTCCAGTGCCCCTGCCGCTGATGACTGACCAAATCATCACTTTGGTGGGATGTTTAACCGTCGGGACGACACAATCAGGATGAAACTTTTCTCCATGACGACGACGCACATACTGAGCTTTATTCTTCAAAATTTCGAATGTGCTTTCGTCACTGAAGCAGACCTGTCAAAAATAGGAAAAATATATAAACTTCCATGTTTATTTGCTTTATTTAACTGAAAATGATAATAATGTATCAATTATTGATTAAATTGCTGTATCTTACCGATCTCCAGAAGTCCACATCTTTGTTTTGCCATTGTTTGGCCCACTTCAGGCGCTTTGCTTTCATTGCAGCTGTTAACTTGGGCTTCCTGGCGGGGCGACGGGCCTTAAAATCTAATTCTTTCAATTTTCTTCGAACAGTGCGCTCAGAAGCATTTACGTTAGCATCCTGAAGTTGTGATTTTATTACCTTTGTGGTAGCAAATCTGTTTTCTACACAAATTTTCTTCAAACATCTCTCTGACTGTGGAGTGAAAATTGATTTTCTACCGCATCTTTTCTTTCTTTTCGGGCTTAATTCCTTCCCTGACTCAATTTTCTTTTTTATGCGTCGTACACTAGCTTCAGAAACCTCCAATCTTCGTGATATTTCTCGGTTTGTAAATGTTTTTCGCAATCACAAGGGCCTTCACTTCAGCTTTTTTACGTGGTGAAAGATCGCCTTTTCTACCCATAATGAAAATAGTCCAATTACTTTTTTAAAACACTGCATACAAAATAAACTAATAACTGAGTAGTATAAAACTGTTAAATAAACAATCACAGTCCATAAAGCCACAGAAACACGTCCGTACCTGACTCGATTCCGATCGCGACTGATACAGGTTTGTACTTGTTTACGTTATATCACTTTGTCAACACAGTGTTGCCATATGTTAAAAATAAATACAAATATGTAGTTTACAACAATTCTTTTAAATAAAAATCAATAATATTGTAGTTTAAATATACCATTATTGCATAAAAACTCTTAAGAAACATAAAATTACTAAAAAAAATACAGTGCGTTTAATAATTTGGCCAGGGACTGTATATATATATATATATATATATATATATATATATATATATATATATATATATATATATATATATATATTTATATGTATATATATATATATATATATATATATATATATATATATATATATATATATATATATATATATATATATTGATACTTCTTTAAAAATGTCGCGAAACTATCACTCTACGAACGTAAAGAACTTGTTATGCTTTGAGTGTCTGTCGTACGGATATACTTTGCGTGTCACGAATAATGATTCTGCTCTGAGAGTGGAACGGATATACTTTGAGTGTTGAACGGATATACTTTGAGTGTCATGAATAATAATTTTACTCCGAGTGTCCACGCACAACTGCGTTTGGGAGTTTTTATCATCATCATCATCATACATCGGTCCTTAGCGTCCACTGCTGGACATAGGCCTCCCTTAATCTTTTCCAATTAAACTGGTCTTGGGCTTTTTGGATCCAGTTTCCCGCTACTCTTCTCAGAACAACTGTCCATCTAGTGGCAGGTCTTCCTCTATTCCTACATGCTTCTTGTCTAGGTAGCCATTCCAACACCCCCCTAGTTCATCGTTCTGGCTAGATGACCGGCCCAATTCCATTTCAAACATAGAACTTTCTCAACTGCATCTATCACTTTGGTTCGGTTCCTAATTTCTTTATTTCGGACTTTATCTCGAAGAGACAAACCCAACATTTGACCGCCACATTGCCGCTTGTGTTACCCTTATCTTATTTATTGTCTTCTTTGTCAAAGTTTGAGTTTCTGCTCCAGGTAACACACATTGGTTAAAGATCTTTCGTTTAAGGCAAATAGGTATGTCTGATTTCAGCGTTTCTCGTAGTTTGCCAAATGCGGCCCAAACTAGAGTGACCCTCCATTGTAGTGCATGAGCATGTTTACCTCGTTTACTGATAGTGGCTTGGTAAAAACTAGATTTGTCATAAACTGGGTCTTCAAAAAATTTATCTTTAGGCCAATTTTATGGGACTGTTCTTTTAGGGTGTTGGCATGACATTCGAATGTTCTGCGCGATCTGTTAATAGGACTATGTCATCGGCGAATCTCAAGTTATTTAGCATTTTTCAATTTATATTTGTGCCCATATTGCTCCAATTCGGATATTTAAACACGTGTTCCAGAGGGGTGATAAACAACTTTGGGGAAATAGTGTCACCCTGACACACACCTCTTTCGACTTGAAATTCGTTTGTTTCCCTATGTAACTGTTACCTGACAGCAGATATGTCTTAGGATTTCGATGTACCTTCAATCTATACGGCATTCAGCAAGAGCCCTATAAAGCATATCCTGGTTCACTGAATCGAAGGCTTTCTCATAATCCACGAAAATTAATATTAAAGGCCTGTTATATTCGACATACTTTTCCACAATTAACTTAATAGTCAAAAGGTGGACATTGACATCATAGCCTGCTCGGAATCCAGCTTGATCGGGTGTTTGGTAGAAGTTTAGCTTTGAGGTCAAACGTTTTGTCAATATTTTTGTGAAACATGGGAGAGGATGCTTATAAGACGGTAGTTTGATAGATCTGTTGAATCGTCTTTTTTGTAGAGGAGAATGATAATAGCGTTGGTCTACTGCGTTGGTGTTATAGACTTAGTAAGACATAGGTTAAACAGTATTGTGAGGACCCTGATGATGGTGGGTCCAGCTAGCTTCATGGCTTCAATCATTATTATTAGTGTTTTTATAAAGCTATTTATAAAAACCTTCAACAATATTCATAATCTCTTCCCTATCCGTTATCACTCTTCCATCTTCGTTCTTTAGTTTTTGTATAATTTTTGTTCCCGTAGATAATTTGGATCTCAAAACTTTTAGACTTTTATTATCCTCGATTACTGTGTTACTTGTTCGGTGTTAAACTTCCTAATATCTCTTCTTATTGATGTTGATACTGCTTTAGTGAGAGCTCTATGATCTTGTGTATTGCCGCTTGCCATTTCTCTTGGCTTCTTTAATAATTTTCTTTGTCAGTTCACTTAGTTTTTCCAATGTGTTGGGTTGTCTTGGAGAATGGTTATCTATTGCATTAACAAGAGCATTATTCAGGTGTTCTACAGATTTTACGTCCAAATACTGCAGATTTTGTTCTACTATCTTTGAGAATTCTGCTGAATTTTCAGTTTGCTTCCACTTGCTGTTTTTCATATTCTTCCTTGTAAGTTTATCTCTTTCTTGTTTTATGTTCAGTCTTATTTTTGACCTCACCAATCGATGGTCGCTTCCAGTTGAAAACTTATTCAAAGCCGCCACATTCTGAACTATCCTTTTCTTATCTGTTAATATGAAATCAATCGTATTTCTCGTGATTCCATCTGGGCTTATCCACGTCCACTTTCTATTAGGGTGTTTTTTGAAAAATTTGCTCATGTTGAATGGGCTATTTTGGAGTGAAACGTTTCTTAATTTTTCTCCTAGAGTATTTCTTTCCCCAAAGCCATGACTTCCGATACACCTTTCAGCTTTGTCGTTCTTTTTTCCTGAAGTGAAGTGGCATTTGGTATATTCCATAGCCTTAGTAACATCGTCCTAGAATGAATCTAAATCCTCTTCAGAATTATCTCCTGTTGGTGCATAGTATTACATAATCTTCAAGCTGTAGCGTTTATTTAGTTTAATGAAAAGGATTGCAACCCTTGAATTTATGCTTGTGACGTCTGCAATTTTCATCGCATATTCCTGTTTATTAGGAAGTCATCACCTCCTAGAGAGTGAAGTATAGTATATTTCCCGACTTTAATTTTATTTGGTCTTTATCTCTTCGCCGAACTTTGCTAATTCCGACTATGTCCCATTTTATATATTTAAACGTTCTTATACTGTCTCTTAATAAACACGAAAACAAGATAATTACATAAATAAGCACGTATCTAAATCGGGTTCATATGTTAATAGACAGGCGGTTCCGAAATGAATACGGAAGGAAGCGTTCATGCATGAAAGAAGTTATTAAATTTAATGGGTGTCGACATAAGAAGCTCTGCATTAAGTGATTTTAGAAAATATGAAGAAAGTCGTTAAAAGACAAAAGGATTAATATAAAATATTTTGATATAATAGAAATATGAGTTTTTAGTCACGCACGCATTTATACAGGGTCTAACAGTACTAAATCATTTATTTAGAAAATTTGGCAAAACAACTATCAAACAAGCTAAAATATAAGCTGGTTTGGTGTTCTTGGCAAACTTAAGGAAGTGATGCAAATAAAATTAAAATTTTTAAAAATAATTTCAGAGAAAGATAAATTGCTTTTATAGCCTCCTCTTAGTTTATATACGTTGCTTAAATAAACTTTTCTACTGTATTTAATTTGTAAGGGAAGTACTTAGAGTTTTTTTTGTAAGTCAATGTCAAATTTTTAGGGTAACGGATACCCATTTATAAACATTTTATGTTGATAACACGTAAGCTGAAAAGTTTTTGGTCTAGCTACTTAAAACACATTTTTTTTACAAAATTCGACTTTATTCATCAATATCAAGCGCCTTTAATAGCGATACAATTAGTCCAACGCCTTTTAACATTTCTCTATCTTTCTTGTAGACGGATTTGTCTTTGCCTTCAAAATAGGCCTCAGTTTCAGTGACAACTTCTTCACTGGAGCCAAATCTCTTTTCCGCGAGCAGTTTTTTGAGGTCTGCGCATAGATAATAGTCGCTAGGGGCCTAATCTGAAGAATACGGTGGATCAGGAAGCAATTCGAACCTCAATTCATGCAATTTTGCGATCGTAACCATTGATTTGTGACACGGTCTTGATGAAAGAGCACATTTTTCTTGTTTATTTGGGGCCGTTTCTTTGCACTATTGATGGTTTTTCCCTTCTCAGCATAGTCGCTGAAAATTATTCCATGCGCATCCCAAAATATAGAGGCCAAAACCTTTCCAGCCGACTGTTGTTTCTTTGGTTGCTTCGGGCGGCTTTCACGGCTGCTGTCCACTCAGCTGACTACCGATTTGATTCTGGCGTGTAGTGATGGATCCACGTTTCATCCATTGTTACACATCGCATGAAAAAATCCTTTTTATTGCGCTTAAACAGGTTCAAACAGCGCTCAGAATCATCAACACGTTGTTGTTTTTGGTCCATTGTGAGCAATCGCGGTACAGATTTCGAACATAGCTTTCTCATGCCCAAATGTTCCTGCAAAATATGACCAACACGTTCGTTTAATATCTTTAGGGTGTCAGCGATGTCATACAATTTAAGTTTACGGTTATTCAAAACAATTTTGTGGATTTTTTTGATGTTCTTCGGTGTGACCAACTCATTTGGGTCCTGAGCGTTCAGCAGCATTTGTATCTGTACAACCGCGTTTAAATTCTGCATACCAGTAAATGATGAGTGATTTTCTAGGGACAGAGTCCCCGTAACACTTATCAAGTCATTGTTCTGCTTGAACGGTATTTTTTCCCATCAAAAAATAGTGTTTAATCAATACACGAAATTCGATTTTTTTCTATTGTTTTGAAAATATCAAAAGTAGCGTCACTAAAACCATTGTAACCTGTAAACTAATCGTCTAAATGTCATGAAATTTTGACATGTATCGTTTGAAGCTTAGTACTTCCTAAAAATTGTATGGATTTTTTTAAAAGGGCGACATCTATGTGTCAGACTAAAAACTTTTCAGCCTACGTGTTATTTTTGTAGTTTTTGTTTAAGTCAACATGTTTTTCTTCTCAATATGCTGTTTTTAGTGTTCCGTACGGGACACTTATAAAGATCACTTCGGTGTCTGTCTGTCTGTCTGTCTGTCTGTCACACCTGATTTTCTCCGAAACTATTTGACATAGAAAGGTGAAATTTGGTAATAATATAGGAATTGATGGCCTCATCAGAGCTATGTAGTTTTGAAAATTAAATTTTGACTTAAGGGGTTAGTTTTGGGGGGTGAAGTCGGAAGTGAAAAAAAAATTTTTTTACTAGGTCATCGAGTGTGGTGTCAAATGAAAGCTTGTGAAAATACGAGTAAAAAATATATATATAATATTATACTTGGGCGCACTTTTCTTTGTATTATTTTTAAAAATTCGCGAAAAATCGCTGTCCCGGGCCTTATCTCGCAAAGTAAATATTCTCCACGGGGTATAGATTGAAAGAAAATTATCACGAGTGCATTACCTTTAATAATTTATTTGGTATATAAAAAAAAAACAAAATTTCAAGGTCACCAGTTTTCAGTAAAGATTGGAAACAAACTTTGTTGAAAACTCATTTGGGGTGTGTTTTGTGAAGTCACTGATCATTTTATACCACCCTAACAAAAATTTTTATTTTTAAAACAATCAACGTACGGAACACTAATTGTGCAAGTTCAACTTGCACTTGACCTGTTTTTTTTTATATATTAAATTGTATTTTTCTTCAAAATATGTACTCCAGGACTGCTATACCTAGAAATAAAACCCGATTTAAAATATCTAAAAACAAAAAAATAATTTTGGCCTCATAAAACGCTGAAATACCCTTCTGTCCGACGTATAACTCGTGTAGCTCACATCGAGTCACAGTCATATTATATTAAAAAGAAAAAGGCGTGTCAAATAATTTTCAGGACTGCATTAACGAAAATATACATAAACAATTGCATGTAGCCACCGAAGTTACGTTATGTACATGTTTTGACTAAATAAGAAACAATAAGCTCTTATCTCAAATTTCATAGTTTGCTACTACATCTGATAGTATATTAAAATATTTCTCTATCCATTGTTAAGTACAATATCAATAGTCTAAAAGGATTTTTCCTTTCTCAAAATTGCAACGGTGTATTCCACCTCTGACAATATTGTAAATATATTTTATAGCATTTAAAGCCTGGCAAAAATGGTTGCTATTGTTAATCTACAACAAACATTTGATGTGGTGCAGTCTTTTGGAAATTTATAAATCTAGTGCCACCTCGATCTCCATTAAACCGGATTCTTTAATAATCCGGACAAACATTTCTATTGCATTGTGTACTTTATAATCCGGATTTGATAGTACTAAGTAATCCAGACCTGCGTTTTTAAACATCTACTTAATTTAAACTACATGGGAAAACTTAAATCGTTAGTGAGGGTATTCCCCTAACTTCGAGTCTAATACATCTGGGATTCACACAAACTGTAGGTGCCTTTGATTTGCCTACAATGCAACGCGTATCGCGTCTAAAGGTTAAGGACTTTGTAGCTGTTTGTTTATTGTCACAAGTACAACATACCTACGTTCCATTTTACTTTATGTGGTTCACATAAGTATGTAAACGTTTTTTTGTACGTATATGTACCTACATATTAAAATGCCTTCTAAAAGAAAATATATTACACTAACAATAAAACAAAAGTCCGATATATAAGAAAGACGAGTTCTTGGTGAAAGCGGGAAAGTGTTGGCAAATGAATACGGAGTAGGAACATCCACAATTTCGGATATAAAAAAGAAGCAAGGGAAAATCAAATGTGATTTATTTTAAAGATAATTTTGGACACTCACTATGGACGTGTAACTTCTTTTAGATTTATTTCCAAATGTTATTCTGGTCCTGACGTCAGAAAAACCTTACGGAAAGCCGAATATCCAGAAATGGAAACTCGTTTATATACATGGTTTTGTACGCAACGATCAAGGCACGTCCCAATTTCCTACGAAATTTTATCAGGCAAAGCAAAACACTTCAGAAAAAGACATAGTCTGCGTGCTTCAAAAGTTTGTAGGGAAAAACTATCCAATGATGAAAGTGCAGTCGATCCTTTCCTAACTTTATTCGCAGATAAGATAAAAGAATTAAACCTTGGACCTACTCAAATGCAGATGATGAAATGTTGCCTGAAAAAACGCTGGTTCGTTCTCAGGAAAAGACCGCACCAGGTCGAAAAATAAACAAAGAACGCGTTACCTTTTTAGCATGTTGCAATGCTGATGGATCACAAAAATTAAAGTTGTCAGTGATGGGAAAGGCAAAAAATCCGAGGGCTTTTAAAAATGTGAACATACCTGTTGAGTACAAATCATCTGCCAATGCATGGATGACTACAGCAATTTTCTTAGACTGGTTTCATCATTCTTTTATTCGTCAAGTCAAAAGTCATTTAAGAAGTCTCAATTTTGCCTGAAAGAGCCCTGCTAATCGTTGATAATGCTTTGAGCCATGGAACTATAGAAGAGCTGACTAGTGAAGGATGGACAGTTTACAACATTATTTCTTCTACCAAATTGTACTGCACTTTTGCAGCCTATGGACCAGAATGCAATCAAACTGACAAAATTATTTTATCGGAAAAGGCTTTTAGCCCATATTTTATCAAATAATGAAGAGAACCTTGTTAGGTTATTAAAAAACATTAACCTAAAAGATGCTGTATGTCTACTACGCAATTCATGGGAAAAAGTCTCCCCTGAAGTCTTGACAAAGTGCTGCCACAAAAATTATGGCTTATGTGGCAGATACCAACCCAGACACTGAATATGATGCTGAAGATCTGATTCCTCTGAGTGAATTGCGGCACAATTTGCTTTCCACGAATGAAGAAATGAAAGGTAAAGCCTGAAATTTTTCTTTTAGTATTTTTTTGGTTCATTCGTAAATATTTAACAGATGTTTCAGATATGCTGAATGTTCTCACTGAGCAAAATCTCACGAACGTGAAAATATGTAATTGGCTTGAAAATGATGAAGATTTGTTACCACTGAAGACATAGATGATACAGATGACCAACACGAGAGTGATAATGAAGGTTCAGAGTTAAATACTAATACAAACCAGACTCTTAAGAAGACTGTGAAGAATGATCAAGCAGTTAAAAGTTTCAATGTGTGCATGAGATGGGCAGAAGAAAATGATATCCCTCTAAGTGAAGTTCTTGTACCTGAAAGATTAAAAGAAATTGCTTTTATGATGAACCAGAGAAGGGTCAAGCAAACAAAAATTACAAATTTTTTTACAAAATAAGATGAAACTTGATAAGACATGCTTCTATTTTAAATATTATTCTATGCATGTACTATTTTTTAGTTGTCTCGTAATAAATGATTCGTTTTTTAATATAAATAATATCCTGCTTCAGTAATTCGAATTATTTTCTAATTCGGATCACCGCGGTTTTAATTAGTCCGGATTATCGAGGTCGCACTGTATATATTTTTTTCTAAAATAGTGTATGTGACAGAGAAAAGCAAAAAAATATATATTTTGGTTTGATCATAATTTCGGAAAGTTTACACTATTAAACCCTATATTTAATGGCATTATTTTAAAAATAATCACGTACACAAATAGATGAAAAATTAAGTACTGTGTTACTGACTAAGTTTAATTGTTCAGACCAGTTCAAATGAGGTTAAATTACATTATTTTAGAATACGAAAAAAATAAAAATGGACACACCTGAAGAATATTAACTCTCTGTGGTGAAAGGACGAAACTAATCAGTGATCTCTATTTACACGTTCAGTATACGTCATCTGCCTAAATATCTTTGTACTTTTAAGTCACTGTATAACATCGTCGCTTTACAAACTATTTCTGTTAAGATTGGAAATAACGCCAAAACATAATTTTCAGATTTCCCTACTCCAAGCAACCTGACGAGGATGTATAGTAAGTTATGCTCCAGGCTACTTCTCTAACTACCTCCCTTACTTATTTCACTATAATGTTTGACTATAAATATTTTAGTTCAATATTGTAATCAGAGACCAGGAAAAATTCCATCCTTTTCACCTCATTTTCTTGAAGCGATATCGCTCAAAAACTGTTTCATTCTGACTTCAAGTATTATATGTATAGTAAATTTGAAATCGATTCCCTATTTCGGTCGAGAGAGTTATATAATAGAATGACAGACCGGTGGAAGCGACAAATTATGTTTTTCTTGATTTAGAGACCCTAATATATATATATATATATATATATATATATATATATATATATATATATATATATATATACATATATATATATATATATATATATATATATATATATATATATATATATATATATATAAATGTCCGAGGAAAGTAAAAAAAGTTAAGCTCTCGAGAGGCTTCTGATAAAATTAGAAATAATAAAAAATTTATATAATTTTGAGCTCTCTCAACTCTAAGTACTCGTACCTTGAAAGGAACATGATCTATTTAAACAACCCCTGTGGTTCTCTTTTCCGTCTCTTTAACTCCTTACGTGTTTAATTATAATTAAATATACTGAAAATTTCTCCATTATCTTAATCAAAAACCAGAAAATATTTTTATAATACGTTTGAAACTCTACCAACCCTTACTCTTTGAAGCGACATCGCTCAAAAATATACGTTCCTTTCACACTTTAAATGTTGTACGTGTACCAAATTTGAAATCAATGTCTTGCTTTGTTTGAAAGTTATCGTGTCTAAATCATTATCTAGGGTCTCCGAATGTGATTTCTTACAAACGCAAAAATGAGATTTTGCCCTTTAGCAAGAGAAGTAAAAAAATTGAGAAAATGGGTTTACATGGTTTACATTTATTACTTCATTTCGATTAATTTGTTAAAGTCTTCCAAAATACACTTTTCGCCATATAATAATGCAACATTATTTGTGGAATATAAAATTTTAATTACAGTTAAAATAATCTTTTGTAAACACGTTTAATATCTCGGTTATTACTTCTACTGGCACTATTGTTATTATTCAACAAAGAAAACACTGATACAAGTTTAATGGAAATGTTGCATGCATTTAAAAGCATACAAGAAATAAAAGCAAGTAAGTGGTCATGTGCGATCATTAAACAAGCAACGACTTTGTAAATGTTGGTATGTATTAAAGCTTGAATTAGTATTTAAATGGTGTACATTGTAATGAGGAAAATTTAATGTCATAAAATAATGCCTTTTAAGCACAGCATACGTATGTAATATAAAATATAAATATATATATATATATATATATATATATATATATATATATATATATATATATATATATATATATATATATATCTATATATATATACACGGGGTGTTATGAAAGTCACTGCATATATTGGAACTGGCGCCTACTTGTTGCAAGACCGATTGCAGAAAATTCATACATACTAACGGAAAAAAATCGACCCTAAAGAAATGACGTTCCGAATATTTTTTTCACGCTGCCACTGGTTTACCATACAACTGCACAATGTCGGCGAGTTTTAAACAGAGGGTCAAGTTTAAATTCAAGAATACTTTATTAAAACTTAATAAAATTTACAAGGTTGATTTACAGTTTTTGAGTTTAGTGGAAACAGTGTGCTTTTTAGTACATTCATCCATTGCGCTTTGCTGGTGTTCTACATAGTTAATATACCAGTCTTTATGTACCCGATACTCTTTCAGTCACTTCCGAATGTTGATCCTTTAATGTTTGTTATTAATTGTGTTGTTTTGTGAAAGTAGTTTGGCTATTGTTAATAAAATCAAGATAATAAATTTAGTCTACTGGAAATAAAAGAACTCAGTTTAGATCAGACTCATACTCATAGATCAGACCCAGAAAAAGATCTATACACAGTTACTACAGTATTTTTCACTTTTAAACAGGTGTCTTTCAAACAAATTTAATAATAAAACCATATAAAAATAAAAATAACTACTTTTGGACTTCAAATATTAATTACACGAGTTTTTGATTTCAATATTTTTTTAATAACTAAAAATTTTAACACATATAATCCGCTAAAATTTTATTTCCCTCTTTTTAAAGAGGACAGTCTAATTTATCAGACTGTTGTCTTTAAAATGTGAATTTATTTATAACTTATTCAGGTAGGTTTTTAAATTCATTCACGTTGTTCGGATTTCTTCTAAGGGACACTTGTCGAACGCCGAAAAGAAATTCTTTCTCTGATACGGTGGGGCGATGCAGACTTCAAAGGGTTTTTTTTTTTGGGCGTCTGCTGCCTGTTCATAGCTTTTTAGTTTCAGTTAGTAGAGTTGGGTAAATGGTATTATTTTTTTATTGGTGTTTTCTTTTTTTTTACTCCTTGTTTGATGTCTTTACCTTTTTTAGTTGTATTTTTCCTCGGTTTAGTTGGTGATAATTCTTCCAACATATTTTTGTAAGGACTTGATGTAATTTCCACAATTTTTTGTACAGTATTTTTTGTAGTATTGGTAATAAAGATTTTTTGTTTTTAAACCTTTAGCGGTAAATTCGGAAGTAGATGATTCACTATTTAAATGTGGCAGTCTATTCGAAGCTGAGCAAGTTATTGATAATAATAGAAGCTTCTTGTCAGATCGATGTGCTTTCATTACTTGAGTTTGTTTGAGAGAGCATTTGTATTTTCAGCCGCTTTAAACAATGTTCGGGAAAGACGTTCTTGTCCATGGGCCAAACTCTGGTCGCTTTAAATGCGTTCACCATAGTGCCAATGATAGCAGCTCTATGGTAAGCTTCTGCAAATAAACTCGCAATTGCGGTACTTGACCACTTGAATTTGGCTCCAACCATTTTTCTGTTGCTGAAATATAATAACTGCTCATAGGTTTAAAAAAAAAACATGTCCAGTGGCTGAAGCCGGTGAATAGTAAGGCCTGGCAGTTGTAATAATAGCTTTTGCTATGTTCAAGGCTTCCAGGTTCTTCGAATGCGTTGTATTTCCGTCAAGCAAAAGTCACACTTTATTTTCAGGGGTTAACTTTACAACGCTTATAGAATGTTTCATCTATTGTGCAAATAAGTGTGAGTTAACATAGCCAGTACCTGAAATGGTGACAATACTTTCAGAAGGTGAACCAGTTCCCAATTTAGGATTTTATCTTATTCTTTTGAATATTAGCAATGGTGGCACAAGCTGTCCAGGCACACTGGCACAACATAAGGCTTCTTTCTCTGCTCTAAAACTTCTTGCGTTTTTTTTTCCGAACCGTGGCCAATCCACTTTCATCAACGTTAAATATTCTTGTAGACGAAAATGGATTTTTATCTACGATTTTTCAGAGGGTCGATTTTCCCTACTCTCCTCTACTTGAAAATCGTCTGTTAACGGGCGGTGATTGAGTTCTTCTTCGGTGCTTCAAGAAATTATTTGTTTTCAGTATCAGCCTTTCATGGGCGGGTTGATTTTGTAAATGATTTGGCAAAAAGGAATTTTGCACCTTTTTTAAATTTTTTAAAAATTTTTGAATTTGAAAAAAAAAGTATTGAATGTGCTTTTACATGGCCCCACCAGGCACCCATTTCAACATATGCAGCGAATTTCATAACACCCTATATATACATATATATATATATATATATATATATATATATATATATATATATATATATATATATATATATATATGTGTGTGTGTATATATTTTTTTATATGGACCTATATGTTCGTGACATTTGGCACCATGCTAGTCTGAGTAAGTCAATCCAGCTCAGATGATCATCTTCTAAATTGTTAACTTGTTGCGGGTTCACAGTTTACTGGGCTTATTGAGTACTGGGTAGAGTTTGCCGAAGAGTTAGTTTTATTTTCTTGGTGGAGGTGGCGACCTGGTCCTTCCATACTAGCTATATATATGTATGTATGTATATATATATATATATATATATATATATATATATATATATATATATATATATATATATATATATATATATATATATTTATATATATATATATATATATATATATATATATATATATATATATATATATATATATATATATATATATATCGATAATGCAATATGAAACTCTAGCGAGAGATCTACGACTACCAAGTCAGAATAATACTGCTCAACGAATGTACTCCCGGAACAATGTGCACTTTTCCTCATTCGATAAGGTTTGAATCCACAAATTTCTATTAACTATAGATTAATCAGACTACATTTTCCCCTGTGACAATAAACCCCTATCATTAATTTGCTGGAATAATGAATATTTGAAGTAAACAAAATTAAAAACAACCTGTTTAATAACTCATAACGTATAACATGAAGGTCTTTTTTTAAGTTAGGTACTACGCTATAAAGAAAAACTCACAAAGAGAGTCGCGTTTTCCATTCCGTCCAGAAATATTCACTTCTTTGCTCCTCAAAAGAAGACGCTACAGAGGCTTTGAACTTACTAACCAAGAAAAAATTTTGATTCTTGAGATGTTTCTTAAGATGTTTAAACAAAAAATCGCTGGGTGCTAAATCAAAGCTATATGATGAATTTTGTAACGGTGAATCCACAGCCTTCGGTAACGACTTGAACTGTGCAAGCCTTTTGGTCCCTGAAGCTTTAGTGATTCATAAACTCGGACATTCTTTAATGTCTTGGCTCAGGTGTTGTATCACCCTTCCGTAAACTTCTTGATAAATTGCAAATACTTTTCCCACATATTTAATGAGCAAAATTGCTTTGTGGCCCCAGATAATCGGCAAAGTGCAAGTTGGACTTGCGCAATTAGTGTTCCGTACGTTGATTGTTTTTAAAATAAAAGCTTTTGTTACGGGGGTATAAAATGATCAATGACTTCACAAAACTCACCCCAAATGAGTTTTCAACAAAGTTTTTTTCCGATTTTTACTGAAAACTGATGACCTTCAAGTTTTTGTTTTTTCTTATATACCAAATAAATTGTTAAAGGTTTTGATAATTTTCGTTCAATCTACACCCTGTGAAGTAGAGGGGGTGGGCAGCGATTTTTCGCAATTTTTAAAAAATAATACATAGAAAAGTATCCGCAAGTATGACGATATATATATTTTTGAACTTGTGTTTTTACAAGCCTTCATTTGACACCCCACTCAATGGCCTCGTAATTTTTTTTTCGCTTTCGATTTCACCTCCCCAAACTAATCTCTTTAGTCAAAATTTGACTTTCAAAACTACACGGCTCTAATGAGACTATATTGGTGCCAAATTTCAACTTTCTATGTCAAATATTTTCGGGTGTAATAGACGGACAGACAGATAGACGGACAGATGGACCGAAGTGATCTTATAAGTGTTCGTACGGAACAGTAAAAACGATCTTCTCAATTCAATCTGATGACTAAGATTTATCCTTTTCTCGAGGTAGAGATCCCTTCGTGGAGGATCCCAATAGAACATCCAAGTCTCGTTGCCTGTGACAATGTTCGCAAAAAATAACTCTCGTTGTTCTATAAAGCCGCCAAATATTCTCGAGAAATGTGTTTCCTTGCCAGTTTCTGCTTTGGAATAAGGAGTTTGAGGAGTGCGGAAACTTCTTTCATACCTAAATCGGCATGGATAATGTTGAAAACTCTATTTTCTGTGACTCTAAATTCTTTAGCGAGCATTGTGATCTTCATTCGCCGATCTAACAACGAATCCTCAATAAATGTCATAATTTCCTCAGTTCTTGCCCCAGTCGCTCTACATTATTTGAGATAATTCTGAATTAAGTCTCCCCACTATCGAAACTAAATTTTACTTGAACATAAGATGGACCGCCATTGCTTTACATATGGAACATGTTTCATGAATACCTTTATGTCCATTCTTTATCACTGCGCGAGCGCCAAATTATTTTTAGTAATTTTTTGAAAGAAAAGAATCGTAAAAACTACAAAACGGAACGAACCTGTATAAAATTTTACCACAGTAATTGGATAATCAAATTATTTTTTTATATAACGTCATTTTTATGACCAGGTAGCCAACGTAACATCTAATAAGTACTGTTTTAATTACTGTGTGTAGATTCTCCATGTACTACGTAAAATATGCAGTATTACCAAGTTAAACATAAATTTTTGACCAAACTGGTAAATCTATGAGAAGTATTGGAAAGATGTGTAAAACAAACTATCAACTGCTCCATCTCGTTTTAGGTGAACAATAGAATCAATCTTAAAGAAAATTGTTTTCTTTTTTTATAACATTACAGAACAAAAATATTTCATGTAGAATAAGAGGCTTTAACTCAGTATTTTACCTTACTATAGTTTTTATTGCTCCATAAATAAGATAAAGCTGGCAAGTTAACTATAACTATAAAATCTAACTCGGTTGGCGTTAAATATTACTAGTAAGCTAAACTCAACATGAATGTAAACTATCTCATCTTTTTTTAGAGAAATACGTATAAATTGTATATTTCTCACCAACCTTAAATTTATTGGTCAGGTTTAAATTATTTTTCTATTTTCATATTGTAGGAAAAGTAAAATAATGATATATTTTTAGTGTTCCGTAAGGAACACTTATAAGATAACTTAGTCGTCTGTCCGTCTGTCTGTCTGTCCGTATGTATGTCCGTCTGTCACACCCGAACTTCTCCGAAACTACTTGACATAGAAAGTTGAAATTTGGCACTAATAGAGAAATTGATGGGCTCATCAGAGCCGTGTAGTTTTGAAAGTTAAATTTTGACTTAAGGGGTTAGTTTTGGGAGTGAATTTTTTTTACCAGGTCGCACAGTGTGTCGACTAGTACAAGTTAGCTGGACAAAATTATTTTTTCACTTATTTCAATTGTTTATGTATATTCTAGGCATATTAAGTTATTTTAAGAAAAAATTCATCGCGTTGGTTTTTTTTATGGGCGTGGCTAATTTTTTCCCCTAAATTAGTCAGCTACGCAGACATATTTAACGATAACTCGGGAACAACTTGTCAGATTTTTATAAATAAAACATTAAAAAAATGCGTAACAAAATTTTATTAAAGTTGATTGAATATTATTTTATTCTATCTTTTATCGTTTTGGAGTTATTTAGAAATTAATGGAGAGAAAAAATTTTTTTTCGTGTAAAATTCATTATTTTTTTCGGTAAAAAAGCGCAATAACAAAAGAAAAACAAAATATTATACATTTTTCTGACAGCTGCGTATCTGGAAAATAAAATAAGGTATTAATCATGAAAATCGGTTAATAAATGTGGGTTTTATTCACAATTTACCGCAGGTACTCAATATCGATAAAATTTGTGTAATACAGCCACCCTTGCATATCGCGGTAGGATTGCATCAGCTTAGCAGGTAGATAACGGAACTAAAGGGCAAGGGTATTTTGTATGGTTATAAGAATTAAAAATTATAATACAGTGTCTTTCATTTAGCTGTATTTCGCTTACCTGTATTTTTTGTCCAGCTGCACAAAACATTGTATAACAAAAACAACATATTCTGCGTATGTGCACGAATTTTTCTACAAACTTGAATGTGCAACTAAATGAAAGACACTGTATTATTATTTTTAATAATAACGAGATGAAAAATCATTTATTGCATTAGTCAATTAAAAATAAAACAATTAATCTATATTACTTAGTTTTATTGACACAAAAAGGATAAACTTAAATAATACCTGCCTTTCAGGTAGGTAACTTGTGCATTATACATACATAAGTAGTTGGTATTTTAAAATGTTTTTGATTTTTTTAAGGTACATATTTCTTGCTGTTCGGTTCAAAAAAAAATTGTTTTTGAAAATTCCAGTCAAAAATTGTTTTTGTTTAATTTTAAAATAAATGTTATAAATGCTCTGTAATAAATTTAGCATAATGACACTGACTGTAATTATATGTAAAATAAAAATACTCATTTATTGATAAAGAAAAATTTACAAGTCAAGGTTTACATGCTTAGTACAAGCACTACATAACTAAAAATAGTAGCTGAACCTAATAATCATCATCAGAGTCTTCTGATGAGTCGTTTACTGTATAATCGTCATCATTTTGTGGCATTGTGCGACAATATGATGACGATTCCAATCTTGACTCTTTTATGCTAGGGCTTACAATTAACTTTAATACATCTGTACATATTTTTTCCGGCTTTTTTTTGGGAATCCCTCGAAGGCTATTGATCAAAGGATCAGATGTTATAATTAACATGCACAGTAAGTCTCTATTCGTGGCAACACGCGAGCACTTGCGGGTGTTGTACTCCCTAAATCTGCGGCAATCTTTGTTCCGTGCTTCTTGAGCCTCTTCGGAAAGCTGCCCAATTGGAAGCAATGCCGCTTTGATGACTTCTGTGCTGTGAATTAATATTTTATGCCCAGTAGCAGGCATACAGTACCACGAATAGAGACTAAGATAATGTTTTCTGGTTTCAAGACAAAATTTTTTGAATTCAACTAAGTTTATCTCGAATCCAGAAGACAATGTTCTCAAAATAACATCAAACTTTTTTATAATTGTAACATCCAACCCTGTGATCTGAGCACTCATCTCAGCATTGTTAAAAAAGCGACGGGCTGTATTTCCATCATTTGAAGAACCAAATCCTGGCTTTGGTATATCTACAATGAGTCCCATCTCGTTCTTAAATTTCAATTTGATTTCCTCGGAACGAAACTTGATATCTGCTTTGTCTTCGTTGCTTCTAGCCTGCCATTTCTTAATATTCAACTTGTAACTGATATGTAAAAGACATTCGAAGCAACGAATCCAAGCATGAAGTGTAGATAAACCAAAGCCAAAATGTTCTTGATTGCTGTTAAACATCGCGGGGTCATCGTTCATCGTCTTGGGGGTGGCGCCACAGATGAAACACTTTTGGGATGAACTAGTTTCCGTTAAGGCGTTACACACCTTTCCGTCTGTCATTGTCAGCAAAAGTTCGTGTTTTACAGAGATTTGAGAATCACCAAAGTTGATAAGTGTTGGAAGAAGAGCATTAACTTCTTCCAACAATCTATTTGTCTCCACTAACGTGAAGTCGTTCGTTTCTTTGGCAAATATAAATTTGATTGGGCGACAATATAAAGTTGATGAAGGCCGAGGATTTTGCCAAATAATTTTGGACCCATCATATAACTTAAGGGGAACTAAAGAAAATGCGAAAAAAGAAACTCGTCCGTATATTCAGTGTTCTCAAATCTCTGTTTGTATGTGCTGTGCCCAGAACTTCCATCACATCCCCATTTACTAACAAGTGTAAACGATGAACTTATTGGGAGCACACTGCTGATAACTTCATTCTGTGCTAATACTAGACGTTCCACGGTTTTATTTAATAAGGCTTGCAAATTTATTTCAGCACGAGTTTCTGTTATAGCAATGTGCTCCTCTGCAGGGTAACAGGCCTGTTTGGACTTTTTTAAACTAAAATATGACGGAAAACACATTATGCTCTGCCTTCATGGACCACTTCCTAGTTTGTTTGTAAGAATGCGTTGTTGACTTAGAATCTATATAGTAAGCTAAGGCTTCGTCACTACTTAATTGCCTAGGATTAACGGAACTGGTATTTTTAGACTTAATAACTGGGCTCTCACTAATGTCTCTAATCACAATGGTAATTTTCCTTTGCCCTGCTGAACGCACAGCAATTTCGGCAGCAGTCACCAATTCACTGACACTTCGGGATTCTACGAGATCCACGACGCGACGTTTCTTCGTCTTAAACGACGATTCCTCGAAATCTTTGCGAGGTCTTCCTGCAGGAGTCACATTCTCACTTGATGTTGAAGGTTGTGGCGCTAAAGAACTCGCAGTAAACTGTATGTCTGCTTCATCCAACCAATTCTTATTTTTAATTAAAAAACGCTCTTTCGACTTTCCTGAAGCCAACCATTTGGCACCAAACTTATTAGACAAGTTGGATATCTTCGACTTTATTTCTTTTTGGCTGCTTTCAGTAATGTCACCAAAGTGAAATTTTGAAGAAAGAAAGTCATATACACGTGAGTTTTCTTCATTCTTCGTGTGTTTCAACCACTCCTCAAAAAAGGCTACCCTTGAAATAGAGTAAACGTGTTCTGGAAAAAAAGAAAAAAAAAACATGTTGTACTGAAGTGTGCTAAACAATATGTGTATTTTTACGAAGAATAAAGTTATTTCTGTGTAATATCTAAAAACTAGTCCGGATAGAGGTGAATGTCTGTATATTCTGAACTTTCAAAGTTTTTTTTTAAAAAAAACACGCTAAAATATATAGGCTATTTAAAAAAAAAAATACTAAAAATTCAAATTAATAGATTCTGATTAAAAAAATACATTAAAAAATAGTACTTACCCTCAGTATTAATATTCATCACAAAAACTTTCACAAATATTACAATATGTTACTATAAGATGTGCACGAAAGTGTCGCTAAATTGAAACTGATTGATTGAAAGAGCTGCATTAAACTCATTACCTGACTTCTGACGCTTATGACTCGCCACTTGCAAATTTGATAAACAACCTTTTCTCGCAATTCGGGGTTTGGTGGTGTTGTTTACGTTTTGCAAATAAGATTTTCTGGAAATCATAACATGAATTTTGTCCACCTAGCATGTTCTACGCGACACACTGTGGGTCGTCGAGTGGGGTGTCAAATGAAAACACGAGTTCAAAAATATATATATTGCGCACACTTTTCTTTGTATCATTTTTAAAAAAATTGCGAAAAATTCCTGTATCCCCTTATTTCGAAAAGTACTGATCAAAAAATTTTGAAAAAATTCCGGAATATTTTCCACACGGTGTAGATTGAACGAAAATTATAACGAGTGCATTACCTTTAATAATTTATCTGGTACATAAAAAAAAAAAATTTCAAGGTTTCAAGGAAGTTTCTATAAAAGATCGCAAAAATAACTTTGTTGAAAACTCAATTGGGGTGTGTTTTGTGAAGTCATTGATCATTTTATACCTCCGTAACAAAAGTTTTTTATTTTAAAAGTAATCAATGTACGAAAGGCTAATTGTGCAAGTCCGACTTGCACTTGGCAGGTTATTTTAAGTCTGAACAGGGCCATTTTCAAAAATAAGCCCTATAGTCCGCACTACAACACCTCATATTGCCAAATCTGGCGACCCAGCGGACTGCAATAGAATGTGAACGGAATAAACTAGTATCATGTATGAGTCTATGCAAGGGTATTACCTATCCTCTTATGCATATTAGCTCTTTAGCGAATAACAATAATTCTCCGGTAGGTTTTATTTTGTAACTTATCATGCAAAAAAATGAGTTTTTTTTTGCAAAATTTGCAAATTTTTGCAAAAAAAAAAGTTACAAAACAAAGAAGTGAATGAATGTTCTAGTCTATTGGGATCTTAGTTTGTTCGAAAAAATTTTGCTGTACTGTGACCAATGTGTTTCAGCCTTTCAAATCACATGGGCATTGTAGAATGCATCAACTTGAGTCACGCTGACTATGGTGGATGCAAAAGTATGCAATGCTGCTACTTCAACTATTTCAACAATGAGATGCTATATTCGTGGTACTAGTTCAAAGCAGTTTAATAATCTCAATGTAAAAAATAACGTCGACACAGATGCATTACAGTTTAGCCTGTCTGTATTGCACGCTAGGATCCGATTATTTGAAAATATTCTGCATTTGCTGCTTCCTACGCACAAATGGCAGCTAAGATCGAACAGTGATAAAGAAATTGTCAAGCAAAAAGAGGCAGAAATAGAGGTAAAATCCAGAAAGCAAACGGGCTTAATCATAGATGTACCAAAAGCTGGATTTGGTAACACCGACGATGGTAATCCAGAGGTGGCCGCTGAAATTATCGGTGTCGACTTCAACCTCAAAGTGATTTTGGAAATAATATCGAGTGGTCATAAAGTCGATTTGAAAAAATTTGCAGGCAATGGATATGAGACCGACAAAATTTATGTGGAGTTGTATCCCTGGTATCACATGGCTCCTACGATGCACAAAATATTAATTTATTCTGCAACAGTAATGGAAAAGGCAGTTTTGCCCACTTTTGTCCGAAGAAGCAGCAAGGGCGCGAAACAAGCACTTTCGCCTATACTGGCAAACTTTTGCTAGAAAATTCTCAAGAGAATAATGCACTTTAGATATCCTCAACACATTATTGCTCAGCTCAGATCCCTTAATATGTAGTATACGGCCAAACCCAAAAAAGATCTATGTCGTTTAGTAAAGAAGCAATATAAATGCTTGTTTCTGTTCAACCCAATATTAACGACGAAAGTTCCGAAGAAGAAGAGAAATCCTCGGAGAAATCTGCAGAAAAAGCCGAGGAATGGAATTCAGGCGAGGACGAAGGGACTTGGGATTCTTCATTGTGAATTTGTTTGTTTAAGTCAACGTGCTTTTTTTCTCAAAATGTTGTTTTTGTAGATTCGTCTTCTTCTTCTTTAAGTGCCGTCTCCGCTGCGAAGTTTGGCAATCATCATAGCGATTTTTATCTTGGAGACGGCAGATCTAAATAACTCGCGGCTGCTACAACCGAACCTCTCTCGAAGGTTCTTCAGCCACGAGTTTCGTCTCCTTCCTATGGATCTTCTTCCTACGATCTTTCCCTGCATGATAGTCTGGAGCAACCGATACTTCTCCCATCTCAAGATGTGACCCATATATAACAGTTTTTCTGTCTTAATCGTTAGAATTACTTCCCTTTCTTTTTGCATACGTCTCATCACTTCCACGTTGGTCACTTTCTCCACCCATGAAATCTTTAGCATTCCCCGATATAACCATAGCTCAAATGCCTCCAGTCTCCTCACAACAATCGCCTTCATCCTCCAGGCTTCCGTCCCATAATATAGTACAGACATTACACAACATCTCATCATTCGAATTTTTAATTCAAGGTTTAGATCTCGGCAACAGAAGATTTTCACTGTGTGAGCTATCAGACTTATTGTACGGTAGTCTGCGCAATACTTGGCGCTTTTCTTTTTTGGAAGCGTTATGAAAGTTGATAGTAACCACTCATTTGGAATTATTCCAGTTCTATATATAGAATTAATTAATTCTAATATGAAACTGGTCCTCCTCTATCAGTTTAAGGATTTCCGCTAGCAGTTGATCTGGCCCTGAAGCCTTTCTGTTCTTTAGTGTGTTCAGGGCATATATCACTTCATCCCTAATTATGTCTAGGCCCGACTCTCCTTCTGTATTTTCAAGGTTTCTTTGTCGTCTCTCATCTTCAAAGAGTTGTGGAATGTAGTTCTTCCATATTTCCAGTTTTTGCTCTATTTCTATGTTCCCGTTGTTATCGTATAATATATTTAGTTGTTTATGTTTACTTGTGTCGACAAGTTCTTTGGCTTTTTTGTGTATGTTGAAACTGTCGTGCTTTGCTTGTAACTCCTCAATTTCTTCACATTTCTGCTTGTAATAATCTTCCTTTGCTTTTCTGATCTTTGTGCGAAGTATTCGTTGTGTTTCTTTATATTGCTGTTCATCCTTTTCCTCTTGTCTATCAGATTTAGAATTTCGGTAGTTATCCATTCTTTCTTTCCTGTGGATGTTTCTTTTTTTAAAATGGCTATTGAGGGTTCCAACAGGGCTGATTTGATGCCGTACTCATTTCGTATGTCTTGGCTTTTTAAAAGCTCTACATTTATACTGGTTTCTTTTTTCTTTTGTGTTCTTTTGAGTTTGATGTGCATCTGCGCTATTAAGGGACTGTGGTCCGAGGAGACATCAGTGCCAGGGTAAGCCTTAACTGACTTGAAGCAGTTTCTATATCTTGCTTTTATTAAGATGTAGTCTATCTGATTTCTTACTGGATTTTGATCGCTGTCTTGTGGGGATCTCCATGTGTAGAGTCGTCGCCTTGGAAGCTCGTAGAAGGTATTCGTTACTATCATTTCTTCTTCTTGGCAGAATTGTACTAGTCGATCAGCTCTCTCATTTCTTGTCCCTAACCCATATTCACCTATGTATTTGTCACATTTCATGACACGGTCTGAGATAGGGATAAAGTTGGTGACAGATGCCATAATATCTCTCGAGACAGCAATTGCGACACCATGTCTGTGATGATTATCATCATTTCCAGAGAAGTACAGCATGCCTCTATCTGTTGGGATTTGGCCATGACCGGGCCATCTTGTTTCACTAATTCCGAGGATGTTCAGTTTCAGTTTCTGCATATTGTATATAACATTATGCATCTTTCCGGCTTCATACATGGATCTCACGTTCCATGTGCCAATTTTCACCTTGTTTGTTTTTTCACAGTCCTGTTCATCGCTGTCCCCTCCGGAGATCCGACTGGGGTACTTATTACTCCGGAAAATTTAGTTTTGAACATTACCATGATGATTTATACCGTAGATCTTTAATGCAGTAGTTTCCTCTTGCTTGCTGCATCCTTATGCCGTTGATTGCTTGGCAATTCATCCGCCTTCGAGACCAATTTCTTAGTCTCAGGACTTCGGTTCTTCCACCCGAAGCTGTTGACCGGTTGGAGGTGGATCACTTATACCGGTGATTATTCGGTCCCTACCTGCGTTAGCATTATCCGCCTTCTACCACGAGGAGGTGCAGGTTCAGATCTTTCTTTCGTTGAGATTAGGACCAAAAGGCATTTCTTAACCCGTCATAACCTCTCAAGAGCTTTGGAAGGCTTTTTGTAGATTAAAATGTATTTTTCTTTAAAATATGCACTTTATCTATTTCTATTAGTTCAACAAGACTTTGAACAACACTCATTGTCTTTTTTTTATGTAGAACAGCTGTTAGGATGCTCATACTATTATAATCTACTCAGTATAGACTAATCAGCAATTTTAATCTAACCTTAAATACTAATTAAAACCTATTCAACAGTTTGTCCATCCATGTTCTTTAATTTCTAATACCTAGGGAGGCATAACTATCATATGTTCATAACAAAATAGTAGCTCTGCTTTTTTACACTGACAACTATATTATTTGCTATAATTTTTATTTTCCCTTGCATTGTAGTGTTAGATCTAGAAAAAAATATATATTTCCACTTCCATCGGTCTGTCTATCTAGCTGTCGGTTTGTCACTCTGTTTGCATCATAATACTTGAACAAAATGATATTATACTACTGGAAATAGGGATGAAACCTATAGTTTTTGAGCGATATCATTTCAAGGGAAAAGGGTGTCGATATGTTGTATGATTTTATTCATATTAGGGAAATTTACTTTCTCATTACTTGAGAAAGTCAAATTCAGTAGTTATTTTAAAAATGCATGTTTGCAAGGAAAGTACTAGGTAAATCGCTTTGCTGATTTTTTGAGTTTTGCATGAGTGATGTAAGTTTTTAACCATAACTTTAATTGGTCTTAATTGTTTGTTTGCGCTAATATAGCCACCATTTTTATTACGTATATCGTAATTTATTACACGCCACAATAATTGGTGGGCTGTAGGGGTTTTCTTAATTTTTTGGTTTAGCTTTATTAGGGTTTGTTTTTTTGTTCTTGGGAAGGAGTTTGAGAGGTATCCACTTCAGTTTTCCATAATTACTATTTTTTGATTCTTGTCTCTCCTTTACATCGACTGAATGCATATGTAAATATTGTGAAGGTAGTTTAATTGCAAAGGAATGCTATTTGGTTTCCTGAAAATTGTCCTAAGAGATTGATAAGGCCAAGAACTATTTAATTTATTTGTATCCATTATGTAGACCAAGTAGAATGTCTTCTTTTGTTAACTTTCAATGTTTACCAGCGAAAATGTCTTGGACTGAGTTACGTCACCTCTTTTTTACTAAAATATACTTATTATGAAACTAATCAATTTCCTTAGAAAGTTCTAGGACTTTCAGATGAAAAGAAACCTTTGAAGCTAAAGTACACACGATTTATTATTAACTTGTCTATCAAAGTGAAAGCTTATCTTTTTAGTTTATTACAAGTTTTTTTTACAAATCATATTCTAATACTAAAAAGATATTTACATTTTGTTTTTAAATACGGATAGAAGATCATTTCCCTAAATAATAAAAAAAAAACATTAAGCTAGACCTGTTTTATAACGTTTGAAAAATTTCAATAAATTCATTATCATTAGCTTATTTCATCCACAGTCGGATGTAAGCCTCCCCAAGTTGTCTCCAATGAGCTTTGTTGTTTGCTTTTGCATCCAATCGTGTCCTGCTAATCTTTTTATGTCATCCGTCCATCTTGTCTGTGGTTTACCTTTGCATCTTTTGTGTTCTCTAGGCCTCCATTCAACTATACGGCGTGTCTATCTGATATTAATTTCACCTTAGAATATATATTCGTTGTATTATATCTATTACTTTTGATCTTCTTCGTATCTCGATGTTAGGAATACGATCTTGGAGTCTAATATTTAGCATTCTTCTCTGCATTGTTTTGGGTTATCTGGAGTATATTTATTATATTACTATTTAAAGCCACGTTTCAGTGCCATATGTTAATATCGGCAGTACATATTGATCGAATACTCTGGCTTTTATTGTATTTGGGATGTCTAATTTAAATGTAGATTGTAACCTACCTAACGCAGACCAAGCTAACGAGACTCTTCTATTCAAGTCAGCCTTTAAATTATTTTTTGATAATTCGATTTTTTGTCCTAAATATATGAATGTTTGTACCTTTCCTATTCTTCCACCTTCTATTAACGCTTCCTCACTTTCGTTGTTCAAATATTTGGTGACGTTTATTTTTAGACGTATTTCTCGAGACTTACTATTCTTCTTTGTGACCTGGTAATTTTTTTTTTTACTTCCAATTTCATCCCCCAAAACTAACCCTTTAAGTCAAAATTTTACTTTCTAAACTACACTGCTCTGATGGGGGGGGGATCGCAACACTACAGACAAAATAACCATAGAGTACACCGTACGTTATATTATAGATATACTACCATTGGTTAATTATGGTGACTTGGTTGACTCTACTGGAGTAAACTTTTATTAAAAATAATATAGACTGGAATAAACCTTATTTAGATCGCATTACTAAGTTCAGGGTAATATATTCCTGGACCTCTTTCTCTTGTTGTATAGTATTGTAGTAGATTCGCTAGGACATCGAACAACGGTTGGCGACTTGAGCCTATTCTACAAGTATTTCCATGGAAAGTGTTCGGAGGATGTGGCCTGTTTAATTCCTCTCAGAGCGGTGCATGTTAGAAATACACGTCGCGCTGATACTTCACATCTGTATGAGGTTCAGCTTGTTACTCCTCGTACAACGCTTTTCAAGCAGTCTTTTATATGGAGAACATCATCCCTTTGGAATAATTTGCCCAGGACTGTGTTTCCCACCGAGTACAATTTACAGCGATTCAAGAGCAACGTGAATCGCTTTTTCCGCACACGTGCCGCTCCTGTAGCGCTTTAGGGACCTCCCTGAAGCACGTGTGCTAGATCCATAAAAAAAAGTAGTTCCACAACTGAAATATTTTCTCTAGTCTAACAACTTAACTAATACTTCAGAGGTAATTTGCACTCTCATTAAGAAAAAACCCGAATATGATTAGAATGTTGGTCGTATATTCTGGTGTTATGTACAGGATGGTCTGTTTATTTTAGGCCTATGGTTATTATCAGAAACTGTAGGGAATGACTTTGTACATATATAGGGCATTGTTTTATTTTTTAGGCCAAGGTGTAACTTTTTTAATAATGTATGATTATTTAGTGTTCCGTACTGAACACTTACAAGATTACTTCTGTATCCGTTCGTCTGTCTGTCTGTCTGTCACACCCGATTTTCTCCGAAACTATTTGACATAGAAAGTTGAAATTTGCACTAATATATGAACTGATGGCCTCATCAGAGCCGTGTAGTTTTGAAAGTTAAATTTTGACTTAAGGGTTTAGTTTTGGGGGGTGAAATCGGAAGTGAAAATTTTTTTTTCAGGTCATCGAGTGGGATGTCAAATGAAGGCTTGTAAAAAGGCCAGTTCAAAAATATATATAATTTCTTTGCATTATTTTTAAAAAAGTGCGAAAAGTCGCTGTCCCCCCCTATTATGAAAAGTACTGATCAAACAACTTTTAAAAAATTCTGAAATATTCTCTACATGGCGTAGATTGAACGAAAATTATCACGAGTGCATTACTTTTAATAATCTATCTGGTATATAAAAAACACAAATTTCAAAGTCATCAGTTTTCACTAAAGATCGGAAAAAAACTTTCATGAAAGCTTATTTAAGATGTGTTTTGTGAAGTCACTGATCATTTTATACTTCCGTAAAAAAAAATTATGCCTACATTATTTGTTATTTTTCTAATGGGCAAATACTGCCTTATTTTTAACAATCTCTTAAACTCTTAAACTATACAAAAGCATCTATTTTGGAAAAACTAACAGAAAAATTGTACATTAGGCTTGCTCATGCGAGGCACAATTGAAGCCATGCATAAGTTTGAAAAAGCTATTTACTTATATTTTAGGCAGTTTGCTAGCTTTTCTCTGTCTTTCTAACCTAAACTAAAATTTAACATAAAGATATGTAACTTAATCCTTCGAATGTCAAAAAGCACAGAAAATATTAAAAAAAAAAACGGAAACGGTTGACACTGTTAACTTTCCAAACGCAGTCAAATAGATATTTGTGCCGCTTATTGTGAACAGTTTCAGCTTTCCCCCAAAGTATGGCACAATGATCTTTACCACTTCAATTGCTTCAGAACCACTCGTTTCTCAATGGTTAACCGTATACAAAACTACCCTTCTGCCAATGACGATACGAGTTTAATTTTTTTTAAAGCAACATCTCTTATGTGCTTGTTCTCTTGTACTTATTAAAGTTTCTCCTTCAGAAAGTAGGTGCCACCATAAGTATTAAACTAGAAATATTTTTATTTTACAGAAATATTGGCCGTTTATAGTAAATTTACTTCAAAATTTGTATAATATTTGATGAAAAACTAAATTAAAATCTTATACTAAGAAAATGTGATGATTTTTTAAAAAAAAACATTATTTCTACTATTTTTTTTCTGTTCTCGTCTCAATCTTTTAATCAGATACAGGGAAAAACACCTTCGAGCTTCTCTTTACAAATATGGCAAAAGTAACAGATTCAACACAGCGGTAGGTATATGGATAACTTTCTTCTTTTCCTTTAATTTTTCTATATTAAAGTATGCGAGGAAATGACTTGAAAACGTATTTTGTTTATTCTCACTAGTTATCACCATCTGTTATAAAATGCCTCTTTGAGAGTATTATTTGTATTTATTGTATATTTCTTATAGCTTTATTAAAGTATTATTTCCGTCAAATATTAAACACGGAAACTTTGAAGTTTACAAGCCTTTTGATTTTTATGAGTTGCATATATTTTCCTAGTTTCAATATGTTATTAACAAAAAGAATTCTACGTTTTTAGCGCCATCTGTTTCCCAGATCCTGTTACTCCCTTATATTTTCTAACAAAATTGGACTCCAACAGAGCGATAAATTATTAAGTATATATTTCTCTGAATAAACTCTTACAATATGATCTTCAGATAGTGTGTCATAAAACGTATTTTATTGAAGCTAAATAATAAAATAACCGGTCAAGTGCAAGTTGGACTTGCGTAATTAGTGTTCCGTACGTTGATTGCTTTTAAAATAGGAATTTTCGTTACGGAAGTATAAAATGATCAGTGACTTCACAAAACACATCTCAAATGAGTTTTCAACAAAGTTTTTTTCGATCTTTAGTAAAAACTGATGATCTTGAAAATTTTTGTTTTTTTCATATACCAGATAAATTATTAAAGGTAATGCACTCGTGATAATTTTCGTTTAATCTATACATCCAGAATTTTTTCAAAATTTTTGGATCAGTACTTTTCCAGATAGGGTGGGGAGACAGCGGTTTTTCGCACATTTTTAAAAATAATACAAAGAGAATTGTGAGCAAGTATTACATTATGTATATTTTTGAACTCGTACTTTTACAAGCTTTCATTTGACACCCCACTCGATGATCTCGTAAAAAAAATTTCACTTCCGATTTCACCTCCCAAAACTAACCCCTTAAGTCAAAATTTAATTTTCAAAACTATTCGGCTCTGATGAGGCCATCAATTCCTATATTAGTCCCAAATTTCAGCTTTCTATATCAAATAGATTCGGAGAAAATTGGGTGTGACAGACAGATAGACAGACAGACATACAGACATACAGACAGACAGGCAGACGGACACCGAAGTGATCTTATAAGTGTTCTGTACGGAACACTAGAAAGCTTCTGGCGCTGATGGAATACCTGCCATATTACTTTAAAGATACGCGAGCGAACTAACTCTAGTTTTCTGTAGACTTTTCAACCTATCCTACAGAAAAGAAATATTTTCTTCCTGCTAGAAATGTAGTAGCGTTCAGTGGCAAGGCAAAGGCAGAAATATCTTTCCAAGTGACTATCGACGAGTCGTAATGCTTTTAATAATATCGAAAGTTAAGGAAAATGCTATCAGTCACTTTTTTTTAATCTCTGATAGGATTTAATATTATTAGCCATTATCAATATGGCTTCCCTTTTATTACTTGGTTTAGATTAGCCAGAGATACACCTTATAGCTTTTACCAAAGAATATCTCCCTTTTTTAAAATTATTATTTATAAATTTAATTAATAAAAGTGAATTAAGAGTCTACTCTTCATTAATACACCAATAATTTTATTAATGTCATATGTTGTTTTGTGAAAATGTAATAAGTTCATAACAGACTTAAGAATTTAATTACTTTAATTAATTATATACCAAACGAATTTGTCAGTGCCCTGTTTTGTCATATTGATAACTTAAATAACACTTTATTGTTTATAGAAATAATGCTTTCATGTTTATTTCTTTACGTTTAAGAGCTCCTCACCAATCTTATGGGAATATGTTTTTGTGTGGATTTGGCTAATTTTTGGATATGTTGTAATCCTCGTCGTTATGAACAAATGTTTTCATTCATAGTATCATATTGTGTCCATGGATACATTTGTTCAGAACGATGAGGACTCGAACATATCCAAAAATTAGCCAAATCCACAGAAAGACATATTCCCATAAGATATGTGCCTGGTTCTGTATAAAATTAGTAAGAGAAAACAAGTAGTACAAGTTGCCATGCTTTACAGACACGCATTGTCGCGGAGACGACTTTTTTGTGATCGAAAAGTGAAAGATTCGTATTCAGAATACCTTCATATGAATCGCTGCCAACTGAAGCCCCGGGCCAGATTTAATGAACACAGTAATAGAGTATTCGAGAGAAGATTGTTCCTCTAACTTAATTAACACGTAGGCTGAAAAGTTTTTATTCTGAGACATAGATGTAGCACAAATCCATATGATTTTTAGGAAGTATCAATTTTCAAACGATACGTTGTAAAAATTTCATGACATTTCGACGATTAGTTTACAAGATACAGTAGTTTTAGTGAAGCGAATTTTGATATTTTCAAAACAATGAAAAAGGATCGAATTTTGTGTGTTGATTAAATACGGTTTTTTGATGGGAAAAATACCGTTCAAGTAAAGGAATGGCTTGATAAGTGTTACGGGAACTCTGCCTTTGGAAAATAATTCATCATTTACTGGTATGCTGAATTTAAACGCTCTGGACGCCCAAATAAGGTAGTTACATCGGAAAACATCAAAAAAATTCACAAAATTGTTTTGGATGACCGTAAAGTGAAATTGCGTGAGATAGCTAACACCCTAAAGATATCAAAAGAACGTGTTGGTCATATTTTGCATGAACATTTGTGTATGAGAAAGTTCTGTTCGAAATGGGTACCGCGGTTGCTTACAATAGACCAAAAATAACAACGTGTTGATGAGTCTGAGCGTTGTTTGAACCTGTTTTTAAACACAATACAAAGAATTTTTTCATGCGATATGTGACAATGGATGAAACATGGATCCTCCACTACACACCGGAATCAAAACGGTAGTCAGCTGAGTGGACAGAAGCCGGTGAAAGCCGCCCGAAGCGACCAAAGACACAATAGTCGGCTGAGAAGGTTTTGCCCTCTGTATTTTGGAATGCGCATGGAATAATTTTCATCGGCTATGCTGAGTAGAAAAAAACCATCAATAGCGAATATTATGTAAAGTTATTGGTGCGTTTGAAGGCAGAAATTGCAAAGAAACGACCACAAATGAAAAATAAAAAAGTGCTCTTTCATCAAGACAATGCACCGTGTCACAAGTCAATGGTTCCGATGGCAAAATTGCATGAATTGAAGTTCGAATTGCTTCCTTATCCACTCTATTCTCCAGATTTGGCCCCCAGCGACTATTATCTATTCGCAGACCTCAAAAAAATACCGACGAGAAAGAGATTTGGCTCCAGTGAAGAAGTTATTGCTGAAACTGAGGCCTATTTTGAAGGCAAAGACAAATCCTTCTACAAGAAAGGAATAGAAATGTTAGAAAAACATTGGACTGATTGTATTGCAAGTACTTGATGCAATAATCAGTGATGTTAAATACTAAAACATTGGAGTACTGAAGGAATATATTGCAATAACATTCAGTATATGAAGCTCATTTTATTTTTCGCATTTTAACCGTATGGAAACCGACATACTAATGTTGGATTGTACATTCCACTATTATCGTTACTCAACTTGCTAGGTGTTAACTAAAGAGCAAATAAGCTAGGCTAGTAGGATCATGTTGCATGCATAGCAAAACCAGCTTCTTAAATAGTTAGGACTATAGTATACTAGATAATAGCTTTTACTCATTAGCTTCTATCACCGATGAAATACTGCTCAAATGGTTAAGATTCTGCTCCCAAACCTATTTTGTATTTCTTAGATTCTATTCAGAATTTATCTAATTCGGCTACAGGACTCCCTAGATGCCTGAATACTTTGGAACATCTGACTTGAGTCTATTCTATACATATCTTTATGTGAAACGTTTCTTGAATGTAGCCCGCCTATTTTGTTTCAGAGCAGGGCATGCTAGAAATCGCTTCGCTCTAATAAATGACATCCGTTACTCCTCGTAACATCCTATTCAAGAACTATTTTATATTCAGAATATCATCTCTTTAGAATATCCTTATTTAAGTCTGCGTTTCCTACCGATATAATATATAGCGATTCCAGGTCAACATGAATGGCTTTTCTTGCATACGTGCTACTTCTCTAGCATATTATTAATTGAAATGTAGCGCGTATGACGGATCCACAACAATAGAGAGATTTTGCAATGCCTATTTTGATAGGCCACTATCTTCATCTTGATTTGAAGCATGTCCTCAACGTTTGGAGCTTGCCCAGTAGTCAAAGGAAGAAATTAAATATAAGGTCTAAGCTGTTTTCGTTATTTAAAGCATGCACCCACCATTCCGAGCTGCGCAATATTAAAACAGAATAAGAGAATCCTTTATTAAGGATAACGATTTTTCGTATTTAGGAACTTATAAGTAGTATATAAAGTTCGTTATTTTAATCGCTATTATGGTAGGGCACGTATACCAACCATTAAGAAAATACAGTAAAATTCAAATGATAATCTTTTATTGCAAATAACACTGACAACAGTTAATTAGTGTTCAAGTTATGTTGGAATCTTGCAATCTTTGGTACAATAGCATTACAACGTGTGTATTTTATTTATTGCACATTCGAATTACCTTGGAAATATTGAAGGCAGTGATAGAAACCTGCTAGACACAATTCTAATTTAGAAACAGTGTGTTGACCTATCAAATACTAATCAGCTGTGTTCTTAAACATGAAATGAATGAAAAATTAACCGGTCAAGTGCAAGTTGAACTTGCACAATTAGTGTTCCGTACGTAGATTGCTTTTAAAAATAAAAAATTTTGTTACGGTGGTATAAAATGATCAGTGACTTCACAAAACACACCCCAAAGAAGTTTTCAACAAAGTTTGTTTCCAATCTTTACTGAATACTGATGACCTTGAAATTTTTGTTTTTTTTATATACCAAATACATTATTAAAGGTAATGCATTCGTGATAATTTTTGTTCAATCTACACCCCGTGGAGAATATTCAAGGTGGAGGGATAGCGATTTTTCGCGATTTTTTAAAAATAATACAAAGAAAAGTGAGCCCAAGTATTTTTTACTCGTGTTTTCACAAGCTTTTATTTGACACCACACTCGATGACCTTGTAAAATTTTTTTTTTCACTTCCGATTTCACCCCCCAAAATTAACCCCTTAAGTCAAAATTTAACTTTCAAACTACACGGCTCCGATAAGGCCACCAATTCCTATATTATTACCAAATTTCAACTTTCTATGATAAATAGTTTCGGAGAAAATCGGGTGACAGACAGACCGACAGACGGACAGACAGACAGGCACCGAAGTCATCTTATAAGTGTCCCGTAAGGAACGCTGAAAATCCCCTAAGTTTACAGAAGATCAATACTAACCTAACCTTGCAATTTCTTCGCGTTAATACTGCGCATGCTTAAAATAACGATAAGGTCAAAGGGATGTGAAAAAAATAAGCGTTGCAAAATCTCTCTAATGAATTAATTCCTCATTTAAAGAAAAACAAATTGGTAGGAAATGGACAAAGGACTTAATTATTTACATATTAATCATCCGAGTGCCAAAATCGTTATCCTGGGCAACTTCAATTTCACTGTATCAACTGGCTTAAGCAGACAAATACCACCAATGAACACGGCCGTGAAGCTGAATTCTTTTTAGTTAATTGTGGTTTTACTCAGCTGATTGATGAAGCAACTGTGACGGAAAGTTAGTTCTCCGTTGGTTTCTTCCATAAGCTGGTTTTAATATCGATTGTCCTACCAGTGGATGACAAAAATACACTTAAACTGAGTAAAATTTGTCACTATAAATATGGTAAATGGATAGAACTTAAGGAATATTTTCGAATTTTTTGATTGGCTACATGTTTGAACTCTAATCTACAGATGTTTTTGAAGTCATTTTGGTTGGCATGGAAGCTTGCATCCTTTTTTTCGAAAAAATGTTTAAGATGGAAAACAATCTGTTGCTCTTAAATATCTTTCCTACCTATGAGAGGGTGAAAAATCTAACGTCATAAATCGTAGCATCTTTGTAAGTGCCAGAACCAGACGCAAAGGAATAATCGACGCAACCAAGGTGGCATAAAATTAAAGATTTAAAATCTTCTCTCCCATCTCTACAGTTCAAGGTCATTTTGGTAGGTAGCTAAAGCCAGAAGATAGCTATTCGCCTGACTGAGAACCTGTAACTTGCCAATGACTTTAATTTTAGTGAAGAAAAGCCCGATGCATGTAGCAGATTGATTTCTTTCAGAGCGCAACATGCTAGGAATACAAATTGCGCTCACACATCATATATGCTTAGAGTTTCACTCGTCGTATAACCCATGCTCTTCAAGGACTCTTTTATATGGAGAAAATCATTCCCTTAGTATGAACTTCCCAGAATTGTATTTTCTAATAAGTACAACTCAAATCAAGACCAACACCGCGCATGTGCTGCTCCTTTAATAATATTGGGATTTCCCTCTATCGCGTGTGCGTCACTTATAAAAATAACCGGCCAAGTGCAAGTCGGACTTGCGCAATTAGTGTTCCGTACGTTGATTGCTTTTAAAATAAAAATTTTTGTTACGGAAGTATAAAATGATCAATAACTCCACAAAACACACCCCAAACGAATTTTCAAGTTTTTTTTTTCCGATCTTTACTGAAAACTGATGACCTTGAAATATTTGTTTTTTTTATATGCCAGATAAATTATTAAAAGTAATGATGATAATTTTCGTTCAATCTACACAAAATACAAAGGAAAGTGTGAGCACGTATTTCATTATATTGTTTAACTCGTGTTTTTACAAGCTTTCACTTGACATCCTGGTAAAAATTTTTTTACTACCGATTTTACCTCCCAAAACTAACCCCGTAAGTCAAAATTTAACTTTCAAAACTACACGGCTCTGATTGGGCCATCAATTTCTATATTAGTACCAAATTTCAACTATTTATGTCAAATAGTTTCGGAGAAAATCGAGTGTGACAGACGGATAGGCAGACAGATGGACAGACACCAAAGTGATCTTATAAGTGTTCAGTATGGAACATTAAAAAGTACCATCCGTGTTGTGGTAATTAAGAACTTATACACATATCGAATAACGTAGGTTAAAACGTTTTGCATTTTATTGCCTCAAGAAAAATCTATAAATAAATAAAGTTTCGCTATATTGATATTCATAAACAATTGGGTTCCCCACTCGTCCCCATGACCCTATTTCTAAATAATTGTTCTTACCTTTATCTCCCTCATCCGGATACTGTAGATAATTGGATTTGCCAGCATCTTTAAAATAATCAGTATGTTGTCCATAAGCCTTAAAACCATTATAAAATTCTTATGATTACAATTGAGTTTGATTAAATCGTCTCCCTCAATATAACATCCATAAGGGCATGTCAAAGTAAATATTAAAAGTGCTGGCGTCCATCCAATAAAACAGGAACCAAGTATAAGTAGCGTAGTGTAGATGGCTCTGACGTTACCTTCTAGCTGCTTTCTCTCTCTACTCAATTTTTGACTGGGTTTACCTAAAAAAAAACAAATTTGATGTAGTAACATAATTATTAAAATTGTAAGTGCATTCTTTCTGTTTTTGCTATCGCAACTCGCACTAAAAAAAAAAAAAATAGATAGACGCAGTTTTTACGTTGAATATTAATAAAGCAGTAGAAAAAGCATTTCAAATTGCACAGTCTAGATACAGCAGTATTATGATTTCATCCTCTCTGGGGTATCACAGGAGAATAGTCCTGAATTTTGGACCTCGAACCATTCGTGCTCTTTTGTTTATAAACAATTTAAGTTTTCGAAACGCGTTTTTTGAGATTAAAATGCGAATACCTCCGGTTATGTAAGTCGAGTCGATACCAAAAAAAACCAAACTCTTCGCAATGAAATTTGCAACAAATCTTCCTTACTTTTAAGAAGCTCAAGTGCGTACATAACCTACAAAATTGAAAAAAACATGCAAAAAACTGTTTTTTTTTTTTTTTCAATTTATTGTACAGGTCGACTAAGTAAACCCATCGGCTTGAAACTTGCCTTTTGTTATAACCAAAAAACCCAGGGTATTCTTGTTATAATAAAAGGTATATTTTTTGAAAGTTTCAAGCCGATAGGTTCACTTAGTCGACCTGTACTATAAAAAATAAAAAACAGTTTTTTGCTTGTTTTTTTTTTTCAATTTTGTAGGTTATATACGCACTTGAGAAGAAGATGGACGTACTTAGGGGAGGCTTATGTCCGACGATGGACTGCATAGATGATGATGATGATGATGAGATATGACGTACCTCTTGTGTAATTTTGAAGTGAGATTAGGAAAAAATATATTTATTATGAACAATTACATGCTAATTAAATCGAATGACGAAATACGGTAATGTAAAATAATGTGATTTAAAGGTCTACTAAGAACAAAGTAGAGGGGCTAGTACCGTATGGCGGACAGATATAAATCTGCTCGAACATTTAAGTTTTGATTTACAAAATGTTACTACTCAGTATATATCTCCACTACATCAAACACTTTATTTTTGCACTATACGCGCGTTTCGCTAATCATGTTAGCTTCATCAGGAGCGATGATTGACTGGGATCAATCATCATTCCTGATGAAGCTAACATCGTTAGTGAAACGCGCGTCGAGTGCAAAAATAAAGTGTTTGGTGTAGTGGTGATATATAGCATACTGAGTAGTGTCATAGTTACAAAATCTTGTAAAAATAATAATCAAATACGCATTGTTTAAACGCAGTATCGTTCGACTATAAAACATTCACAATATTTTTTTCAAAATTATTAATAGGTGAACGTATACGACGAAGAGTGAATTAAAATAGTTTCACCTAACTTTGTCAATCAAAATTAGAGATGGGCAATACTGGATCCTACCTATTAATAGTCGATGGTAATCTACCTATCGATTATTTAATTTATTGGTAAATTTTTAAAAAAGAACATATCGATACTTATCAATATGTCGATAATTACTGTTATATTGTCAATTATCGATATGGGTCATCTATAATATATATATAAAATTCAACGTCTCTCTGTCTGTCTGTCCGTTAGTGCGCTTATTACTTGAGAACCACTTATTCGATTTACGTGCTTCTTTTTTTTTTTTAGAACATATATATGTTCTCTGGGCAGGTTATAGGATATATTTTATTACGTTAAGTAACATAAGGAATAAGCAGTGATGATAATAGTAAATCAAGTCGGAAAAAAGTTTGCCGCTAGCGCGTTCTCTTGCAATACACTGCCTAAACTAATAAATATGGAACAATATCATGTAGCAAAGAATATAATATATATAAAATGCAACGTCTCTCTGTCTCTTTGTCTGTCCGTTAGTGCGCCTGTGACTTGAGAACCACTTATCCGATTTACATCCTAATCTAGAGGAATTCATAAAATTACGCAATTTCTGTTCTTCATCTTTGAAAGCACCCAGAAGTTTACCTAGGTCTGTAACTTCTAATGAAGAAAATGAAATAAATGGTTTGACTTCTTTTTATGCCTCTGCACGATCATCTGTAAGGGATACAGTAGAAGACAAGGATCTAAGATATACCTTTATTCTGAGAATATTGCCTAAGCATAATATGTACGAATACAAATTGACTAAAGTTCAAGCTCAGAAACCTGAAGATTGTCTACAGAGGGAAGAGGTTTGTGAAAATTTATTATTTCATATTATAAAAAATAATTTGGACTGACGAGTTGAAATTTTCTCGTAAAGGAATTTTTAACCGGAAAAATAATCATTTTTGGGATAGCGGAAACCCTCTTGTGTTGAGAGACTCTCCTTTTAGTTTTAATGTATTTAGTTTACTGATGGACAATCGAATACTTTAATACATGACGAAAAGTTGTCATCTAGAAAATATTCGGCAAAATATCTAACTACTTAGTACCATCTCGACGGGATTCTTGCACATTGCACACTTAAGGTAAATGATGAGCTCTACAGAATTTTTGCAGACTGGTAGTTCAGATGCTTGGAGCCCTGGATTGGCCTCCGAGATCACCTGATTTGACATTCGAGTACTAGAGAAGAGTTGGAAAATCGGGTAAAACAAGCCTTTCAGTCGCTAGGTTTTGCTAAAATAAGAAGTGCCATAATAGAACGTGAGCATACTCACATTTTGAAGTGTTTGAATGTAGATCACCAAGGATTTAAAGAATTTTAAATGGATTATTATTAAGTGCATCATATTGCTAATAATTATGCAGATATTTTTGTTTACTATTTGGTTATTTTTAGATTTAATTAGTTTTGTCGTTATACTTATTATTATTATTATTAACTAATGAATAACGACAAACTCATTTGATGATAGCTGATAAAAAATAGCAAATTCCAGCAGTTCTTTGAAACGAAAATTATATACACGTGTAGGTTGTTTGTTCGTGTTACATTTAAAAAAACGGGACTTTTGGCAATTTTTAATATAATTTGGGCCTTAGAAAATTCTAATCTGGAGTTAAGTTTCTAGATGTTCTGGAGGCATAGGTATCTTAGTACTTAATTAGGGAATGTTTTCTGAGTAAAAAATGGAAAATAATTAAAATCTCGGAAACTGTAACTGATAGGTATAGGACAGTAGAAAAAAAATTAATCATAATAAGATAGGAAATTGAAAAATGATATAATATACAGAGTATTTTATGTAAAATATCAACATTGCTGCTACTTTTCGATGGAAGCACCAATACTGCGTGGCTGAAAATATTTTAGACAGATGGGGCATATACGGCCAAAATTTGAAATTGATATGTTGAGTGGTTCTCCAGAAATGTCGATAAGCCATCTACTGTGGATTCACCCGTAGCTATATACATCAATATTTGGTGGCTAATACACTAGATTTGTGAGGCTAATATTTAAAAAGAAATGCGATTTGTCAATTAAATATTATAAAATTGAATGACAACATATATACTAGAGTATATTGGTTCGTGGCGTTTCGTAAAAACCTGAAAATTAATTTTTTTTAACGTGGAATGGTTCCTAGTAGGTCTAACGCTTACGCTCTAAAATTACGTGTGGGTCCCAGGAGTCCGCGAAATACGCGATAGTCGGATGTCAATTGTACTTGTCTAATTATTGTTAATTTTTTATTTAAGTAATGCTGAGGAGTGTTTTTTATCATAAATATTTAAAGTGTAGTGCATATGAAAGGATAGATTTATAATTATCTTACCTTTTATTCTGGTGCTGCCAATTCTGGATAGATTATTCCACCTGTTTTGTTGTTTTTTTACTACTATAAGGATGTGGGTGTAGCAGACAACCATTATTAAGATGGGAATGAAGAACAACGACGAATATGTCATTCTAAAGCTAAATGTTGACATAAACCTGCAAAAAAAAAAACATTAATGATAGAGGGGAATTAATAACTAAAATAAAAATTCGCTTTAAATACGATTTCGATTTTAAAAAAATACGAAATAATTATAAGGTAATTATTAAAACTAAAATGTCAGTAAAATTCTTATTGTAGAAATATATAGTGTATAGTAAAAATTGGAAGAAAGGTAAGCAAATTTAACTGCTTTTATTTGACTCACCCGATAGAATGAACAACTAGGCATATATTTAATCGATAGTTTAAAATTTTGGGTCACCCTCTCGGTCTATAAAAAATAAATATATTTTCATTCTGTGAAGAAGGCGAGTGCTTTTAAAATACAAAGAATCTACTAACTTGAAATTGAGATGCTAACTTAATAAAATTTAGTAGTAACTGATGATTAATAAAGTATCAAATTTTGCTACAAACCGGTATTCCTATTAAGATTTCGAAAAATGCATATGTTGATAAAAATTTTGAATGCTGATAAAAATTTTTGAGAATTTTATGAAGGGTATGGCAGTGTATTAAATAGAATAATAAAATAAAGACACACAAGTGGCGAAAACTCTTAATTTTTGTTTCCGATGAAATTTTGTTTTCATGGAACGAAAGTTTTCACGGAAATGGTTAGATGAGAAATAGTGGTTCTTAGAATTAGACAGTGTCAAGATGGAGAAATACAATCAGCTGTAGTTGAACATCAACACTCAACACGTGATAACATAAGAGAAATCTTGCTTCTGTTTCTAATTTCTATAAACAAAACTTTAAGGACTCAATTAAATTTGCAAACGTCCTATTAACATAATTTCACTGGGTCATAGTTCAGTGAACACCTGTCAGCTATAAGTATTTGACTTGTGCTTTCTCGAGGTCATTCAGCGATCTAATCTAGAACAGTAAAGATTCCTTCTACAATCATTGGCGAAGTGCCGGGTAGTAACTCTAGTTTGACACGGCCTTATCTTAAAAATCGCAATCTCAAAATACTGTTTTAGTTTTATTTCCTTTTTTGCCTGATAACATTTCATTTTTAAGGTTTCTTGTTTAAGATCAAACTTTTTTGTGTTTAATTCCATGTCTTTATATCTTATAAATAAAAAATTATTGGACCACAAACATATGATAACGAAAAATATTTCTCAGCAAAAAAAATAATCTGCTTAACTAGCTTTCCCTTTAATGGTACAGTAGGGTGGACGAAAATAGAGCAGCAATTGACAACCAATTGGCAAAATGGGCTACAGAGACCTGGAACTGACCGGCGGCCTTAATTCGCTGGAACATCGAAGAACAGTTAGCGACTTGAGCTTATTCTACAAGTATTTTCAGGGAAAGTGTTCGAAGGATGTTGCCCGTTTAATTTCTCCCAGAGTGGTGCATGTTAGAAATGCACGTCGCGCTAATACTTCACATCCGTTTGAGGTTCAGCTTGTTACTCCTCGTACAATGCTTTTCGAGCAGTCTTTTATATGGAGAACGTCACCCCTTTGGAATAATATGCCCAGGACTGTGTTTCCCACCGAGTACAATTTACAGCGATTCAGGAACAATTTGAATCGCTTTTTCCGTACACGTGTCGCTCCTGTAGCGTTTTAGGGACTTTCCTGCATATCATGTGTTTAGACTCATAAAAAAAAACAGAGGTTGGCTTGCTTACGTTCTATCGGGGCTATATGCTGCACCAACAACACAGGTTTGGAAAAAATCGGTCGCAAATTTCCATGTTCAGTGATGTACAGTCTGTTTCTTTTCTTAGATAGTAAATTAGCTACTGCACTGAACCCAGCAATTAAAAATTTCTGTACTCATGCACACAATCCAGGGTAGAGACATGGTATTGATTCTTGAAGCCAGAACTCTTGGCATCCATTTCTGAATTTTACTTTTAGTTCTTTCTTAGTTGTGAGTTCTACGAGTTCCTCTTCTAAATTTGATGATTCCGCTGTATCTGCATTTGCGAAAGGATCTAAAACCCAACTCGGCATATTAATGTTTAAAATCTCCTGGAATCGCTCAGTAAAATCAGCATGAACGTTCAAATACCTTTTGAGAGCCAACAAACTTCTATGTGCGGCAGCAAGCGATTGTATTCTTCATCATTTTCACTACAAAGTTGGCCAAATAATTTATCATCTATCTTATTGTCTTCTCTAATAACGCAATGAAGAGACGTATGCAGGTGTTCATTCAGATTTTTTGCAACCAGCTTGGTACTGCTTGTTACAAATGCGCTATGAAACCCTTACGACGCCCCGTCATTGTTGGAGCACCATCAGTAGCAGTTGCCAAATATTACGAATAGGAATTTCGTTTTCTTAAAAAAACTTATTCATGTTATTAAATATCGATTCTCCCTTTGTATCGGTTTCGAAATTTTTAATTCTTGACAATTTTTTTCTTCTCTTATGAATCGAGCGTATGATAAAAGTAATGCTTTGTTATTTGGTAGAGTTGATTCATTGAGTTGAACGGAAAATTTGAAAGTTTTTTAAGTGATTTCATAATAATATTTCCACGTCTTTAGCCATTTCATCTATTCTTCTTTATACCGAATTATTACTCAGAGGAATTTTTCTGATATCTGATGGTAACTTATGATGAAGAATAGTTTTTATATTTACCTCTTTGACTGCCGGCCAGGATTAATTCCTCGCCAATTGTGTGTGTGATTTACCCACTTTTGCGATTAACAATGAAATATTATATGAGGCCCGTAGTCCATCATCGTCTTGTTTAGAAGACGACACAAAAAGGTTTGATATAGTTAGCTATTTTAAATATTTCCTTTCCAGTCCCTGAAAATAGTATAAATCTTTGTCCTTTTTATCATCATGCATTTTATTTAAATGCTCTTGTAGGCTTCATTTGAAAAAACTTTTGGTAAATTAAACACAAATTCTTATTTCAAATACTCAATATTGTACTACCGGCATTTTTTCTTAAATTCAGACATTTTGAAATACAAAATTTGCTACGGTTTAAATAAATTAACATTTCAAAAGATTTATATATATATATCAAAAATAATGACTTCTATCACTTTCACTCACAAATATGGATTATTGTCGAAGCACACAAAAATAATAAGACATTCCTAGAGCTATTCCTGTCTTTTATATATTTGATTTCGTGCACGCATCAACTTGTATGCCTTTCCTTGTTTGTGATCCTCCCATATTTTTGTCGGAACATGCTTGGTTGCGTGAATCGCGTCTTTGCTAACCAACTTTGCAAAGACTTATCACCGACAATACTAAACCGAATTAGATATACGTATACCTAATGCTAATTTAAATTTTTTAATGTTAATTGTATATATACGCGATAACCATAAGATAAAAATTTTAGATAGCTAGATAAAGTATTTATTCATGAAAACAGTACATATTTTCAAAGTATTTTATTATATTAATTTCCTAAATAGGTTGAGACGCCAAGGCCGCCCCTCTTGACTGTCTTATCGCCTCCCCCCATTTTGGACCCGCTACCGCCCCCATGGAATGCTCCAGCGCCCACTGGGAGGCGGTACCGCCCCCGTTGCTCTATATATATATATATATATATATATAAAGTGAGGATATCAATAGTTTACCGAACGAGGACAATGGGAAACAACAAACTGTACTATTTGGGCACACCGGAGTTATGGATCGAATCAACGACAAATTCTTGGATATGCACTTTGATTATATAATACGATCGTACAATGTCGAAAAAACCATATAGAATTGGGTACGACCTAAATCTATGGATGGAGGTAGGAACTCCGAGGAAGGCAGACGGATAAAAAATTTCGAGCAGGGCTGGTGCTGGCATATTTGCAAGAAAGCCTCAGCGGAGCTTGAACGTTCTATACAATATTCCAGGCGGAAATTGACGCAATACAAGCATGTATTCAGGAAAATATTAGACAGGAATACCGCAACCAAGGAATATATATTCCTTCAGATAGTTCGGCTGCTTTAATGTTTTTCAGACTAATTCCGAGATCATAATGGAGTGCAAATGTGACCTGATATGTAACTCCTAGGAACAACAGGGTTGAACTACTGTGGGTTCCAGGACAACCGGGAATAAAGGGTAATGAACGCCACGTTCTAACGCCATAAATCGTAACATCTTTGTTCATGCCCAGAACAGATGAAAATAAATTATCGACGAAACCAAGGGGTTACACAATCAACGAATTAGAAACAAACTTCTCGCTTGTCCCAACAATTCCCGGTCCTTTTGGTCAGCCAAATCCACCATACCACCACTTATATGGCCAGATAATTCTATTGCAACAGCACCTGTTGAGAAAGCGAACTTGTTGGCTAAACTCTTTGCTTCACATTCTACTGTCGATTTCCAAGGAAAAACACAATCTACTATTCCCATAGTGCAGTCAAGGAAGCCCGATATTGTCTTCAGACAGCATATCATAAAACGTATTTTAATGAAGCTAGACACCAAAAAAGCTTCTGGTGCTGACGGAAATCCTGCCATAGTACTCAAAAACTGTGGAGAATCTCGAGCGGTTGTTCTTGATATATCCAAGGCATTCGACCGTGTTTGGCACAATGGATTGTTGGCTAAGCTACGCTCTTCTGGTATGTCTAAAAAGTTCTGTTTGTGGCTCTCATGTTTCCTCAGAGAGCGTTCTTTACGAGTAGAAGTCGACGGATTTCTTTTTACACCTTCACTATCAACTATGCACCAAAGTTCCATATTGTTTCCTACTCTCTTTCTCATTTACATTAACGATCTGCTGGAAAAGACCGGGAATCCAATCTACAGCTTTGCAGATGACAGTACGGTTATCTCTTCGTTCACTTTGCACGCTCGGACATCGGCTACTCAGATGAATATCCGTAGACAGCAGGAAGTCATTCAACTTAACAAAGATCTGGAAGAAATTCTATCTTGAGGTGACAGTAACCACGCGGAATTTAATGCTATAAAAACCCAGGCGACAGTTTTTTCTAAAAAAGTTAACGTTGCTGAACCCGACATATATATGTAGGGGCACTCCATTCCTCTAACATCGTCACTCAATTTGTCTGGGGCTCTGCTCCCAAACATACACTGTATTTGTTGTATTCTATTCAGAGAACAACTGTTCGCCTGATTGTAGACCCGGAATTGGCCGGTGGCCTTGATTCGTTGGAACGTCGAAGAACGGTTGGAGAATTGAGTCTATTCTAGAAGTATTTTCATGGAAAGTGTTCGATGGATGTGGCCCCCTTAATTCCTCCCAGAGCGGTGCATGTTAGAAGTACACGTCGCGTGACTGGTAAATAAAATATTGTATCTCAGTCACCTGTTAATATTATATAGCAAAATTTAAAATGAAAAACGGAAAAGAATACTATTTAAAAATGGCATACTAAACTTATTGTTGACGGCACTAGTCCGGAAATTAATGTTTTCACTGTGGATCCTAAAAATTCTTTGGCTCCAACTTGTAGTATCGTCACCAGTACAATTCCGTATGAATTTCATCATCCTGCTTCGACTTGAGAAACATATTAAACTCTATTAAAAAAAAGTATTTGTTTCATTGCCAATGGTCCTTTCCTCAGCAGGCTTTGCCTACTCAACTGTCTAACAGATAATAAATCAAAAACCTAAAAATTCTTTGGCTCCAACTTGTAGTATCGTCACCTGTACAATTCCGTATGAATTTCATCATCCTGCTTCGACTTGAGAAACATATTAAACTCTATTAAAAAAAAGTATTTTTTTCATTGCCAATGGTCCTTTCCTCAGCAGGCTTTGCCTACTCAACTGTCTAACAGATAATAAATCAAAAACCTTATTTATGGAGAAGTTTGCTCTGTTAAACTTCATATACTGACTTACAAAATAAAACAATGTTCAATTAACCGATGTTAAACACTATCTCATCCTCAAATTTAACAGGGTCGATTTACCACTGTAATAATAGTAAACCGTTTCCACTCGGTCGATTTTACAGTTGGCTATTATTACAATACGATGAACAATTGTGTTTTACAATACACTATACATCCAACAATAAAAGCTAATTGCCCACTGTTTTATATTTATTTGGTGTAGGTTACAACATTTGAGTGTCTTGGAAAATCAGATCTAATTTTACTAACTGGTTATTTTTGATTTTGGTGAGTTTTTGAAGAATCACAAAACCGAATTTCATCGAGATTAAAAATTGAAAATTTTCGAATAGGTCGTTCTTTGAAAAATCGTAGAGACGATAAAAATGATAGTACAGAACTCGCAACAAGGGACTTGAAAAGGCGACGATAAGTATTTTTAAAATAATAAAAATAATCTTAACTCTTTCGAAAACACCATTTTTAGATTTTTATATACGGCAAATCGAAAGCTGAATATACTCTGGAAGGACAACAAAATCTCCAAGCAAGTTAAAGTGAAACTGATGAATTGTCTGATTTTCCCAATACTGATGTACGGGTGTGAATTTTGGACGTTGAGGTAAAAAGGAAAGAAAAAAGATCGAAGCAACGGAAATATTTTGCTGGAGGAAAATGCTTAATATTACATGGGATCAATAGAGAACAAATATGTCTATTTTAAGAGAATAAATTTGTTATCCACTTAGTCTAAGAACTAAGAAAATTTTATTGAGAGTTATTTATTTTTTGATCGAGAAATTGACCTATAGATGAATGAAGAAAATGGTACTTTTGAGAGAATGGAGTTCAGAAGTTGTAAATTTTTCGACTTATTGCGGCCACACATTGCGAGTCCTGTATTTTTTTAGGTCCCTATAATTTTCCAAAGAATGACTGTTCGAAAATTTTCAATTTTTAATGTCTATCTCGGCTACAAATCAACATTTTTCAATAAAATTGCACCACCTATGAACCTATTTTGCAAATTTATAAACATCTCAGAGATTGCTAATTAAGTATGGTATAGGCGGCGATAGTGTATTTATTAACTTTATATTAGATTACAAATACGAATATGGTAAAATGTCAAGATTAGTTCAAATTAATAGTACATAAGTAGGAAAAGAGATTTCTGTGAATTTTTCTTACGTTCGTTATTGCTTTAATGATACGAATCTTCTAATAAATGAGGGCGTCGCTGTTTTTCAGACAAGGTATTTGATTTAAATTGTTCCCAAGGAGCAGTCGTGCTCAACTTTTAGAAAGATCCCTACTATGTAAACTACCATGCGTACAAAAAAAAATAGTTGAGGTGCAGTGCGCTCTTTCGCCCCGTCCCATATGCGCAGAAATACACAAATAATCTCACTGCGTCGTTTTTCGGATCTGGCAACATTACATTCTTACTCTGATCGAGATAAGAGTTGCTTATGTTGGGTTTTAATGTTTTGAAGTACTTTTCTAGGTTACGTTTATATTGGGGATTTTTAATAGTGCATAAATAATTACTTCGCAATTAAAGAATGGCAATTTGTTAAAAAGAACTGCTGAAAAATTAAATATAGCATTAGCAAGTATGTCCGATGCAAAAAAAACAGGAAATTCAAACAACAATCAATGAAATAGTTCAATCTGAAATTCCTGATGAGAATAGTATAGTATTGTTTCATTGAGAGAGTTAGCTAGAAATCTGAAATGCACCGGCTGCAGAAGTTTTTTAGATATGGAAAAATTGAGTGATTCTAAAAGGTAAGGGCTTCATTTAAAGTTCAAAATAAAATGTGACACCTATACCAAATGTAATTTAGTAAATATTGGAGTGACAAGAAACCAAGACTCTGATCTTAATTAATATTCTACTTATTTATGTTGAATACTAATAAATGTTTTATGTGTTATAAATATTGACTTTTTATTTACGATAACCCATTTTTTTTCTATATCTGTGAGTTACACGCATTTATTAAAATCAGCTGTGCGTTGATGGTATTTCAAACTTCCCGCGCAGTGCGACGTTGCCAAGTCGCGAACTTTAATTTAACAAGTTATGAGAGGAAAACCGGAAGTTAAACAGAGATTTAATGAAAACATAAAAAATTACAATGGGGAGCTTATAATAAATTTCTGCGGTACAAACGAGTTGAGAATAAATAATACATACTTTGACCATAAGGAGCAATACAAATATACATTCGAGAACACTAGAGGTAACAGATCAATGATAGATTGTGTCCTAACAAACAGAGAAATACATTTACGCCATATATTAGACGTAAGAAGCTTGATATCACCAACGTAGGAAGTAGTCATAATTTAATTATGTGTAAACTAAGGTGGAACATAAGAAACACAAAGCAACACCATTATAAGGAATTGGAAACAAAAATAAAAATAGAAAATCTATAAGAAGAATCAACGAGAGACCAGTACCAGAGAAGACTCAAAGAAAAAATTTGATTAAATCAAATAAATGACCATTATAACATAAATGACGGTTGATTAAAAATAAAAACAAATGTATTACAAGCTGTATTTGAGGCATTATGGACTAAAACTGTCGATAAAAATAAAAAATGGAGAACAAAAACACCATGGTTCAGTGCAGAAATCAAAGAGAAATGTCGGGAAAAAGAAAGAAAGCTATCTAAGGTACAGATATAAAAGAATACGAACAGAAAACCCACGAATTAGTAAGAAGAACAAAAAGGGAATACTGGGGGAGATACACAAAAAAATTAGAATCAGACTTCTATGGCCAACAAAACCAAATTTGGAGATTCATAAGATAGCAGAGAACTAAGATGAAAGAACTAATAGAGTATATACACGTGAAGAAAGGAACGTGGGTAACATATACACATATAACAATTTTATAAAAGGGAACAGAGTATCACATTGTCACAAACACCAGAGATAACGATAAACGAAGAAACATATATAACGGAAAAACACGTAATAGAAGCACTGGAAAAATTTAAAAAACCGTAAATCTCCCGGCGAAGATCAAATAGCTAATAAACTACTAAAATATGGGGGACACTCTCTAGTTAGGCAACTCCAGACAATTATACAGAGGATTATAAGATCGAATAGAATGCCAGATGAATGGAGAACAGCGACAGTTATACTAATGTACAAGAAGGAAGAAAAAGAAGATCCAAATAACTATAGAGGCAAACTACTAAACTGTACGCTGAAATTAACAAAGATTATTACAACAAAAATAAACGCGAGAATACAACTGGAAGAAGAGCAGCAAGGATTCAGAAGTGGGCACTCATGCACCGATGCCATATTCACTGTGCGACAGGTAAAAGAAAAATCCATAGAATACAACATTCCAGTATACTTGTGCCTGATAGACTTAAAAAAAGCTTTTGACAATGTGCAAATAACAGACGTTATTCATCTATTATATAACAAGAACAATCCATTAGACCTAATTAAAACTATCGAGAATATATATAAAGACAATAAAGTAGTCGCAAGATTAGCAGAATCAATCAATTATGAATCTGGAATCAGGCAAGGAGACTCTTTAAGTCCTCTTCTATTCAATATTGTCATGGATAAAATTATAAAGGATGTCAAAAGAAAGAAGGGATATAGAATGGGTAACAGAGAACTTAAAATTATATGTTATGTAAATCACGCGATAATAATGGCCGAGACCGAGAACGATCTGCGAAGGCCGCTATACGAATTCTACATAGCAGCAAAACAATATAATATGTCAATCTCAACTGAAAAAACCAAGACGATAGTAATAGCAAAAGAGCCGAATAGGTGCTGTTGGTGGTGGAACATAAACCAATAGAACAGGTGATGGAGGTCGATTACCCGGACATTAAAATATCTAGCATCGGAAAAATAGAGGAAGAAGTAAAACATCACGTCAACAAGGCTAATAGGATAGCAGGATGCCTCAATGATACCATATTTAGAAATAAATTCCTCTCCGTGGAGACCAAAACAAGAATATACAAGAGCGTAATACGACTAGTAATGAATTACATATCTCAAACGAGATCGGATACAACTATAACACAGAGGATGCTGGAATCAACTGAAATGAGAATACTTAGCAGATGTACAAACAAGACACTGAGGGATAGAGAAAGGAGTGAAGACGTAAGGCGCACATGTAATATAGAAAATATCAATCAGTGGATAAGAGGAAGAAAAGTAGAATGGGATCAACGCATAGGAAGAATGGCAAACAACAAGATAGTATGGATAGCAAGAGTCACCGAATGGAAGAAGATCAATGGGACGTCCAAGAAAGAGATGGAGCGATGATCTATAAAGTAGGGAACAAAGAAAACAGGCAATAGTGCCTAGTTGTCAGTCGGAAGAAGAAGAAGAAGATGCGAGGAAAACTGAAAACGATCAAAAGCAGTTCACTTTCAACATTTTTTTTATAAAGAACGAATACCGCTTGCAATAATTTTCTTTATAGAAAAACATTTTTAATATTTTTAATTCTTGATTCTTAATTTTTCAAAACAATCGTAAGAACATTATCACTGTTATATAATAAAACATCCATTTCAACATGGGTCGGGGTAGGGTTCGTATATTAAAAAGACAAATTTTAACGGCCAATATTTACAAATTTAGTGCTGTAAGGAGTATTGACATTTTTTCTACGTATAAAGGACACTAATAAATATGTATATTCAAATTTTTTAGATAATAGTAAGAAAATTTATTTTCTTGTAACGCCCTTAAATTAAAATTGGCCAAGTAACGATTTATTGCATGTAGCCTAATAATAAAAGTAACATTACATAAACACCTGTTAGAATAATTATTATGAGCCCCAATTTCAGACACAATAAATAAATCGGCACTTAAGTTAAATACGGCCCCTACAAATTTGTATTTTCGAGGAAAGTTACGGATTACAAATAGAATTTAATGGGTAGACAAATATTAATATTTCTGACAACAAACAAGCAGAACTTTTATCCTTAGTAGGTAAACTTTGGGCTAAAATATTAGTGTAGGATAAAATATATCTGCTTGTATTATTAGTACAAGTATATAACTGTTAACTGTAATTATTTTAAACATACACAAATTATAGGAACAATCACGCGTAATAAGTTTAAAAATTTTTGAATAAAAAGCGTATGATCTCAAGGTACGATTTGATTTTAAATAAATTTTGTATTGTTTATCTTACATTAAATTTAAATATTTTTCATGATAGAGAAATTTTGCAACCCTTATTTTTCAAAGTCAGAGTCAAAGTCAAAAATCACTTTATTATTAATCATTTGTATAATTTTAATTTACTTACTGGTTTTAAGTCTAACAAATACAATGTGTAATACATGCACAATCATTTGTTTAAGATTCCTTTCGGCAGGCTTGATGTTTGGCTTTTTTTGAGTATGTTTGCTCAATGATTTTTTAATTATTCCCGGTCACTTCCGATTTACATCTTTAGTTACTTTTTTGCTTTTGTTTGGTTGGAAGAATTTTGTTGTTTTTGTTTGTATTTGTGGTGTTTATTTATTTGTTTGTTTTTACTGGGAAAAATTATGCAACGAAAAAAAACCAGCTTGATTTTATGAGGTACAGAGTTTTATCAAGAAAACTTGATTTACAAACTTGATTTACTTGTTTGTTGATAATATTTATAATTTCATTCTTGTCCGCATATATTCATCTTTATCTCCTTCATTCCTATGTACAATCAGTCACTCATTTGTTGTTTATTTAATTATAGTATATTACAATGTTTATCTTATATTTACACTTATTATTTTAAATTCACTTTACACTTCGCTATTATTTTACTTTAAACACTTAACAATTAGTTAAATTTCAATATTTACATTTAAGTCTATAAGTTTTTCAATCTGGTGTTACGTGCTTACCCGCTAATACTTTTTCTTTTACTGTTTATGTTTTTAGTGTTCCGTACGGAACGCTTATAAGATCACTTCGGTGTCTGTCCGTTCGTCCGCCCGCCCGCCCGTCCATCCCTCTGTCCGCCCGTCTGTCTGTCACGGCCGATTTTCTCCGTAACTATTTGACATAGAAAGTTGAAATTCGTTACTAATATAGGAATTGATGGCCTCATCAGAGCCGTGTAGTTTTGAAACTAAGGGGTTAGTTTTGGAGGGCAAAATGGGAAGTGAAAAAAAAATTTTTTTACCAGGTCATTGAGTCAATAAAAGCCTGTAGAAAAAAAGTTCAAAAATATATATAATGTAATACTTGCGTGCACCTTTCTTTGTATTATTTTTAAAAAATCGTGAAAAATCGCTGTCCCCTCCTTATCTCGAAAAATACTGATCGAAAAATTTGGAAATAAATATTCTCCACAGGGTGTAGATTGAACGAAAATTATGACGAGTGCATAATTGTATGTGTGTGTATCTGGTATATATAAAAAAATCAAGGTCATCAGTTTTCAGTAAAAATCTGCAAAAAACTTTGTTAAAAACTCATTTAGTGTGAAGTCAGAATCAACGCAGAATCAACGTACGGAACACTGATTGCGCAAATTGAACTTGCACTTGACCGGTTTTTGTTTACTTTACTGTATTTTAAGTAAATTTATGGGATTATTGATCCTTGAAATAAATTGGTAATATGAAGTATAATGCTTTATGCTTTGGTTTTTATTTATTATTTGTTTGTATATATATATATATATATATATATATATATATATATATATATATATATATAATATATATATATATTATATATTCCCTTAACATCGTCACTTAACTTGCTGGGCGTTAATTTGCGAGAGAATATGTCTTGGCATGCATATGTTGCATGCATAGCAAACAGGGCTTCTCGATAGCTGGGAATATTATTTTGAACCAGAAAGCTTTACACCCTACAACAACTGTTAATTCAACGAACGATGGAATTCTGCTCCCATTTTTGGGGCTCTTTTTTTTTTTTTTTTTTTTTTTTTTTATGGGTCTAGCACACGTGCTGCAGGGAAGTCCCTAAAGCGCTCCAGGAGCGGCACGAGTGCGGAAAAAGCGATTCACGTTGTTCTTGAATCGCTGTAAATTGTTACTCGGTGGGAAACACAGCGCTGGGCAAATTATTCCAAAGGGATGACATTCTCCATATAAAAGATTGCTTGAAAAGCGTTGTACGCGGAGTAACAAGCTGAACCTCATACGGATGCGAAGCACCAGCGCGACGTGTATTTCTAACATGCACCGCTTTGGGAGGAATTAAGCGGGCTACATCCTTCGAACACTTTCCATGAAAATACTTGTAGAACAGACTCAAGTCGCCAACCGTTCTTCGATGTTCCAGCGAATCAAGGCCGCCGGTCAATTCCGGGTCCCCAATCAGACGGACCGCTCTTCTCTGAACAGAATCCAACAAATGCAGTGTATGTTTGGGAGCGGAGCCCCAAACGTGGGAGCAGTATTCCATAGTTGGTCGAATTTGGGCTTTGTAAAGAATTAACAGTTGCTGTGGGGTGTAAAGCTTTCTGGTTCTAAATAATATTCTGTCCCCCAACTTTTGAGAAGCTCTCCTTGCTATGCCTGCAACATGTTCATGCCAAGACATATTTGCTCCCAAACTAACGCCCAACAAATTGAGCGACGATGCTAGGGGAATGGAGTGCCCCGACATAAACTATGTCGGGTTCAGCAACGTTAACTTTTTTAGAAAAAACTGCCGCTTGGGTTTTTGTAGCGTTAAATTCCACTTGGTTACTGTCACCCCAAGATAGAATTTCTTCCAGGTCTTTGTTAAGTTGAACGACCTCCTGCTGTCTGCGGATACTCGCCTGAGCAGCCGATGTCCGAGCGTTCAAGGTGAATGAAGAGACAAGCGTACTGTCATCTGCAAAGCTATAGACTGGATTCCCGGTCTTTTCCAGCAGATCGTTAATGTAAATGAGAAAGAGAGTAGGAGACAGTATGGAGCCCTGGGGCACACCGGCGTTGATAGTGAGGGTGTTAGAAAGAAATCCGTCGACCGCCACTCGTAAAGAACGCTCTCTGAGGAAACATGAGAGCCACAAACAGAACCTTTCAGACATACCATAAGAGCGTAACTTAGCCAACAGTCCATCGTGCCAAACACGGTCGAATGCCTTGGATATGTCAAGAGCAACCGCTCGAGATTCTCCAAAATGTTCAATTGCGTTGTTCCAAACATGTGTTACATAAGTCAGAAGATCTCCTGTTGATCTATGTTTACGAAAACCATATTGGTGATCGCTAATAATATTGAATCGTTCAAGATATTTTAGAAGATGCTCATTGATAACCTTTTCCATGACTTTCGATATTATTGAAAGCAGTGCGACTGGTCGGTAGTTATTTGGCAAGGTCTTCTTACCTTTTTTAGGTATCGGCTGAACCGTGGCACATTTCCAGCAGGACGGAAATATTCCCTTTCTGTAGGATAGGTTAAAAAGTCTACAGAAAACTGGTGTTAGTTCCCTTGCACAGTTTTTGAGAACTATTGCAGGTATTCCGTCAGCGCCAGAAGCCTTCTTGGTGTCTAGCTTCATTAAAATACGCTTTATGATGCGCTGTCGGAAGACCACATCGGGCATCCTTGACTGCAATATGGGAATAGTAGGTGGTGTTTTTCCTTGGAAATCGACAGTAGAATGTGAAGCAAAGAGTTCAGCCAACAAGTTCGCTCTCTCAACAGGTGTGGTTGCAATGGAATTATCTAGCCGTGTGAGTGGTGGTATGGTGGATTTGGTAAAATTTTGACTAACTGCCTTAGCGACTGCCCAAAAGGATCTGGAATTGTTGGGACAAGCGAGAAGTTTGTTTCTAATTCGTTGATTGTGTGCCTCCTTGGTTTCGTCGATAATTCCCTTGCATCTGTTCCGGGCATGAACAAAGATGTTACGATTTACGGTGTTAGGATTTTCGCGCCATTGTCGATAGGCAATATGTTTAGAAGCAACAGCTTCTTTGCATTTTCGATCGAACCAAGGCTTGCCGTTGGAGGAGCATTTCTTCGAAAAAGGGATGTAAGCTTCCATACCAGCCAAAATAACATCGGAGACCTCCCTGGCGCAGTCAGATGGGTTATCGGATCGAAAACAAATGTCCATCCAAGGGAAAGTTCGAAAGTATTCCATAAGATCTTCCCATTTAGCAGATTTGTAGTGCCAAATCTTGCGCGGCCTAGGCGCCTCTCTGTCACTGATTGGCAGGATACTCGATGTCGAAAGCAGTTTATGGTCGGAAGAACCTAACGGCGGATTTACGGTAACCGTGTAAATCTCCGGATTGGTGGTTAAAAACAGATCAAGAAGACTGGCGAACTCCCCGTCTCGATCGCTCTGCTCCCAAACATATACTGCGTTTGTTGGATTCTATTCAGAAGAGAGCTGTTCGCCTGAGTGGAGATCCAGAACTCACCAGCAACCTTAATGCCTTGGAACGTCGAAGAACGGTTGGTGGCTCGAGTCTATTCTATCAGTATTTCATCGAAAGTGCTCCACGGATGTAGCCTGATTAATTCCTCCAAGAGCGGTGCATGCTAGGAATACACACGTCGCGCTAATATTTCACATCCGTATGAGGTTCCGCTTGTCACCTCTCGTACAGACTTCTTGGTATAAAATAAGTAAATAGTATTTTTCTTTTGCTGTTTGTTCGGTTCATTTGGAAATCACGTCACTACATATGCACCGCCACTGTTTACTCTCAGTTTATGTAGCAAAATTGAGAAGTTGAGTTTTGATTTCGATGACTAACTCACATTTTCGTAAGTTATTTTATTTATTTGTTCATATTTATTTGTTTCATATTTCCACATTTTAATATTTAGACGAAAAATAACATGTTTTTTAATATATCTAATCCGTGCATTAATATCGTTGTTACTCTTGAAGAAGCGTTATCAAACGATAACGAAATATTGAGTATTAAAGAAAGGAGTTTTATTTACAGTCCAGACCGATTTCGGATAATCAAATACGCAGTCTTTTATATGGAGAACCTCATTCCTTTGGAATGATTTGCCAAGGACTCTGTTTCCCACCGAGTACAATTTAAAGTGGCTCAAGACCAACGTGAATTGATCTTCCGCACAAGTGTCGCTCCTATAGACATGTCAAAATATTAGTATCGTGTTGATAATAACGCTGTGTAATTAAACCAAAGAAATCTCTATTAGTAATTAACTATCGACCCGTACCTGCTTCGTGCGGAAGTTATTGTTATGTTAGTGTTTAACTCTTCATTATAATTTAGTGTAGACAAAATTAGCATGTTTAAAATATTTTTTTAAGATAGTTTAAAATATTTCTTTAACCACCACATTAAGTGTCTCTTCCTCGGGTGTCGGAACAAGCAGTCTTCGTGAAATATTCTCTCCATTAGTGAAAACCGGAATAAAATTCGTTTAGTAGTTACTTAGAAAATCGACAAATAGGCAGACAGGCGCAGCGGGACATCTTGTTTTATACTATGTGTTGACATTTAATTGGTCTGTTTGTATATCTGTATATACAAACAAATTTAAGACATATCGTGGAGTACGACAAGGTGACTCAATCTCTCCTAAATTGTTCACATTGGCAATGGAAGACATGTTTAGAACGTTGGACTGGAAAGAAAGAGGAATAAATATCGACGGCGAGAAACTTAATCATTTGAGGTTTGCCGATGACGTAATACTGATATCAAAAGACAAAATAGAACTCCAAGAAATGTTAGGAGAACTAAACGAAGCATCCAAACAGATAGGACTAAAAATAAACATGAACAAAACAAAGTATTTAACAAATAAAATAGAGGAACCAGAGGAGATCAGTCTGGAAGGAAAATAATAGAAAAAGTAGACGTGTTTGTATATCTGGGGCAAACAATTCAACTTTCAAAGAACAATCTGACTGCAGACCTACAAAGAAGAATATCACTGGCCTGGTCGGCGTTCAGAAAACTCCAAGACGTACTTCAGACGGAAATACCAAACACGCTGAAAGCAAAGATCTTTGACCAATACGTGTTGCCAGTTTTAACGTATGGCACAGAAACTTGGACCTTTAATAAACATATCGTGTATAAGCTCCAGGTAGCACAAAGGTTCATGGAAAGAAAGATGCTAAACGTTAAACTACGAGATCATATATAGAATACTGAAATACGAAGAAGATCCAGAGTAACCGATGTAAGAAAACCTAAGAAAGAATTGGGTTGGACATGTAGGGAGACTGCAAGATAACAGATGGACGCGTAGGATGATAGAATGGAGACCCAGAGAAAAAAATAGAAGTAAAGGAAGACCACAGACCAGGTGGACGGACGACATAAAACAGATGGCAGGGCACGATTGGATGGGGAAACACACAATAGAGAAGAATAGAACAACTTGAGGGAGGCTTTCGTCCGACGATGGGCAGAATAAGCTGCAGAAGAAGAAGAAGAAGATACTTAATGGCGCCTAAAATTGAGGATAAATTACCATCATAAAAATTTACTTTTAGCATACCCCTCAGTGTCTTTTTGGTCAGCCGACCCTTCATTTTCGTAATAAGAACTTTTTGGCGTACCCTTTTCTACCCCAAGCCAGCTCTCTTCTAATACCATATGATTCCTTTTTCAACATCTTTTAAACAAAAAAACACATAAGGACTTTTTGGTGCGATTATCACACTCTCTTCTACCCTCATATAAGGTCTATCTCAACTACTTTTTAACGAAAAACAACCCGTATTAGACCTTTGTGACAACCATTTTTAACAAAAAAACACCTCATATTAGGTCTCTTTCATCAACTTTATATCAAAAAAAAAAACCCACTAACTTCATTAATGCCTTTTTTTTTCCCCTCTTCTAATGCCACACGCACACATCAACCCTCTTCTAATGAGTTTTTAACAACCTTTTTATCAAAAAACAGTCAGTAGCATTCTCTAATGCCTTTTTGACAAACTTTTTATCAAAAAAAGACTACTGACTTCATTAACACATTTCGCATCTAACCTACCCTCAGTACACACTAAAAATAATCAAGACAATTCTAACAATAAATCTCATCGTCATAATAAAGACTTTTTAACGGATTCTACCATACCCCTCATCACCATAATAGGGACCTTTTACTCAACCAACTCCTCATCGCTATTTTTATTAACGCCCGTTTGACCTATAACCAACACCACACATACACACACACACCTCGACGACGATGAACATTTTCAGCTGAAAAAATTCTGCTTCACATAGAGTGTTTTACAACGATGTCATATTAATATCAAAGTAAACTGTAAATATTAGAGACCGGATTATATGCATTTGCATTTTTTCATATGCATTTGCATATTCAAACCATTCTCACCGATTATTGCATATTTTACCCAAAATCTAGTAATGATGCATATTTTCCCTATATTTACAATTTTTCTCGGTATTACTAGGCAATTGAATTGCTCAAGGTATTGTTAATGTCGCCGGTCTTATCGACGGGACATTACCTGCAATAGCGAAAATATTGCTTGAATCAAAAAATACCAGACGAATCAACACTGCGTAAAAATTACATACCAACAATTTACCAACATGTTCTGGAAGAAATACGTAATGAACTTAAGGATGACATTATTTGGATTTCAGCTGATGAAACTACCGACAGTTGTGGTCGCTATAATAAATAAAATAATAATAAATAAAATAAATAATAATATATATTACCACTAAATACAACAAAATGTACATTGGTTCGTCAAATATAGTATAATAATTATAATTATAAATATAATAAAAATAAAAATAAAAATAGTGTAGGATTACCATAAATCATACACACCATGAATATACAGACATACAAAGAAATTGTACAAAGTCGGACAAAACAATGTTAAGTTTAATATTTAAAAGCAGTAAAAATACAAAAATAATTAAAATTGGTATTTAAGTATAACTTGGTTTAAGACAAGATAATGTAGGTAGGTTCAGGTTCATGACAGCAATACCTAGAAAGAAATCTCACAACCAGCACTCTCTTAGAGATCATCAGGCCCCGTAGAAATCCCCTATCGAGTAGAAGGCATTTCCCAGTAAGAAGAACTTTAGCCGAGATATAAATCTTGGACCACGCATATTTCGCAGTTCTGCAGGCATTCCATTATGAAGGCTGATGCAACTATAGAGGGGAGAGCCTTTGAAGAACGTTGATCTATGAATGGGGACCTTTAATACACTATTACTCCTGGTGTTATATGTATTTGTTGCTCCCAGCATCTCAAAAAGGTGTCTATTATTGTTTACAAGAGTTAAGCACCTTAATATGTAAACACATGGAAAAGTTAGGATTCGTTGTTTTATAAACGTATCTCTGCAGCTTTCACGAAAATTTAGATTAAAAATCAAACGGATTATTTTCTTTTGGTTCACAAATATACGTTTACTTTTCACACCAGCAGCACCCCAGGATACAACATTGTTAGACATGTGACTAAAAGCTAATGAATATATATGGCAAATTTAATTGTGGGTGCATTAAGATTAGAGCCTTCTTCTTCCTATTTCGTGGCCTGCAAAGAACTTGACAAGACAAATCATTCTATGGTCGCCAGATTTGTGAATGAGGGTATGAAAAAAATATTTCCTGAATTTTCTGCAGATGAAAGGGTGTTTATATTTCTCTCAGATGCTGCTCCCTATATGATCAAGGCAGCCAAAGTCCTCCAAGTATTTTATCCAAATTTAATTCATGTGACGTGCTATGCTCACGAGTCCATCGACTCGCTGAAGAAGTACGATCCACGTTTGGAAATGTAAATAAACTGATTTCATCAGCAAAGAAAGTGTTTCTTAAGGCACCTGCTCGCAATAACGCCTATAAAGAAAAACTGCCAAATGTGACTTTAGCTCCCGAACCAGTGGTAACTCGATGGGGAACATGAATTGAAGCTGTACTATTTTACAATGAACATTTCGAGGCCATCAAAGGTGTAGTAAATGACTTCGATAGTGCAAAGGCTATGGCAGTTCGTCAATCCAAGGAAGCATTTAACGATTCTGATATTAAAAAAACATAGCTTTGATTAGCACTCACTTTTCCCACATACCTGCGGGTACTAAAAACCTTGAAACTCGAGGTTTGGGGTTGATCGAATCAATTCAGTTAATGAATAAAATCCGTTAAATAAATTCCTCATTCCCAGATGTATTCCCGTGTAGAGTTAAAGAAAAGTTTGAAAACATTTTGTGCAATAACCCAGGCTTTGAACCTTTGTGTCAAATTGATAGTTTTATTAATGGGACGGGTGAACTTTTGCCAGAAACAATAAGTGCTAACATAGCACTCAAATTCAAATACTGCCCAGTTACCTCAGTGGATATGGAACAGTCTTTTTCCACTTATAAAAATATTTTAAGTGATCGAAGACACAATCTTACTACCCAACATTTGGATCAATACCTTATTGTTTACGTGTACAAGAATACAAATGTTAAATAATTGTAAAAAATGTTAAATAATTGTTAATTAAATTTAAACATCGTCGATAACTTGTTAATTTTATGCTGATTTTGAAATAAAAAACTAAAAATTACTACTTTTATTATTATTTAATATTGCATATTTTGACCCTTTCCATGCATATTTTAAGCATTTTTCATGCATATTTGCATGCATATTTCAAGATTTTTATGTTGCATATAATCCGGTCTCTAGTAATTATATATAAAAACAGGTCACTTCATCAAGCTAGGCTTTTTGAAATAATTTTCCCAGCAGACCCAAACAAAAATCTGTATAAATATTAATAAGAAAATCAAAAAAACCCTTTCTTAGACAATCAAAATTATAAAAGGCATTGAAGAATATCATTCGAAATGACTAATTGATATTTTTATGTACATGAGGAATGGTCTATCAAAAGGCAGAACAACTAGAATGTAAGCCAACCTTTATATCAATTAATAATAAAGATAGTCTGAATTTGAATCATTTCATCATCTTTTAAGAATACTTACATGTTAGAAAGAACAAACTTTAGTTCCCAAAATGTATCAAAATTCTGGGCAAATGAGCCTTTTATTTTCATACTCCTTAAGTCACAAGTTTTGCTTTGAGAAAATTTATTGTTTTATGTATTTTCGCAACTTTATATTTCTTTTCCGCCATTTATTATCGTTAAAACCGTCAGCTTTATTCTGTTTTCAGCAGGTTATTTATAAATTTCGTCCTGGGGATTTATTTAATGAATGCGGGCCACTCTGGGGAGAGTCAAAAATTACCGTCATAAAATTTTTCAGTGAGCTATAGTTATACAATGATATTCTTGAAATTGTTTAATGTTGTTTCCAAACTTTTAAAAAAAGTCCGTCAAATTATCCTCGTAAACAGACTTTGCAATATTTTAGATGAGAGATATATACTGAGTTTAAACAATTCTATGGGAAATTTAGTCACAATGTAATATTACTACGAAGTTCTAGAATTTCAGAAAAATTTGTGCAGAAATTAGTTAAAATACAGAATAGCAAAGTTCGAAAAAAATTAACTTACAAATCACACAATATCAATACATCATCATCATCATCATTAGCTTATTCCATCCATAGTCGGATGTGAACCTTCCCAATTTGTCTCCAATGAGCTTTGTTGTTTGCTTTTTGCATCTATTAGTGTCCTGCTAAACTTCTCATGTTGTCCGTCCATCTTGTCTGTGGTCTACCTCTACCTCTACATCTTTTGTCTTCTCTAGGTCTCCATTCAACTATACGGCGTGTCCATCTGTTATTATTCAGCCTTATGATATGTCCCGCCCAATTCCACATTAATATACGTGTACACATTCGTTGCACTACATCTGTCACTTTTGATCTTCTTCGGATCTCGATGTTAGGAATACGATCTCGGCGTCCAATATTTAGCATTCTTCTCTCCATTGCCCTTTGGGTTACTTGGAGTTTATTTATTATACTTTTATTTAAAGCCCACATTTCAGTGCCATATGTTAATACTGGCAGTACATACTGATCGAATACTCTGGCTTTTATTGTATTTGGGATGTCCAATTTGAATGTAGATTGTAACCTTTCGAACACAGATCAAGCTAATGAGACTCCTCGATCCAAGTCAGTCTTTAAATTATTTTTTGATTTTTGGTTTGTTGTCCTAAATATACAAATGTTTGTACCTTTTCTATTCTTTAACTTTTTATTATTAGTTCCTAGCTGTTATCTTCACTTTCATTGTTAAAATATTTGGTACTGGTGAAGTTTATTTTTAAACCTATTTCTTGAGGCATGTTATTTTATTCCATCAACATTTTTTGTAATTCTTCTTTTGTGTTGGCGATCAGAGTGACATCATATGCGAATCTTAAGCGATTTAATCAATCATCGTCCATTAGTATTCCGTTATTTTTCCACTTTACCGATTTGAACATGTCTCCTAGACTTGAGCTGATTCAGTCGATACTTGGTGGAAATCCATAACTATAAGTTGTGTAAGAAGTAAAACACTACTTAAATTTCCACTAAATTTCTTATTTTTAACACCATGACATGTTTCGCTGTACGACAGCTTCTTCAGATGGTTTGATTCAAAATGAGGATAAAATTACTATAATAAATTGTTGGTTCACAATTTATGGCAGGTAATAAAATATATATATTTTTTTTGGGGTGTAAGGGGTGACGACACAAGAAGGAAAGTCGACCCAAAAGACAACCTCACCTGCACGTGGTATACCCTGCTAGATAACAGACGAGGCTCTGTCGACCGAATGATTACCGGAATAAGTAATCCCCCTCTTGTCAATCAACAGCTTCGGGTGGAAGAATTGACAAGAGGTTAGGGCAACTCTTTGTCCTGGGGTAGAGAAATCTGCCCCAAAGGCGGATGAACTGAGAAAAACAGTCAGTCAACGGCATTGAGATGCAGAAGGCATTATGGGTAACCACTGCATTAAAGGCTTCCAAAGCAACCCTAGTATTCGTTCACATGGCAATGTTCAAACTAAATAATAATTCCGGAGTAAGCACCCCGATCGGATCTCCGGGGGGAGCAAGTAGGCACAATGATGATGTGAAGTCACGAAAAATTCTGCCAACAACGTACAAAACTGGGTACCTGGAATGTGAGAACCATGGCCCAAACAGGAAAAATACAAAACGCCATCAAAGAAATGGAACGACTGAAAATCAAAATTTTGGGAATAAGCGAAATGAGATGGCCAAATTCAAATTACTGCCATATTGAAGAGCATAGAGTATACTACTCAGGTTGTCCCGTCAAATACGAGTATGAAGTGGGAATCATACTGCACAAATCAGTTGCACAAAATGTCTTAAACTTTGTGCCCGTCAATGAAAGAATAATGCTGATCCAACTAAAAGCAATTCCAGCAAATGTAAACATCATACAGGTGTATGCACCCACGAGTGAACATGAGGAAGAAAATTTAAATAATTTTTACACTGAATTAAATACCCTTATCAAAAAAATCCCGAAAAAAGAACTACTTATAATAATGGGTGATTTTAATGCAAAGGTGGGAAGAGGAAGATCAGGAAATCATATTGGACCCCATGGCCTTGGAGAAAGGATTGCGTGTGGAGAAAAACTTTGTACTTTCGCAGGAGAAAACGATTTGGTTATAATGAATACATTCTTTGAGCTACCTCCGCGCAGATTGTATACCCGAAAAGCCCCAAAAGATGGAAAAGATGGTACAATCATATGAAATCAAATCGACTACATAATGGTAAACCAAAGATATAGAAACAGCTGTAAAGTGGCCAAAACATATCCGGGAGCGAATATAGATTCTGATCACAATTTGTTAATGGTCGAATTTAGGGTACAATGGAAGAAACTGAAAATAAAACAAAACACAAAACTATTTATGATGAGAGAGAACCAGAAGTAGGAAATCAAATCATGGACATGCTAAGTAACGCTTTGATTGATATAAAGAACAGCTCAGAAGTTGAAGAAAAAATTAGTAAAATTGTTAAGGTGACGAAAAGAGTAAAGAAAGAGATACTAACAACAAATGTAATCAAAAGAAAACCCTGGATGACGGATGAAATTCTGAGATTAATGGAAGAAAGAACAGGATAAATAATGACATGAACAGATATAGGTCCATCAATAACCTGATTAGAAAGAGAATTAGAGAAGCAAAAGAAAAGGAACTCAAAGACAAATGCATAGAAATTGAAATATCACAATCAAAGCATGACACATTTGGTGTATATAAGAAGGTCAAGGAAATAACAGGAAAAATTCAAGAAAAAATCAATAGGAAAAAATGGAAAACGATCAAGGAGATATAATTGTAGACATAGAACAAATAAAATTGACATGGGAAAACTATGTGAAAGAATTGTTTTCAGACATAAGAGCAGAACAACAAATAACGAACGAAATAACAGGACCGGACATCCTTTTGGATGAAGTTGATGCAGCAATACTATCACTCAAGGATGGAAAAGCCGTTGGCCCAGACGAGGTGCAGTCAGAGATCATCAAACTCTTTGATGAAGATTTCAAGAAAGAACTAACTATCATTTTCAATGAAATATACAACAGTGGAAAAATACCCAAAGAATGGTTTGAGTTCTGCCAAAAAAACAGGGGGCCAGAAAATGCAGTGATTATAGAACAATAAGCCTCATGAGCCACTTGTTGAAACTATTTTTTAAAAATCATGCATCGGAGGTTGTACAAACTCCGTGAAGAACAAATATCACCAACACAGTTTGGTTTTATGAAGGGTCTTGGAACAAGAGATGCCTTATTTAGTGTACAAGTGCTCTTCCAACGCTGCAGAGACATGAATGCTAATATATATGCCTGTTTCATCGATTATCAAAATGCATTTGATAAAGTTCATCACAACAAAATGCTAGAAATTCTGCAAGATAATGGAGTTGACGGCAAAGACTTACGCATAATTAAAAACCTATACTGGAATCAATCAGCTTCTGTTAAAATCAACCAGGATAAAACAGAAGAAATAAAAAAATTGCATACTGTCACCTCTCATATTCAACATGTACTCAGAGGCAATCTTGCAAGAAGCCCTAGAAAATACTGAAGCAGGAATGCTCTTAAATGGCGAACGAATAAATAGCTTTAGGTATGCCGATGACACCGTTATTTTTGCCGACACTGCACAAGGACTACAGCTTTTAATGAACAGAGTAGTTAACATTAGTAAAAAATATAGCCTGGAGGTTAACATCAAAAAAACAAAGGTCATGATAATTAGAAAGGAAAGAATTGGTAGAGTACAGTTTACTATCAACGGAAAAGTGGTGGTACGAGTATCAACATACACATATCTCGGTACAGTACTAAACGAACAATGGGATCATTCTCAAGAAATAAAATCAAGAATTGAAAAAGCAAGAACAGCATTCATTTAAATGTCCAAATTATTCAAAACACATAATTTAAGTTTAAAACTGAAACTCAGACTCCTCCGATGCTACATATTCTCCTTCTTGTTATACGGAGTGGAATCTTGGACGCTGACTGAGGCGACAACAAAAAAACTAGAAGCATTCGAGATGTGGACTTATAGAAGAATCCTCAAAATATCATGGATGGACAAAGTATCAAACACTCAAGTACTACAAAGACTCAATAAGGAAAAAAGAGATTAGGTGCACAGTGAAACATAGAAAATTAGAATATCTGGGGCACATTATGAGGAATGAAACAAAATATAAATTACTGAAATGCATTCTGCAAGGAAAGGTTCAAGGCAAAAGAAGCATCGGCAGAAGACAAATATACTAAAGAACTTAAGAACCTGGTTCAAAACATCCACCACGGGATTATTCAGATTATATGGTAACGGATAGGCACTGGAAGAAGAAGAATAAAATAATTTAATTGAAATAGATTTAGTAATGGTGAATAATTTAAGTTTAATTGTTCATTTATTAAGGAATCTGAATTTTTCAATTTGTTTATTTCTAAAGAAACTTTCTTGAGAAAATCAAATATTAACACAGCATTTAAAACATCCAACACACTTGGTAAATTTATAAAAAATAACAAAACAAAAACAGATAGAGACAATAGATCCGGAGTATACAAATTAAATTGTGGAAATTGCTCAAAAAACATATATAGGTCAAACAGGAAGAAGTTTTCAAAAAGAATAAAAGAACATGCTTCATCATACATCAATAGAAAAAATAACTCAAATTACGCAAATCATTTAACTGAAAATAACCACCAATTCAACCCAAACTTTGAAATATTACATACTTGTACAAAGGGCCTGAAAAATTCAGGTTTCTTAATAAATGAGCAATTAGACTTAAATAATTCACCATTACTAAATCTATTTTAATTAAATTATTTTATTACCTGCCATAAATTATGAAACCAACCATTTATTATAGTAATTTTATACTCATTTTGTAATAAACCATCTGAAGAAGCAGTCTTACAGCGAGACATGTCCCCCCTCATCACATCCCCTAGCATCGTGGCTCAATTTGTTGGGCGTTAGTTTGGGAGCAAATATGTCTTGGCATGAACATGTTGCAGGCATAGCAAGGAGAGCTTCTCAAAAGTTGGGAATATTATTTAGAACCAGAAAGCTTTACACCCCACAACAACTGTTAATTCTTTACAAAGCCCAAATTCGACCAACTATGGAATACTGCTCCCACGTTTGGGGCTCCGCTCCCAAACATACACTGCATTTGTTGGATTCTGTTCAGAGAAGAGCGGTCCGTCTGATTGGGGACCCGGAATTGACCGACGGCCTTGATTCGCTGGAACATCGAAGAACGGTTGGCGACTTGAGTCTGTTCTACAAGTATTTTCATGGAAAGTGTTCGAAGGATGTAGCCCGCTTAATTCCTCCCAAAGCGGTGCATGTTAGAAATACACGTCGCGCTGGTGCTTCGCATCCGTATGAGGTTCAGCTTGTTACTCCGCGTACAACGCTTTTCAAGCAATCTTTTATATGGAGAACGTCATCCCTTTGGAATAATTTGCCCAGCGCTGTGTTTCCCACCGAGTACAATTTACAGCGATTCAAGAACAACGTGAATCGCTTTTTCCGCACTCGTGCCGCTCCTGGAGCGTTTTAGGGACTTCCCTGCAGCACGTGTGCTAGACCAATAAAAAAAAAAAAAAAAAAAAAAAAAATGTCATGGTGTTAGAAATAAAAAAATTTTGTGGAAATTTAAGTAGTGTTTTATGTCTTCTAGAGTCAACGTGAACAGCTTTGGGGATATCGAGTCACCTTGTCTAATTACTCTTTTAATTTTGACTTTATTTGTTTTTCCTTCAAGCACTATTTGTGATGTGGCATTTTTATATATCTATTCAAGAAGAGTTGTGTACCTTTCATCGACTCTGTTCTTACTTAAGGCATTAAGGACTGCCCATATTTCTACTGAATCAAATGCATTTTCGTAGTCAACCATTGCTATCCACAAGGTGACCTTATATTCATTTGCTTTTTCCGCTAGTAATCTAATTGTTTAAATATGGTATAAAGTGCTGTATCCCCGTCTAAATCCCGCTTGCTCACGCGGTTGTGTGTCTGTGCTCGTCTAATTTATTCGTTAATCTATATGTTATGATTCTAGTGAGGATTTTGTGTAGTACCGATAACAGACTGATGGGTCTGTAATTCTCCAATTTAAATTCCCCTTTTTAAATATCACAATCAAGGCGTTTTACCCAAGGTGTTGGTATTTTACTTTCTATGAAGCACCTGTTAAATAGAGCTGAAAGAGATTGTATTATCGATGCCCCTACATACTTTGTCATTTCTATGGTTATCTGATTGCCCCCTGGTTCTTTGTTGTGCATATGTTTGATAATATTTCTCTGTAGCTTCCTCTATCTCTTTGATTTGTGCGATCTCTTGGTTATCGTTATTTAAAAGTTTTATTATTTGAGGTCCCCCTTCATTCATTTGGTTTTTAGGTGTTTCAAACGTTTTCCCTCTTTCAAAATTTCTGTTTTCGAGTTTCTGTACTGTCTGACGTCTTCTCTGATTTTTTCTTTATTTTTTGTCTGTTTCTATCTCTTTCTATATCAGTACATTCTTACCAAAATATTAAAATATTTTCCTACTAAACTTGACCAAATTAATATATTTTTACACATTTTTAGAAAATTCTATGTGAAATTATTCAAAACACAAATTTTTTGTAACATTTTAAAACGAAACAATTAAAGAAAAAAAATTGGTACAAGTAGTTTTATTATTTCTCAAAATATTCGCCTTTGGGGTTTATACACTTTTGCATGCATTCGAACCAATTCTTGAAACACCTTTTCCACCCTAAAATTGGTACCTCAAAAAACATGGTTTTGGAAGGAATTAATAGCTTCCTGAGTGATAAAAATCGCTGTCCAATAATCAATTGTTTGACATGCTATTTAAGAGCTTGCATTGTCATGATGCAGAATGATGCGACGTCTGTTTTTTCCTGATTTCGTCGATGACTTTTGGCCAGCAAATTGTTGTATACCATTCGGCATTAACTGTTTTTCGATCCTCTAAAGCAATGGTTGCAACATGTCTAGTATAATTAAAGAAACAAACGATAATTTTCTTGGAAGTGCTTCGCGAACGAACCACTTTTGTTGGATTCGGTTCATCCTGGAAACACCCAAATAGTTGATTGTTGCTTAATTTCCGGCTCGTACGAATATATCTAAGTTTCGTATCTGTTGCGATATTGTATAATGTTTTTCCATGTCCTCAGTCGAATTTTTTGAGCATTTCCTTACACCAATTAACACGAGTGTGTTTTTGAGTTTCGGTCAAATTATAAGAAATCCATCGAATATACTGCAGTCTTCGATATGCTTAAGGATGCTTCTATCTCAGGGCAAGTTACATGCTGAACCTCTTTAATTATGTTGCGCACAGCATCGATGTTTTTTGGAACAACAACTGATTTTGGTCAACCTTCACGAAATTCATCGCTGACGGAAGAACGACCATGACGAAATTTTGCAAACCAATTCTGAAACAGTCTTTTCTGATGGTGATTCATTACCAGAAGTTGAACGAAGCGATTCGAGGCATTGTTGTTGAGTTAGGCCTTTACCTAAATCGTAAAAAATCACTCGACACATTCACAAAACTGTTTTTTTTAAACAAACTATTCGGCCAATTTCTGAGCTGCCACTGTCACAAATGTCAAATTTTACAACAATGGTAATGTCACATCTCAATAGAGCAGTCTAGTGGTCGTTTGTAGAAACTTGAAAGGCAGCCCTTGTACATAAAATCACCAAATTTATTTTAACAAATAAAGGAGAATTTGCAGTTTGTGTACTAAGTTATTAAGGCACTTAGTATTTTCTACCACTGTCTAAATAATATAAAGAAAAGTTTGCGCGAGTATTACATCATATATATTTTTGAACTCGTGTTTTTACAACCTCTCATTTGACATTCCACTCGATGATCTTGCAAAAAAATTTTTTTCACTTCTGATTTCACCCCCCAAAAACTTACTCCTTAAGTTAAAATTTAAGTTCCAAAACTTCACGACTGTGATTGGGCCATCAATCCCTATATTTGTGACAAATTTCAACTTTCTATGTTAAATAGTTTCGGAGAAAATCGAATGTGACAGTCAGACAGACGGATACCGAGGTGATCCCATAAGTGTTCCGTATGGAATACTAAAAAGATAAATTGGTCTTTACTTTACTCCCTTTTAATCCATTACAACTAATAACAATTAAAAAAAACCGACGTAGTGCAAGTTGGACTTGCGCAATTGTTGTTCCATACGGTGATAGCTTTTAAAATATAAAAATGTTTGTTACGGAGGCATAAAATGATCAGTGACTTCACAAAACACACCCCATATGAGTTTTCAACAATGTTTGTTTCCGACCTTTGGTTTTGTATAATATGCACCTTATGGAGAATATTCTAGAATTTTTTTGTAAATTTTTTGACTAGTACTCTTAGAGATAGGGTTGGTGGACCTCGATTTTGACAATTTTTAGCTTTCATTTGGCACCCCAGTCGATGACCTTGAAAAAATTGATTGGAGAATATTACAAATTTTTTTCAAAATTTTTTGATTAGTACCCTTAGAGGTAGGGTAAGGGGACAGCGATTTCTGTCAATTTTTTTGAAATAAACAAAGAAAAGTTTGCGCGAGTATTATATTATGTATATTTTTGAACGCGTGTTTTTGTACCTTTTGATTAGACACACCCCTCTCGACGACTTTCAAAATTTTTTTTCACTTCCTATTTCATCTCCCTAAAACTAATCTGCTAAGTCAAGATTTAACTTTCAAAACTACACGGCTTTGATTGGACCCTCAATTCCTATTTTTGTGACAAATTTCAACTTTCCATGTCAAATAGTTTCGGAAAAATTCGGGTGTGACCGACAGACAGATGGACAGACAACGAAGTCATCCCAAAAGTTCCGTAGGAAATACTAAAAAATAGGAAATTAATTTTACAAAATTTTTCATGGCGACCTAATAAATGCAAATTTCTTTGTGTTTTTTAGTATGTAGACTTTCAAAGATATACAAAATTTTCGTGGTATCGTAGTGTCATCATTATAGGAGTTTAAACAAAATCATTTATAGTTAAAAATACTTTTGAATATATTAAGTTATATGTCCTTTCAGGTACCCTGAACTGAAATATGACTAAATAGCATGTAGTAAGTGTATGAGCCTCAACATCAACAGAGATATATCAGATAGAAACATATTCAGTAGCTTTGTTTGAATCTTTCTTGTTTTTGGTGATAAGAAAACTAATTTTAGGAGAAAATTTTATTCTAATATATATATATATATATATATATATATATATATATATGTATATATATATATATATATATATATATATATATATATATATATATATATATATATATATATATATATACAGAAATACTATTACCACATTTGAGAAGGAAAAAGGATCTATCAAAAAAAAGTTGGGATCTAAAAAAGAGGAACAAATGAAACCCTGTAGAGTACACGAAAGTGAATAAAATAGCAGGGAACGCAATAAAAATCAGGATAGCTAATCATTAGAAATATATTTATCTGTTACTGCGTCTTTTCTATAGATATTAAATTCTAACCTATTATTATTTTTAATAATTAAAATATCTAGATAAGGCAGTTGTCCTTTATTCTCAATTTCGTAAATGGATTTAATGGAGTCATATCTGCTATTTAATTTGGAAACAAAATCATCTATATTTGCTTTCTTGGTATCAAAAATTGCAAAAATATCATCCACATACCTATACCATACCCTTGGGAAATATTCGATTTCTTGACTTCGGTTTCAAACTTACTCATGAATAAATTGGTTATACAAGGTGATAAGCATTACCCATAGCTGTTTCTTCCCACTGAACATAAAATTGACTGTTATATTGAAAATAATTTTGTTCCCTACAAAGTTTAGATAATGTTAAGTATTCATGAATATTTCATCCTAAGTAATTCTTCGAGATATTGTAAAGTTTGTGGTATGAATACCAAATATATGGGTGATCCCACCGATGAAACAATGGGTCGCACTGCTTTTCCAGGTTTGTGAATTTTGGGTAAGCAATACAACTTTGATATGGTCGGATTACTCACATTTAATTTAAATTTTAATGAATCTTACATGTCTTTAAAGAATTTTTAACCTCTGTTATCATTTTCGATAATGGATTCCTTATTACCTTTTCATAATACCATATAATCCGAAATATAGTACGGGACTCAATAAGGTATTTAATAAGATAGGCCTCACCTTAGTCTATAAGTCATCAGATAATCTGAGGAATATCTTAGAAAAGTGGAATTTTTGAAATTAGTTGTAATGATTGCGACAAAAAGAACAACATGCTATTCTCGTAAAAGCACAGTTTGAGATCAACACAGAAAGAAATGAATTGAAAAACAGTCGAGAAAATATATTAACAGCCAAAACATACATACTAAAATTATTCGAAATATTAACATTTAGCAAATATTTTTTAACGAAATATACGTAACAATAAATAAAGAAGAAGAGTGGGTAAACTGCTGAAATATGGACTTCGTCTGTTTCCAGTTGTTTTACATTATTTGTATTAATAATATTATTTAATTTATTTGGTTTAAATTATGCCTAATAATAGGCATTAATCAGAAATAAATCTTAAAGTTTAAACTGATTTAAACTTAATCCCTCATCGCACTCCAGGATGTTAATATTTTTTTATAAACACTTCTGATATATTGAGAAAAGAAAAATAAAAAATCCAAAGTTAACCATATATTAGGGATGTTTTAAATTTCAAAATTTATCTAGATTGTCCAATCGTATTTTTACTAACTTTGATACTTGGCACGGCAATATACATAGAGAGACAGTTTAAATAAACTTAAATTCATAAGGATTTTGGTTCAGAGAACTATTATTTTCAGTTAAACACAAAATTTACGCTTTGTAGTTTAAAACTTTATCCCAAAAGGCATTACTTGAACTCTCTAAACCTGGAATATATTCCTTAAGCTTTTTTTATACTTATCTTTTATATAATAACTATTTTAGCATAATGTATGATATTATTTCTTAAAAGACCAAGAGGACGACTCTAAATTTTGACCTGTCGACCAACCGTCTGCCTTTTTGTTCATTTTATTGGTCGAGTCGACTTTAATGATGATTTTGAGACCCTCGTGCCCTGAAATGCCCACATAAGGACCAAAATGCTACATCCAAAAATGTATTGTCGTTTAACTACTTGAATCAAGTACCATAACATTTTTTTGACACTAAAAAAGTCGAGCGATAATTGACTAAAGCTAAACTATAAATCTACTCTATTTATACTTAGCCTAACCCTTGAATTACTCAGGCGGAACTAATGGCATAGGCAAGGCCATCAGTTCCTGTCAAGTAACCAGTAGAGGGGAATCTCAGGAATAGGTCCTCTGTCTTTATTTAAACTACTTTTACATTTTATAATTTCCATACTTTCGTATGCGTTCAACAGTCTCTTATCAGGTACATTTTTAATTAATCTTAGATTATCTAATGTTACAATATGATCAGCTTCAAGGGCATGTTCGGCAATGCTAGACTTTTCTGTTCTACCCTATTTTAAGTGTGCTAAATGTTCTTTAAATCGTGTTTTAATTGACCTTTTAGTTTGCCCAACATACTTTTTGTCATAATCATTACAACTAGTCTCATAAATTCCACTTTTCTCACAATTAGGAATCTTATCTTTGGGATTTCCTAAGATATCTCTCAGACTGTCTGATAACTTATAGACTAAGGTGAGGCCTACCTTACTCAATACCTTATTGAGTCTTTTGCTATATTTCGGATTATATGGTATGGAGACAAACTTGGTGTTATTTTCTTCGCGTGTAAAACGACTATAATCTTTTTGGCTGGAAAAGGCGGGTTCAGCTTCATCCTCCAGTATAGGCGGCATCCTTTTGCAGGTTCCCTCTCATTTTATCAAGAACAAACTAAATTTATTAATTGTTAAGTCTATTTTTCGATCGATGTTTCTTGGGTCCTAAAGCTGGGTTCGGTCTCAGCGGCGTCTGCCCTTTGAGGTGCTCGATTTTCTTAGTGTCAACAAATGTTATGGCACTTGATTCAAGTGATTAAACGACAGTCCATTTTTAGATGTAGCATTTTGGGCGTTCCAGGGCACGGGGGCCGCAAAATCAACGTTAAAAGCTTTTATTCGACTCTCCCGATAGAATGAACTACTAGGCAGATGGTTAGTGGACCGGTCAAAATTTCGGGTTACCCTCTTGGGTAACGTATCTTCTTGTAATGAGTGGATTATTGCGAAAACGGTAAACAGTGTAAAATATAAGTAATTTGACTGGCAAATTATTGTGAATTAAAAGACGTTTTTTACTGGGTAACTAGAGTCTACCACAAGTTTGTTAAAAATTCAAAAGAATTTTTTTGAGAAAATGGCATAAAAATGTTTTACTCTGAACCATACTTCAAGAGGCTTGGTTAAACTACGGATGAGCCGTGATACGGCGAAACTCGTCCCGAGAAGAATAGGACACTGCTGAAATATGGACTTTGTTCATTTTTAGTAGCTAATACTGATTTTTCTATACATAGGAAAGAATATAGCTACCTGGGGCTAATTGTTGCCAGCTTATCTGGACAATTTTCTGTCGATCTGTGTCTTTAAAAGCAGTTTAGGCTTTCATCAGTCAGATATACATTTTCTTGTATCTTAACGCGAAACTACAGAAATGTTACATGAGCGACTATTTTATGTATGAGGTTTACATTATGAAGTAACAGTTATACGTGAGGTATTTTTTCATTCAGTTTTAAATTTAATTTGATCTAATTACCTAGGCGGCACATCTGTATTGTGTAAAAAGTTTTCCCACAAGGTTCCTTCGGTATCAAACGCCATGCAAAGAGATACAACTGTAACCATAGGAACTAGCCAGAGTAACCATATGACTACTGACACCTGAAAATTAAAATAATCTGTTGATCAAATTAGTCGAAAAATGAATATTTGTTTACTAAATTTAACATTAATTATCTCTACTAATAGACAAACGAAATAAACGTAGTTTTGGAAATTAAAACATACAATGTAGTCGAGAAGATCCTATGTACTAAACATTAATAAAATTAAACGTCAATTATGTATACATTGGTTCTCTATTTTTTTTTTTACCATTCGCCTCCCCGCCTGAGTAGGGATACATTGTTATATTTCACAGCACCTTTTAGACAATGCGGTAGTGCTGCCACGAACGCCATTGCATTTCACTTAGATACTTAAATCTAATTAATATATATATATATATATATATATATATATATATATATATATATATATATATATGTAATATATGTAATATATGTAATATATGTATATATATATATATATATATATATATATATATATATATATATATATATATATATATATATATATATATATGTAATATATGTATATATATATATATATATATATATATATATATATATATATATATATATATATATATATATATATATATATGCATCGCTGCAAATAACCATTGTCCAGAACACAAGGATCGATAATATTCGTACCGAAAGGGGAGTACGTCAAGGGAACACAATTTCACCCAAACTGTCCACCTTAGCGCTGGAAGATGTGAAAACCTGAAGTGGCATGATAAAGGAATTATCATAGATAGCGTACGACTTAACCACTTAAGCTTCGTAGATGACACTGTCATTACTACCGAGACAATAGAAGAACTTGGAATCATGTTGCAAGAACTCCATGAGGCTTGCTTAAAGTTTGGACTAGTAACTAACGCAAATAAAACAAAATAATAAATCCTCGAAACATAGTTGTGACTATTACCAACCAATTGCTCAAAAACGTGCCCTCGTACATATATTTAGAACACAAAATCTAGGTAAAAGAGAACATTCCTACTTTAGCCGTGCTATTTGTTCCAGTACACCCTGTACTTTTGTTCTTTCTCGAATATTTTGATTCCTGATTCGGTCTCTAAGGCTTATTCCAAGTATGGCTCTTAGCCGACTTGCGAGTTAGAACCGTAGATTTATATATATATATATATATATATATATATATATATATATATATATATATATATATATTTTATGGATCTAGCACATGTGCTGCAGGGAAGTCCTTAAAGCGCTCCAGGAGCGGTATGTGTGCGGAAAAAGCGATTCACGTTGTTCTTGAATCGCTGTAAATTGTACTCGGTGGGAAACACAGCGCTGGGCAAATTATTCCAAAGGGATGATGTTCTCCATATAAAAGACTGCCTGTAAAGCGTTGTAAGCGGAGTAACAAGCTGAATCTCATACGGATGTGAAGCACCAGCGCGACGTGTATTTCTAACATGCACCGCTTTGGGAGGAATTAAGCGGGCTACGTCCTTCGAACACTCTCCATGAAAATACTTCTAGAACAGACTCAAGTCGCTAACCGTTCTTCGATGTTCCAGCGGATCAAGGTCCCAGGTCAGTTCCGGGTCTCCAATCAGACGAACAGCATTTCTCTGAACAGAATCTAACAAATGCATTGTATGTTTGGGAGCGGAGTCCCAAACATGGGAGCAGTATTCCATAGTTGGTCGAATTTGAGCTTTGTAAAGAATTAACAGTGGTTGTGGAGTGTAAAGCTTTCTGATTCGAAATAATATTCCCAACTTTTGAGAAGCTCTCCTTGCTATGCCTGCAACATGTTCATGTCAGGACAGATTTGCTCCCAAACTAACGCCCAACAAATTGAGCGACGATGCTAGGGGAATGGAGTGCCCCGACATAACTATGTCGGGTTCAGCAGCGTTAACTTTTTTAGAAAAAAACTGCCGCCTGGGTTTTTGTAGCGTTAAATTCCACTTGGTAACTGTCACCCCAAGATAGAATTTCTTCCAGGTCTTTGTTAAGTTGAACGACCTCCTGCTGTCTGCGGATATTCGCCTGAGCAGCAGATATCCGAGCGTTCAAAGTGAACGAAGAGACAAGCGTACTGTCATCTGCAAAGCTGTAGATTGGATTCCCGGTCTTTCCCAGCAGATCGTTAATGTAAACGAGAAAGAGAGTAGGAGATAGTATGGAGCCTTGGGACACAACGGCGTTGATAGTTAAGGTGTTAGAAAGAAATCCGTCGACCGCCACTCGTAAAGAACGCTCTCTGAGGAAACATGAGAGCCACAAACAGAACCTTTCAGACATACCACAAGAGCGTAGCTTAGCCAACAGTCCATCGTGCCAAACAAGGTCGAAAGCCTTGGATATGTCAAGAGCAACCGCTCGAGATTCTCCATAGTGTTCAATTGCGTTATTCCAAATATGTGTTACATAAGTCAGAAGATCTCCTGTTGATCTATGTTTACGAAAGCCATATTGATGATCGCTAATAATGTTGAATCCTTCAAGATATTTTAGAAGATGCTGATTGACAGTCTTTTCCATGACTTTCAAGATTATTGAAAGCAGTGCGATTGGTCGGTAGTTATTTGGCAAGGTCTTCTTGCCTTTTTTAGGTATCTGCTGAACTGTGGCACATTTCCAGCAGGAAGGAAATATTCCCTTTCTGTAGGTTACTTCCTATATATGGTGTTATAGGTCCGTTGCATGGTTAAGTTATTTTTACATTATTTTTAATTTTGATGAGGGAAGGGGGTTAAAAAACTTGGAGGGGTCAAATATTGAATAGTTTCAATAGTATTATGGGAATTTGTCCAGAATTTTGATTGCGACAATGAAAAGATTTTAAGCATAATTTTTGTAATGTTTACTATAAATAATTATGCATCGTATAAGGGGTGGGGAAAGGGAGTTGCAAGGTTGATTTCGCATTTATTATATTATAGGAATTTTCAGGGCTCTTTGAGTCAAGATATCGAAATATTACAATATTTCAATACAAACCTAGTTTTTGGTTGGCATATCAGCTTTTAGGGGTTACTTACACCTAGGCGCTTCAAAAAGTAGGCATATTAAAAAAATATATTTTAAGGGTTATTAAGTGAATAATACAAAAAAACGGCGATTAGGTATTTTTAGTGTACTTACACTTACAAGAATTTTTTTTTTTAATATATTTTAAATGTTAACATTATTTTTTATCGTGTTAAATCGACACTGATGAAAACTATGGCGCCTCCTTGTTTGCAGGATAACTTCACAAAAAATAATCCAGTCTGCAAAAATAAAAATTAATCTTGTAAAATAATGTAGTAGTTAAAAGTTGTCGAAGTTTTTTCCAAAAATAAAAAATTTACAGTGTCTCAAACTTCAGTATTTTCGACCATAAAATTTATGTTTAATTATTTATAAAAATATGTCTATTAAAAAAATTTAAAATATTTCTTGACAGTTTGTGGCAAAAGTAATTACTAAGATTTAAAAAAAAAGTTAAAAAATAATAAAAAATTGACTGAGTAATTTTGCAGACCGTGTCTGAAAACAGGTAGCGATCCCAATCCGATGTCAGATCACATTAAAGATAGTTCACTCGTAAATCCACTTTTCTTAAGAATTTGACGAAATTCAAATATGATGTTGATCTAAATGTTTTTCATTTAATTAAAAAAAAAATTTGACCGATTGCGAAGCAAGATATTCATAATTAAAGTGCACATGCAATAGGCCCATGAAATATAAAAAAGCTATTGTTTCGTGTATATCTTAAGAATTTTTCTTACGAATTTTTTTTAAAAAACTAATATTTAGTAAAAAAAAAGTTAGAAAAATTTTGAAATAAAAGTATTTTTTTATCGATTTGTTAAAAAGATATAAATATTTAAAGTTGATATTTGTTTAAAAGAATAACCGCATAGTGAGGGACAAATATCACAATTTGACAACGCTATATGTCGTCATATTTTACGCGCCAACATTTTTAAACAGCATTTAAAATGGTTAACTTTTTAAACAGAAATTCATTTGTAGCTTAAATAATTTATTGAATAAAAGCAATATATTTATCAACTTTATCTATAATCATCAAATAAAAGTATTAAGTATTTAAAAAATTTATCTTTAACAAAAATATGTTTGTAGGTTCCATAATTTTTCAAAATTTTAAGTTAATATTATATTTATTTATGAACACTGTTACTTATCAATTGATAATAATAATAAATATATATTAAAAAACGGTTTTATAAATCTTCTTCATAAAACTAAATAATTAATTAATGATACTTGTCATAAATAAATAAAGTACTAAAAACTATTTGTAAACTAATTAATTACTTTATTTACTACTCACGTATCTTTCGTTACATGTGGTATTTGACTAGATAATAATTGTACTATTCCTGCAATGCAATTCTTTTAATTATAAGATCTGAAATATCACTTTTTAAAGGCATTAACGATGGCAATATTAGTTTTTCCCTGACGCACTCTTTATACGATACGTAATTTTCTCTCTTCAAAAACTCACTTGCTAAATTTTCAATGATTTTAACGTCATATATCGCCTTATAAAATTTTTCGTTGGGTGCTACAAGCAATAAATCATGCGCTAACTTTCCGAGCTTAAACATTTCTAAGCCTTTTCAGTCAGGAAAGGGTTTTTTTTAAAACGACTTACTGTGTCCGAAGAGCCAACAATATTTTTGAAATCCTCTATCATTGCAAAATTAATTATATATATAATTAGCTCTCGATGCTCTTTGTTTTCTTATTTCGTCTTTTCTTGCCATTTAAGATCTTATATGTTTCCCAGGGGGTTAATTGATGAGCTTTCATTTGCAAATTTGCCTTTATGTCGCAATCGATTATAAACAAAACGCATATTTTATTTAAATTGTATATTTTTTTAAATTGTAAATGAAAGTAATACTGTATAAACGGTAAACATACACAAATTATAATAAATAACCTATATAAACGTCATTCTATAGAGCATTCGGCATACGCATTGGCAGCCTTGCCATATTTATTTTCATTAAAAGTGTATGTCTGCGTATAAAAGTTTTCATGTATCGAATACAGTCTCCGACAAAAATAAAATACTCTGCCATTGAGTATTTTAAACTTTTTGTATTTACTATAAGACTATACTTTTTGCTCCGATTGTTTAGAGTGAACTACCTTAATGCTCTAACTTTGTAATGGACTGTCATTTTCTTAAATTTTATTTTGCTAATTCTTAGAAGTAGAAAGAATAAAAATTCACAAAAAAACAAATCGAATTTTTGAAAATTCGAGGTTTGTGTAATCTCTTTAGCTAACATAAAGTGAAAGGTATATGAGGTGAAAGGAATGGTGTAGGTGGTTAGAAGGGTGGTTGCGTATATATTATAATATACTTCTATTTCAGTGCTCCTGCTTTTTCATTATTTCAAATTTTACTAGATATAGCTGGGATCTAGTGAAAGAGACCTCAAAAATGTTAAGTTAATTATAGAAGAAGTTTTAGAAATACAAACAGTGAAGTTAACCGAAACTTATCTCTGGCATAGTAGCTAATATTGTTTTTTGTTTCCCTTGCTAATAGGAAGTATTGTATTCGTGAAAAATTACGCTTCATGATTTTTTTTTAGGGTTCTTCGATCACAAGAAAACATTTTTTTTTTCCATTCCCGGTCCTCTGTGTATCTGTTAGCCTGTTGGTATATCGATCTGTTGGCACTATAATTCTCAAACGAAATGATATATATATATATATATATATATATATATATATATATATACATATATATATATATATATATATATATATATATATATATATATATATATATATAAATATAGTTTTTGAGTGATATCATTTCCTGGGAAGAGGACAAAAGTGATGTATCTTGATATGTTGTATGGTTTTAATTGTATTATGAGAATTTGCTTTTTCTTTACTTAAGACAGTCAAATTTAGTATTTATTTTAAACTAGATATTTGCAAAGAAAACATTTGGTAAATCACTGTACCGATTTTTTTTATACTTTTTTCTTTATTGTTTTTTTTTTTCTGTTCTAGATCGTGTTCAGTTTCTGGATTTTACCAATAAGGTATTTGTCTCTAATTTTCTTGGAAAAGCCCCAGAGCTTCAAAAGCGGCTTCATGTATATAATGTATGCATATTGTTCCTTTATGGATTTAGGTTGATTATTTGTTTTAAATAACTAATTGTTGGCACGAATGAGAATATCGAACCCTATAATGTTAGGTATATTTCATACTTTTATTTGCTTTCTATGTTTTTAACAGGTTTTTATTGTTTTATTTTATCATTTGTGTATATTGTTATATTAATAGTGGCAAGAATAACTTATCTATATATTTTTTAATTTTCAAAAAAAAAATTGAAAAGTTTTGATAATTATATAGTTTTAAATATTTGGATACCCACTCCTAAACAGAAAACTTCATGTCAGCTTGAAAAAGACTGAGATAAAGGAAAGAAAAACTGTAGTTCAAGCCAAATTCTGGAATTTTAAAATCGAATCAAAGCCTAATGTTTGTCACTGTTACGGAAAAAATAATTTTCCAATGAAAAATGAGAGTACGAGAAAGTTACTAGAGAAGTATAGAAATCTTTTAATATTGCATAAAAGTTGTAAAAAGAATAAAGAAAACGAATACTCCATATGCAGATATTCTAATCAGCTATTTAAATTAATGAAAATAACTCATATTTTATAAATAAACTAGCCGGGCCCGCGGTTCCGCTGGCGTCGACTTGATTCACTATTATTGTCACTGCTTATTCCTTATGTTACCTAACGTAATAAAATATATCCTATAATCTAGCCAGAGAACATATGTATTTTATAAAAAAACACGTAAATTGGATAAGTGGTTCTTGAGTGCTAAGCGCACTAACGGACAGACAGACAGAGAGACGTTGGGTTTTATATATTATAGATTTTAAGAATTTAAGAATTTAAAAAAATACGTAAAGCAGATAAGTGGTTCTCGAATGATAAGCATACTAACGGACAGACAGACAGACAGAGAGACGTTGCGTTTTATAAATATTATATAGATCATTATTATTATATAACCTGGCCAGAGAACATATGTATGAATACGAGGTTCTTGAGTGATAAGCGCATGTCATATTTAATGGTCTAGGTTTTTTTTCCGACTTGATTCACTATTATCGACACTGCTTATTCCTTCAGTTACCTAACTTAATAAAATATATCCTATAACCTGGCTAGAGAACATATGTATGTATGCACGTAAATCGGATAAGTGGTTCTTGAGTGATTAGCGCACTAACGGATAGACAGACAGAGAGACGTTGCATTTTATATATATTATAGGTAGAAGATTATAGATAACCTGTCCAGAGAACAAAGGTATGAATTAAAAAAAACACGTAAATGGGATAAGTGGTTCTCCAGCGCACTAACGGACAGACAGAGAGACGTTGCATTTTATATATATTATAGAAGATTATAGATAACCTGGCCAGAGAACAAATTGGTTCTCGAGTGATAAGCTCACTAACGGATAGACAGGGAGACGTTGTATTTTATGTATATTATATTCTTTGCTACATGATATTGTTCCACATTTAATGATTTAGGCAGTGTATTACAAGAGAACGCGCTAGCGACAAACTTTTTTTCCGACTTGATTTATTATTGTCGTCACTGCTTATCTCTTATGTTACCTAACGTAATAAAATATATCCTATAACCTGGCCAGAGAACATATGTATGTTTTTTTAAAAAAAGCACGTAATTCGGATAAGTGGTTTTCCAGTGATAAGCGCACTAACGGACAGATAGAGAGACGTTGCATTTTATATATATTATAGAAGTTTATAGATAACCTGGCCAGGGAACAAATGTATGAATTAAAAAAAAAACACGTAAATCGGATAAGTGGTTCTCGAGTGATACGAGCACTAACGGACAGATAGACAGACAGAGAGACGTTGCATTTTATATATAATATAGATATTCTTTGCAACATGATATTGTTCCATATTTAATGGTTTAGGCAGTGTATTGCAAGAGAACGCGCTAGCGGCAAACATTTTCCGACTTGATCCACTCTTATCGTCACTGCTTATTCCTTATGTTGCCTAACGTAATAAAATATAGCCTATAACCTGGCCAAAGAACATACGTATGTTCAAAAAAAGCACGTAAATGGAATAAGTGGTTCTCCAGTGATAAGCGCACTAACGGACAGACAGACAGAGAGACTCTGCATTTTATATAGATTATAGATATACGTTATGTTGAGTAAAAAAATACAATTTTTATTAATTTTATTCGAGAATCGTACATAATTTTAAGTTTTTTTATTTGTGCTTACTGTTTAAATTTTAAATTTTTTGGTCTGTTAATTTTAAATATCCCGAAAATACCGGTCTGGTTATTCCAATGACAATTTAGATATGTTAAAAGAACGGGATTTGTTATTTCGAAATCTGTAATTTAGCGCCTTAAATAAAAGTAAGAAACAATGATAATTCACGAACATTCTGGAAACAATACACAAAATTACCAGTAACTATGTTGACCACTAACTATTTAACGGCACATTCTTTCGCACACCACGAACATATTTAGTATTTAATTCTAATACTTTTATAATATTTCATTTGTCTCTGAGGGCGATCAAACGATATTTTCCTATTCCTCAAGGTTTCACTACCTTTACAATTTCTTGCTCTGAGTATAATGTTATGAACACTATTATTACTGTTGTCAAAAGCACCTTTAATTGGTCGCCCTGTAGTTTTAGTCACATCAAACACATCCAAGGGATGAACTTTTTTAGCGTTATTCTAAAGCGACGTAAAAGTTAAAATATGAGATCCTTGATGGTCATAATTGTTTCTGAGAGTGTCATCTGCATTCGCACACTCCGCAATGCCGTAAATATTAATGTTACTTTTATGTTTTACTGTGCTCCTGAATGACTTACAACAGTTCCTAAAAAGATTCAGAAGATAGATTTTGTTGACTAGATGGCTCTTTCGATTGAGAAAATTCATTTTTGATATTTATTATTGTAGTCTAAAGCTCATTAATGCTAGAGTCTACCTGATAACAGTTCTTAAAAGCCCAGCTTAGATCTTTAATTTTAAATTAAGAAAGTGATCGCTGCAAGTCGAAACATTTCACTTGAAGGAAGGTAGTTTAAATACAATGGTTGATTTTTTGGCACAAATAAAAGTTAATCCATAACACTGTTAGACTAGAATTGTTTGGTTTCTTAATTATCTCAAAAAATACAAAATACTATTCGTGAAAATAAATGAAAATAAATAATCTATACACACTGTTGCTAATTTCAATAAGTTCTATTTGCAGATTGCACTCCTGTTTAGCTATTTAATAATAAACTAAGCATTTTATGTAGTTCCACCATGCAGTTCCAAATTAGAACTCTTCAGTTATTTTTGAACTTCCCTCTGATGGTTAAATTTCAAACAGTTTGCCTTATAAGTTTTGATTATTTGTTAAAGAGTATTAGCGATATTTATTTTGATCTGTAAAAATAAATTTAAAAAATGAATATGTAAGAGGTATCGTTTAGGGTGACATTAAGACCTATTTTACACTAGCTGATATTTCCAATCTTTGGAAGGTATTGGTTGGATTGCATAGTAACGAGTCGGACTGGAAATTAACCTGAACAAGACAAAGATGCAAGCCCAGCGCAAATAACGATTACCATCGAAAATCGGCCACTAGAGAACATATACGAATATATATACCTTGGACAGAAAATACTTTTTTTTATGGGTTTAGCACACGTGCTACAGTCCCTAAAGTACTCTAGGAGCGGCATGTGTGCGGAAAAAGCGTTTCACGTTGTTCTTGAATCGTTGTAAATTGTACTCGGTGGGAAACACAGCCCTGGTCAAATTATTCCAAAGGGATGATGTTCTCCATATAAAAGACTGCTTAAAAAGCGTTGTATGCGAAGTAACAAGCTGAACCTCATACCGATGTGAAGTATTAGCGCGACGTATATTTCTAACATGCACCACTCCGGGAGGAATTAAGCAGGCTACATTCTTCGAACACTTTTCATAAAAATACTTGTAGAACAGACTCAAGTCGCCAACCGTTCTTCGATGTTCCAGCGCATCAAGGCCGCCGGTCAGTTCCGGGTCTCCAATCAGACGAACAGAATCCAACAAATGCAGTGTGCGTTTGGGGCGGAGCTTCAAATACGGGAGCAGTATTCCATAGTTGGTCGAATTTGAGCTTTGTAAAGAATTAACAGTGGTTGTGGAGTGTAAAGCTTTCTAGTTCGAAATAATATTCCCAACTTTTGAGATGCTTGCCTGCGACATGTTTCTGCCAGGACATATTTGCTCCCAAATTAACGCCCAACAAATTGAGTTACGATGCTAGGGGAATGGAGTGCCCCGACATGACTATGTTGGGTTCAGCAACGTTAACTTTTTTAGAGAAAACTGCCGCCTGGGTTTTTATAGCGTTAAATTCCACTTGGTTACTATCACCCCAAGAAAGAATTTCTTCCAGGTCTTTGTTAAGTTGAACGACCTTCTGCTGCCTGCGGATATTCGCCTGGGTAGCCGATGTCTGAGCGTACTAAGTGAATGAAGAGATAAGCGTACTGTCATCTGCAAAGCTGTAGATTGGATTCCCGGTCTTTTTCTGCAGATCGTTAATGTAAATGAGAAAGATAGTAGGAGACAGTATGGAGCCTTGGGGCAAACCGGCGCTGATAGTGAAGGTGTTAGAGAGGAATCCGTCGACCGCCACTCGGAAAGGAAACCAAAAAGTCGATCTTTCTCGGAGAGTGGGTCTTGGTTGGGCAGCTTTTGCTAAATTCGGCTTTATTTTCAGATCACGAGATATCCTTGTAAACCGCAAAAGGAACACGTACGAGTTGTGTCTACTACCAGCTCTCATGTACGGTCTTGAAATGACGCTAACACGTAAGTCAATGAACAGATTTCGAGAGCGTGTAATGGAGAGAGCTATGCTTGGAGTCAGTTTGAGAGATAGAATCTCAAATGAGGAAGTCCGGAAAAGAACACGGCTGACGGATGCTCCGCGCGGCTGAACTAAAGTGGAGATGGGCTGGCCACGTAGCGAGAGAGAACAACGACAAATGGGGCTAAAAGTTTACAACATGGCGCCTAAGGGAGAGTAACAGGAGTGTGAGAAGATCTCAAAGAAGGTGGCGAAACGACATCCAGAATATCGCAAGAAAAAATTGGAACAGAACGGCTCTGGACAAGATGCAAAGATTTGGAAGAGGCCTACCAATAGCTTTTGTTCCGTGTTTAAATCAACTAACAAAATTGTTTGACAAATTTCTTTTATTAAGTAAAATCAAATGTTTCATTACGTTCAAAAACCAAATATTTATTTATTTGGAATTTTTAAAATATCTTACCAAAAGTCAAACATAATGTTATTAATCGTACGGTATCATATGTCGGTTCTAATGATTGTGGCGGCCCTAGCTCAGTGGTTATCGTGCCCGCATACTGTATCAGGGCTTCCGGGGTGGCAATCCCGGCGTGTCAGTGTACTTATTTCTTAATTTATTTAAGTATATTTGGCTTGACCACATACATACGTAGTAGTTGTGCCAGAAATGTAATAATTCCCGCTGTAGCACTATCGCGTTATCTGAAAGGTCCTGTGAAACACAAATGTATGTTTTGGAACTTGGACAAAGTTGAGATCTAAAAAGGATAATCCCTATTCAGGTAGGGAGGTGACCGATAAACAAAAAAGAAATGGTAGATCATTAAACATACAATAAATTTTAATATATGTAATTCTGCACTGTATACGATAGCATGTTTATTAAAAGTATTCACAATACATTAAAATATGAATCGGGTTCATTACCCACACAATTAATCTATTTATGATACCGTTTGCTTTGGATGATAAACAACACAACAAATTATGAAACTTGTTTAGAAAATGTAACAAGTCCAGAAATTGAAATTAATTTTTACGTTCTTTTCGTGGCACAAAGCTTTTATTTAAAATTAATTTCATTGTGTGTATGTGTTTGTGTGTGTTTTGTATGTTTTAATTTTTATTTAACGAGAATGGATTTGATGCCAGATATTACATGCTTTTTTCAGGTAAACTTAGAGAATTTAATTCAATATGTGAAGAGAGTTTTACATACCTTTTTACTTGTTACTATGGAGTTATAATGAAGAGGCTTCAAAATTCCAATGTAATGGTTTAAACTGACCGCTAAAAGATGTACTACGGTTATAACTGAAATAGAAAATTACATAAATTAGCAAATAAGTATTTACATACCGACTACATAATAACAGATGCAAATTAACAATTTTTTTTTTATTTTTTCGAAGAGCTTATAATAACATAAATATGTAACTTTTTTTTAAAATAAACTCTTAATAAATAATATTAAAGCTCTACTTTCGAATACAAACTTCAAAATGTGCAGGAAAAGTTGAAAATAAAAAAATATTCTCCGAGTTTTTAAAACTTTTGATTTTTGTTTGCCTTAAAACGAAACGATTTACTTTTACGGTAATGACGTAGTTCTAAATTTTTCTTTTTTTTTTGCCAATTGAAGATATTATTCTGTTTATATACATATATATATATATATATATATATATATATATATATATATATATATATATATATATATATATATATATATATATATATATATATATATATATATATATATATATATATATATATATATATATATATATATATATATATATATATATATATATATATATATATATATATATATATATATATATATATATATATATATATATATAGTCCAAAAAGTCCCCATACACCACCTGCTTTCTATAATATTTTTCTGTTATGTTTAACTAATTAATTGAAACTTTGAGAAAACATATTTAAATTAATGTTTGAAACTTAACCAACGAGGATTAGTATTAAAAACAACTACGAAACATTTTATTTAAAAGTTACAGCATTGTTATAAAAATATAAACAAAATTAATGGCAACAAAGCCTTCATACACTTAACAATTACCAATAATAGTTTGACGGAGTTTAACGGAAAATAACAACTTCGTTTAAACTAATATTTAGTGGGACTGCCGTTGGCCTTGATAATCTTCTGTAACCTTTCTGTCATGCTTGCAACCAGCTTTCTAGTAACTTCTGCTGGCATGTTCTCCCATTCGTTCAATATTCTGTTTTTTAATTCTTCTCTATTTGAAACATTATGTTTGCGAATGTTTAAGTTCCTCCCATAAATGCTCGATGGGGTTAACATCGGGTGGTTGCGGAAGTGGATCATCCATTCTCGCACCAGGTTTGCAGTATGTTTCAGATCATTGTCATGTTGGAAAATGTATTTTTTTTCGAGTGCTAATTTTTGCACATTTTCTCTTAAATTGTCTCTCAAAATGTTCACATAAACATGCCGATCCATGGTACCATTAATGAAATATAAATTTCCAACTCCTCCAGTGGACATGCATCCTCAAAGCAGAACACTGCCACCCCTTGTCTAGCCGCGGAACAAATGTTTTTAATATAGGATGCGGTATTCTTCTTTCTCCAAACTTGAGTTCTGCCATCAGACCTAAAAAGGTTAGTTTTAGTTTCATCACTAGAGATTAAAGATTACCAAAATCCAGGAGGTTTAGTAATGTATTCCCTAGCAAAAGCTAACCGCTTTTTGCGATTAGCATCCGAAATTAACGGCTTCTTTCTGGTTGTACACCCTTTATAGCCTGCCCTGTGGAAACAATTTCTCGCCGTTCGTGAACAAACAGTTTTTGAAAATAGCTCCCGTACTTCTTTTTTTAATTTTGGTGTTCTTTTCTTGGGATCTATAATTATTTGTCTAAGAATATTGGTCGGTTTACGTGGAGTCAGTTTCTTGGGACGACTGGAGCGTGGTTGAATTATACAGGAACCCGTTGATTTATCCTAGTTTACAATGTACTCAACAGTAGCATGCGACTTTTTAACAATTTTTCCAATATTGCTATACGATTTTCCATCTTTCCACAAATCAATTATGATCTTTCGAACTTGAAATGGAATTTCACAATTTCTCTCGTTCATTTTTAATACTACTTTAAAAACCCACTGCAAAATTACTAGTAACAAGTGATAGATTATAAAATATGTCCGAAAATTATTCATTTGTTTTCAGCTTAGCGAGCAATAGATAGCATGATAAGCGCTGGTTATAACGTGTGTTTTTCAGTGCAGTTCTTGAGTGTATAGAGACTTTTTTGACATTAATTTTGTTTATATTTTTATAACAATAATGTAACTCCTAAATAAAATGTTCCGTAGTTATTTTTAATACTAATCCTCGTTGGTTAAGTTTCAAATATTAATTTAAACATGTTTTCTTATAGTTCCAATTAATTAGTTAAACATAACAGAAAAATAGCATAGAAAGCAGGTGGTGCATGGAAATTTTTGACTGACTGTATATATATATATATATATATATATATATATATATATATATATATATTTATATATATATATATATATATATATATATATATATATATATATATATATATATATATATATATATATATATATATATATATATATATATATATATATATATATATATATATATATATATATATATATATATATATATATTTTATATATATATATATATATATATATATATATATATATATATATATATATATATATATATATATATATAAATATATATTGACCCCTCCGTCCCTCATAATTTTCTCCTATTTTTATATACGTTTGACTAGAAATAATTAAACTTAAAACTTATTTTAACAACCAGACACTAGAAAAATTCCTGTAATACTAGAGAAACTCTCAAAAATTAATAAACCCTTTTACCCCCTTTCCCTAAAGCAATCTTACTTAAAACTGTAAGTTTTTTTTCTCCACTTAAAGCATTATATGCTTAGTAATCTTCAAATTCAAATACTAATCCTCGTTGGTTAAGTTTCAAATATTAATTTAAACATGTTTTCTTATAGTTCCAATTAATTAGTTAAACATAACAGAAAAATAGCATAGAAAGCAGGTGGTGCATGGAAATTTTTGACTGACTGTATATATATATATATATATATATATATATATATATATATATATATATATATATATATATATATATATATATTATATATATATATATATATATATATATATATATATATTTATATATATTTATATATATATATATATATATATATATATATATATATATATATATATATATGTTATATATATATAAATATAATATATATATATATATATATATATATATATATATATATATATCAATAGCCTTATATATATATATATATATATATATATATATATATATATATATATATATAATATATATATTTAAAATTATATATTGACCCCTCCGTCCCTCATAATTTTCTCCTATTTTTTTATATACGTTTGACTAGAAATAATTAAACTTAAAACTTATTTTAACAACCAGACACTAGAAAAATTCCTGTAATACTAGAGAAACTCTCAAAAATTAATAAACCCTTTTACCCCTTTCCCTAAAGCAATCTTACTTAAAACTGTAAGTTTTTTCTCCACTTAAAGCATTATATGTTTAGTAATCTTCAAATTTGCATCTGATTTCGTTTAAATGTTATCGTAGCAACAGAGTGACAGACAGACCGACGAAATTGGAAATTACACTGTTTGTAATGTTAAGAAATGCAAAAGGTTCGAGTGATGATTTTTCATGAATATATGAAATGTTGGGTGAAGGACATCTTTCAAATCTTAGGTTTGCATTAACATTACGGAAGTCCAACAACGAACAACATAAGCGTGCTAAACTAGGACATGCCATGTCATGTTTCACTGTATTTCAGAGATTATTAGTTAGCCTAGCTGAAAAATCTATTTAGTCAGAATACCAGAAATGATTGAAGAAACACATGCCTAAAGACATCAGCAGCCAATAACTATTAGCGCCATTTGATTTAAATCACAAGTACCTTTATACAGGTAAAATACTATTCGATCTCCATACGGAGTAAGCAGTGTCCGGCTTAAATTCTTATATTTATTTTTACCGTTTCAGCAAAATAGTGATAGTGGTATAATGCCTATTTGCCTATAATAATATCAATTAGAATTTTATTTCCCCACTCGGAGCACTTTTGAGTTCAAGGTTTTAGAAGTGTACAGGGTGAGTCAACGATAGAGTAAAGTTCATTATTTCATTTGTTTCGGGAATGACGAAAAAATGTTAAATACAATGGTTTTAGGGAATGTTATGGTGTACAGTTTAAATTAGTTTTTGAGTATACAAGGTACTTTAAAAAAAGTGTGGCCTATATAACATAAGTTTTTTTAAATGGAACATCTCATTTCCTAATTTATTTTTAAATTCTGCGTAAAATTTTATAACTTTTTTTATTAATAATGTGATATACCTAAACCTAGCAGTTTTTCTAATATTTCAATTTTCTAGTTTTCAGTTTTGTAAAAAATTGCCAGTAGCGCCATTGTTTCTGAAGGTGAAATTCTCATAATTGGTACGAGCATTCTATAGAGATGAAAAAAAAGATATATGTAAAGAAATTTGAGTTAGATGCTACAGGGACTATTTTAAAAATAAAAAAAAATCTCAAATTTTTTAAAAGACACATCGTATATATTATCATTTTTTCTGATAGATTTTACAAAACTCTCCAACTCTCCAATTAAGTATGTCATATACCTATCTCTACTAGTATTCGATTTATTTTGAATTTTTCAATTTTTTTACCCTTGTTTTAAATACACTTACACTATAGCATCATAGTTGCCAAGACAAACTAAAAATGTAGGCATTGTCAAATTTTGACATGTCTATTAAGCAAGTAAAAATAGTTTAATTTGTTGCAGTAAGTGACGTATAATGGAAATAGTTATGGATTTTCCTAGAAATGAATTAATTGATATGGTTTATATACTGGGCGAGGCGGGAAAAAATTGTCTTTTGACAGTAAGGCTTTACGGAGCGAACTACCTTGATAGACGTATATCATCTAGAAAATCTTTTCAGTACTTAATGGAACGGATTGGTGGTAGTGGTAGCGTTGAGTATACGAAACGGAAAGTAGTAAACCAGAATGCTACCAATGACGAAAACGAAATGGAGATTTTACTTCATGTTGAAGATAATTTCCAAGTCAGCAGGCGTCATCTAGCTGACTTATCTGACACTTCAAAAACTTCAAGACAGTGGTTTTGAACGATGAGTAAACTTTTGTACCATCATGAATGAAGCAATAGAGGCCGATCCAAATTTTTTATCCAAAATAATGTTTTTTGATGAAGCTACTTTTCGCAGTAATGGAGCAGTTACCAGCCATAACATGGATTATTATTCAACAGTTAATCTATTACTCAGTATATATCACCACTACACCAAACACTTTTTTTTGCACTCGACGCGCGTTTCGCTAACCATGTTAGCTTCATCAGGAGCGATGATTGACTGCTAACATGGTTAGCGAAACGCGCGTCGAGTGCAAAAATAAAGTGTTTGGTGTAGTGGTGATATATACTGAGTAGTATCATTGTGCCAAAGATTCCACATTCCCAACTTAGTTAATCTATAGCTTAATGTATGGTGTGGAATATTAAATTTTCGAATTATTGGTCCATATTTTTTCCGCAAACTGCTTAACGGGCCTAGATATTTAAATTTTTTGGAAAACGAATTACCCCAGCTTCTTGAAGAAGTTGATAACTTTGAAAGGGAACAAACGTGGATTCAACAAGACGGGTGCTACTGCTCATTACCACCGGGAAGTTGGGAATTTTTAAACGATCGTTATCCACAAAAATGGATCGGTAGGGATGGATTCATTTAGTGGCCCCCTCGATCATGTGACTTAACACCTTTAGACTTCTTTTTGTGGGACTACATTAAAGATCGTGTTTATGTGAATCCCCCTACAACACCAATAGATATGGAAAATAGGATAGGGGATGCGTGCAGGACAATGCTGAGGAAAGTGAAGGAAAATATAGTAAAACGACTAAACATGTGTATTCAAGTAGGCAAGCATATTTTTGAACATTTATTACGTCATAATAATTAATCACTAGATAAGTTAAACTATATTAAAATTATTATTAACTATTTGTTCATGTTTTCACAATAGCGTAAGTGTATTAAAAGCAAGGGTAAAAATTGAAAAATTCAAAATAAATCGAAAATTATTAGAAATAGATATAAGACATACTTAATGAAAGTTGGAGAGTTTTGTAAAATCTATCAGAAAAAATAATAATATACAGGGTGTGCCATATAAAAAAATTGAGGTTTTTCAATTTAAAATAGTCGAAATGAATTGAATTGAACACCCTGTAGAATCAAACTCAAATTTCTTTACATATATCTCTTTTTTCATCTCTATCGAACGCTCGTACCAATTCACTTTCGGAAACAATGGCGCTACTGGCAATTTTTGACAAAACTGAAAACTAGTATTTAAAAAAAAATGAAATATTAGAAAAACTGCTAGGTTTAGGTATATAACATTATTACTAAAAAAGTTATAAAATTTTACGCAGAATTTAAAAATAAATTAGAAGATAGGATGTTCCATTTAAAAAAAAACATATGTTAAATCGGCCACACTTTTTTGAAGTACCCTGTATACTAAAAAATAATTTTAAAATGTGCACCTTAATATTCCCTAAAATTATTGGATTTAACATTTCGTCGTCATTCCCGAAACAAATGAGATAATGAACTTTACTCTATGGTTGCCATTGTGATTGAGTGGCAATAACCTATTCAACTATGACTCTGTTGAACTTTCAAATGTACGAAACGTGGAATATCATAATTTGGTGACTAATAGGCAGGATGACCGGACTTTCCATTATTCTTGGACTCCTGAATTTTTAATGTACGGGAAAACTTTCTCATGATCATATTTCTTAAAAATTACGATCTATTTCAGAACTTAAATGATATGGTTCATTTTAATAATTTAATACAAAAAACTCAATTTTATATTTAGGCATACTTCTATTTATATAAAATTATGCTGTGCCTAATATATGGAGAAATTTTGGCCCTCTGCTCTACAAAATATCATAGGGTATTTAAAATATTTATAATTTTAAATGCCTACACATAACTTAACCATTCTGTCGCGCAGAGATTAGCACTAGGAAATCATATACCACATTTAGCTCTATCGAGTTGATTTAAGGGCCCTCGACTTCACGTTGGGATAAATGTTCTAATTACAAAATGATTAATTAAGGGTTCTCCAGACAAACATAAATGGTACGAAGGTACATAAACATAAACTTTCTAAAGCAAATGTGGCTAAATTTATTTGAAAACCTAAACGTGGGAATATAATTGATGGAGATGTAATTCAATGGGTTAAAAGCGATGTAGTGGGAAACATACATGATCTATTATAATTAGTATAGACTAACATTTACACCCAGACAAATATGATTTCTCGGAAGCTGCAGTATTAATATTCAATAATTTAAGAACTTCACAACCTGGATAATAGCATACCTATATGCAATAGAAAAATAGAATATTTGCCTCTCGAATTATAGGTGTACAGGGTGATCATTTTTAAACCCCCGGCACCGATTTATGGAAAATTGTTGGATATTTACTTTTTTTTAAAATGTAGAATAGTATAGTGCATGTCAAGGAATACTGACGCATTTGATAGTTGGTAGTGAAAACGACGCTGGGCGCCGCGATACCAAACAACTTTTTTTTCCTTCGACATACCTTTTGTAAAACGCCATTGGAAAGCCCTAATTTTTTCGACATTTTTTTCTTAAACTGTTTTTTTCTAATTTGTTTTTCAAAAAAGTTATGCAGCAAAAACTCTCTAAAATATAATTTTTTTCTTAGTCCTCGTGGTTACCATGGATCGTATGCCAGATTTGGCGGTTTTCAAACAATTTATCTAGTAGGTGCCTGTCATACTTTAACCTGATAGCTTTTGTTTGTACACCTATTCAATAAAGTTAAACTAAGTAAACAATGTGTTAATAAGTTCTGGTTGAAGTGGTTTCCCACGCTGAAAAAGTAGATATAATTCTTATTTATGGAGAAGCCAAAAGAAATTCTCGAAAAGCCGTTAGACTGTATCAAGAACGTTACCCTGACAGGTACGAGGATAGATTGAAAAGTTCGCGGCCTCACCCCAAAATAATTATAATATTTTTATTATAGTACTCTCAATAAGTTCATACTTCCTTTGATTGTCACAGTGTAAAATTTTGTTGCTGTACAATTTGTGGTTTTTAGGTTAGAACGAGTTTAGTGAGACCAAGTGTAGCGTTTTTGGATAAATGGATAAAATTTAACAACGTGCGGTCATCAAGTACCTGTTTAAAGAAAGATTAATACCAAAGGAGATCCACGATGATTTGAAAACAACACTAGGGGAATCTGCTTCGCCATATCCCACTGTGAAAAAATGGGTTGCAAAATTTAAACGTGGACGAGAAAGCATTGAAGATGACCTTCGGTCCGGCCGGCCCACGACGTCTACGACTGAAGAAAACATAGTCAAAGTGCGTCATCTTATATTGAAAGACCGTAGATTAACTATAAGGGAGATTGCAGACATTATAGGCATCTCGCATGAACGAACACAAAACATCATTGCCAAAGAACTCGGATTTTCTATGGTTTCCGCTAGGTAATTCTCCAGATTGCCTTCAACTGAACAGAAACGAATTCTATTCCCGATTTCTCGCGACTGTTTGGAGATGTTTGAGGCCTCAAGATTTTCTAACAGGTTTGTGACAATGAACGAAATATGGGTTCACCACTATATTCCAGAGTCAAAACAACAATCTAAGTAGTGGAACAAATCTGGCGAACCGATCCCAAATTCTGTCGGCTGGAAAAGTGATGGCGTCAGTTTTTTGGGATGCTAAAGGTATTATTCCTTCCGAAAGGCGAAATAATAAACTCGACTTACTATTGCACCCTTTTGCGTCGTTTACGTCAAGAAATTAAGAAAAAAAGTTTTGTTCCATCAGGACAACGTTTGCGTTCACACGTCTGTTGAGTCTGTGGCTCAAATTCGTTATTGTGGTTTCGAATTGCTGCCCCACCCGGCTTATTCTCCTGATTTGGCACTTTCGGACTTTCACCTGTTTCTAAACCTAAAAAAACACATCGGTGACCAGAAATTTTCATCAAATGAAGAAGTCGAAGCTGCAGTTAACGAGTATTTTGAAGACCATGAGGAATCTTTTTTTCAAACAGGTGTGGAAGCTTTGGAAAGCAGGTGGAAGAAATGCATAGAGCTAGGTGGAGATTACGTCGAAAAATAAAAATATTTTTGTACTTATTTTATTTTGTTTTCTTGACTAGGCTGCGAACTTTTTAATCCATCCTCGTATATCATCTTGTTTTGTTGATTAGAATGAAATTGGAGGAGCAATATGGATGCATTTTTTGGGCGGAAAGGTATTTCTAAACGAAAAACTGTTTTAACAGAGGAAAAAGTTGCCGAAATGATGCAATATTTTCAAAACCATCCATACAATTCAATTAGACAAGCAAGTAATTGAATGTATCTTATGGGGCTACTCAGAAATCTCTTAAAGCTAACAAATACCATGGCTATAAAATGCATAATCTTCAATTATTACCACAGTTTGATTCGGAACGACGACTGAGTTTTCTAGCAGAAATGATAATTAAATATGACGTTATTTTCTGAATCATATATTATGGAGAGATGAAAGTCATTTTGTCAGCAATGGTAAACTTAACAGAACAAATTATCATTACTGGGCTAACGAGACTCCATACAACGTTAACCAAATTCAGAATCAAGGCCATTAGGCTGTTAATGTATGGTATGGGATAATTGGGATACATTTGGTTAGACCATACCTTTTTGATGGAACACTAACTGGAAATAGATATCTTAATTTCTTGGTTAATACTCTACCAGTTTTATTAGGAAATGTTCCCCTTATTTTATCAACACGACATACAACTGCTTCTGTTAGGGAGTATTTGAATGAACGGTTTCAACGAAGATGGATAGGGGTTCATAGCCCAGGTATTCAGTTAGTACTTAAGTCACCAGACCTCACACCGTTAGATTTTTTTTGTCGGGGGCTCTTAAAGATATCGTATACAAAACTGCGACAAATGATATTGAGCACTTAAAGTCAAAAATATCAGATGCGTACAATAGTATATCTGGAGAAATTATTTATAAAGCCAGTCATCAAGCATCAAGTAGAATGGAAAAATGCATGATAGAAGAAGGAAGACATATAGAAAATATCTTCTGATGTTTTTTTTAAGTTTCAAACTTTTAATTTTATAAATATGTAATAAGTTATGTAATATTAAAAGTTATATAGTTTTTTTGTGGTTTTATTAAAAATAAAGTATTCTTGTTTTTTATTGTTCAAAGATATTTTATTAAAGGAAAAACCTCAACAGCAAAGTAACTAATATTAGTATAATTACTGTCAGATTAAAGTACGAAAGCTGCATACGAGATAAATTATTTGAAAACCGCGAAACGTGACATACGATCCATGGTAACCGCGAGAACCAGAAAATATTAATTTAGAGGGTTTTTGCTGCATAACTTTTTTGCAAGACATATTAGAAAAAAAAAACAGTTTAAGGAAAAAACGTTAAAAAAAACTAGGGCCAATTAGGCCCAATGCCGTTTTATAAAAGGTATGTCGATGGAAAAAAGAAGTTATTTGGCGTCGCGACGCCCAGCGTCGTTTTCACTACCAAATACGTCAGTACACTCCTTGACATAAAAAAGGCTTTTTCGGACCCGTGGCGAATGGCCCGAACACCATGGAGCCTCGAATGGCAAATTCGGACTCTACGGGTCGAAAAATATAAAAAAAATAACAATTTCAGTCATCGAATTTTATGTAGAACCTATAAGATCATCTAAACTATCAGAATTTCAATTTTTTTTTTGAACTTTGAAAGTGCTTTGCTTGTTCGGGTACAAGCAAGGCGTCTGAGTTCGTGATATATTAATTAAGGCCTAAATTTTCCAAAAATAACTTGGGCAGACTCGTAGGACCCGAAACTTGAGACTTACGGTCTTATTTATTCTGGAAAAAGCGGGTCCAGCTTCGTCCACCGGTATTGGCGGCGTCTGCCTTTTACAGGTTCCCTTTTATTTTATCAAGAACAAACTAAATTTATTGATTTCATCTGGTTAAATGACAGTCCGTTTTTGGATCGACGTTTTTTGGGCACTAAAACTGCGTCCGGTCTCATCGGCGTCTGCTCTTTGGGGCGTTCGATTTCTTTAGTGTCAACAAATGTTATGGTACTTGATTCCATGACAGTCCATTTTTGGATGTAGCATTTTGGGTCCTATCTAGACATTCCGAGACACAAGGGCCGCAAAATCAACGTTAAAGGCTTTTATTTGACTCGCCGGATAGAATGAACAATTACGCAGAAGGTTAATCGACAGGTCAAAATTTCAGGTCGCCCTCTTGGTCTATTGGGTTAAATTTATATTATGTACTACGTTAAGAAACGCTGTTTTATCTGCAAAGTGTGATTTTCAGAATAGTGTTGCACTTGGAATCATACTTGTTAAACAAAATGAATGTAATATTATCGTAACCCTTGAGTTACTCAGGTATAATTTTATAACAAACATAATTTTAAACACTTTGATGGAAACTATGTTAAGCATTCTGATTTATCTGACATTTAAGGAAGCTGTCTATCATTTTGTTGCCATAATATACAGTCTCATTCAAATTAATTTAAGGGCTCTAAACTTGTTGTTAGTATAAATGGCCTAATTAGATAATGATTAATTAAAGTTTCTTCCCGACAACACAAATGGCATGAAACCACAACATGGGCCTTCACTGAGGAGATGTGGTTTAATTTACTTGGAAAGGTAAACATTTATATGTCCACATAGAACGGATCCATCATGTCAGTACGGAGTTTTATTGCCGGAGCGAAATCAAGGAAGTGAATTACATAACTATTTTTTTTGAACATGTAACAAAATCTAATGGAGTTAAAGCCTACAATAATTAGTTTGAAATTGTATTAATTTTTAGTAGAAGTAAAAATCTAAACGTTTCAATTAAAAATAACCGGACATGTGCAAGTCGTGCTTGCGCGATAAGTGTGTTCCGTACGTTGATTGCTTTCAAGGGGTTACAGACACCTAGAATTTTCAAAAAATTCGTTTCTTTTAAGGATTTTTATTCTCTGTACTCTAAGAATTAATCAAAAAAAAAAATTTTAAGCAAATTCCATTCCAATAGAAAGCTATAGCATTAAATGTGACCTGGCGTCGGATTGGGACAGCTATCTGTCTCAATGTACTGTCTGAAATATTATTCAGTTAATTTTTAATATTTTTTAACCGTTTTTTTTTTTAATGTTAATAATTATTTTTTTTTTTTACAAAATGTCGAGAGGTTTTTCTAATTTTTCTAATAGACAATTTTTTATAAATAATTAAACATAAATTTTTTGGTCGAAAATTGCATACGAAAGTTTGAAACACCGTAAATTTTTTATTTTTGAAAAAAAACCCTTCGATAATTTTTAACTACTACATTATTTTATAAGATTAATTTTTATTTTTGCAGATTGGATTATTTCTTGCGAGGTTGTCCTGCAGACAAGGGGACGCCATAGATTTTATCAGTGTCCCATTTAACCCGAAAAAAAAAATGTCAACATTTAGAACATATTTGTAAAAAATTTCTTATAATTTAAAGTACAATGAAAAGATATAATCGCCATCCTCTTGTATTATTCACTTAATTTAATTATCCTACCGACAATGGCGTGAAAATCCTAACACCATAAATCGTAACACCTTTGTTCGCGCCCGGAACAGATCCAAAGAAATTTTCGACGAAACCAAGGAAGCACACATTCAATGAATTAGAAACAAACTTCTCCCTTGTCCCAACAATTCTAGGTCCTTTTGGGGAGTCGCTCAGGCAGTTAGTCAAAATTTCACCAAATCCACCATACCACGACTCACATGGTCAGATAATTCCATTGCAACGACACCTGCTAAGAAAGCGGACTTGTTGGCTGAACTCTTTGCTTTACATTCTACTGTCGATTTCCAAGGAAAAATACCATCTACTATTCCCATATTGCAGTCAAGGATGCCCGATGTTGTCTTCAGACAGCGTATCATAAAGCGTATTTTAATGAAGCTAGACACCAAAAAGGCTTCTGGCGCTGACGGAATATCTGCCATAGTTCTCAAAAACTGTGCGACAGAATTAACACCAGTTTTCTGTAGACTTTTCAACCTATCCTACAGAAAGGGAATATTTCCTTCCTGATTCAATATTATTAGCGATCACCAATATGCTTTCGTAAACATAGAACAACAGGAGATCTTCTGATATATGTAACATATGTTTGGAACAACGCAACTGAACACTTTGGAGAATCTCGAGCGGTTGCTCTTGACATATCCAAGGCATTCGACAGTGTTTGGCACGAAGGACTGTTGGCTAAGCTATGCTCTTATGGTATGTCTCTCGTGTGTGACTCGTTCTTTACGAGTGGCGGTCGACGGATTTCTTTCTAACACCTTCACTATCAATGCCGGTGTGCCCCAAGGCTTCATACTGTCTCCTATTCGCTTTCTTATTTACATTAACGAACTGCTGCAAAAGACCGGGAATCTAATCTACAGCTTTGCAGATGACAGTACGCTTATCTCTTCATTCACTTTGAACGCTCGGACATCGGCTACTCAGGCGAATATCCGTAAACAGCAGGAGGTCGTTGAACTTAATAAAAACCTGGAAGAAATTTTATCTTGGGGTGACAGTAACCAAGTGGAATTTAACGCTATAAAAACCCAGGCGGCAGTTCTTTCTAAAAAAGTTAACGTTCCTGAACCCGACATAGTTATGTCGAGGCACTCCATTCCCCTAGCATCGTCACTCAATTTGTTGGGCGTTAATTTGGGAGCAAATATGTCCTGGCGTGAACACGTTGCAGGCGTAGCAAGGAGAGCTTCTCAAAAGTTGGGAATATTATTTCGAACTAGAAAGCTTTACACCCCACGACAACTGTTAATTCTTTACAAAGCTCAAATTCGACCAACTATGGAATACTGCTCCCATATTTGGGGCTCCGCTCCCAAATATACACTGTATTCGTTGGATTCTGTTCAGAGAAGAGCTGTTCGTCTGATTGAGAGACCGGAATTGACCGGCGGGCTTGATTCGCTGGAACATCGAAGAACGGTTGGCTACAAGTATTTTCATGGAAAGTATTCGAAGGATGTAGCCCGCCTAATTTCTCCCAGAGCGGTGCATATTAGAAATACACGTCGCGCTAATACTTTACATCCGTAACAGGTTCAGCTTGTTACTCCGCGTACAACGCTTTTCAAGAAGTCTTTTATATGAAGAACATTATCCCTTTGGAATAATTTGCCCAGGGCTGTGTTTCCCACCGAGCACAATTTATAGCGATTCAAGAACAACGTGAATCGATTTTTTTCCACACACATGCCGCTTCTCTAGCACTTTAGGGACTTCCTTGCAGCACGTGTGCTAGGCCCATAAAAAAATCCTACTTGGGAGTCTTGGCCGTGTAGGTGTTAAATAAATGGGGGAGAGGAAGGAGCCTCGGGAGACGCCGGCTCGAATGGGCTGGACTTCGGAAATGGTCTGATCGACTCGAACCTGGAATGTACGGTCCAAGAGGAAGAAGAGGACCAATTGCGTGATATTTGTGGGATAAAAATAAGCTGTAAAAAATATATATTTTTAGTATATATACTTTTTTCCAGCTCCCATGTGTATGTAACCTTTTTAAAATAAAATTTTTTGTTACGGAGGTATAAAATCATCAGTGACTTCACAAAACATAGCCCAAATGAGATTTCAACACAGTTTTTTTCCTATCTTTACTGAAAACTGATTATCTTGAAATTTTTTCCAGAATTTTAAAAATTTTTTGATCATTACTTTTCGAGATAAAGGGTGGGGACAGCGATTTTTCGCAATTTTTTAAAAATAATACGAAGAAAAGCATGCGCAAGTATTACAATATATATATTTTTGAACTTGTGTTTTTACAAGCTTTCATTTGACACCCCACTCGATGGCCTGGTAATTTTTTTTTTACTTTCGATTTTCCCCCAAGTCAAAATTTAACTAGCAAAATTACACGCCTCTGATGAGGCCATCAATTCCTATATTGGCACCAAATTTCAATTTTCTATGTCTATGTCTATGACAGATAGATAGACAGACGGACAGACATCGAAGTAATATAAGTGTTATTATATTATAAAATAAAAACTTGGTACTAAGACTAAATTTAGTATTCATTCCTAACTCGATGTGTTGCATTTTACCTCATAAAAAGGTAAAATTTTGGACGTATTTTGACATAGTATATGTTGACACATTTATAAATTATAGAAAAACCATATCGAAATTTCTGTAGCGCGAAACATGTGCACTGACATATTTGATAATTTGTTGGTTCGAATCCCTTTATGCCTTAATTAACCGCGCGTTTCACCAGTCAATTGAATTGTTAGTTTTTAAAACTTCTACCTAGGCACGGTGCGCAGCTAGAGCCTTTAGGTTTGACAAAAATTTCGATAAAATCGGTTATCGCAGCATTTTTCCCGATCGTTTTTAATTTCTCGCAGAGAAGAAAATCGGATTTGCTTCTTTACGCGAGATATGCTTTTTTTTGCATTCTATAAAATTTATAAATTTAAAGAAGGACTAAGAATGTCAGGTGCGGACGAATATGATGCATACTCGTGTGTTCTAATGCGCGACTACTGTTGCACGTTTGTTTGTAGACATATATATATATATATATATATATATATATATATATATATATATATATATATATATATATATATATATATATATACAAATAAAATATATTTATAAATATTATTAATCTCAGTTTCATTTGTGATATCAACGAAGCAACTTGAAAAAAAAAACATTCTTCTAATTAGAAGTCTTCGTGTGGAATTCTTTGTACTGTGTAATATTTAATTTAGTATAGATTTTAATGAAATTAATTTTTTTTGTTAACAATGTTAAATTCAAGTTTTTCTTGGACACATGAACATAATAGAGTGCTCCGTTCGGTAAAAAGATAGTTTTGGGGAGAAAAAAATATGAGTTTTTTCATATTAGTGAAAAGATTGCAGTTACGATAAGAAATTATATAAATAAGGATATGACAGGAAGTTTTGTTATAGCATTTGTGTGACTTGTCGTCTTATTTTATTTGAATACGAGAAGAATATTAAAAAGAGATCATTAAAGATGCCAAATTAAATACAGATGGTATTACAAAAAGATACAAGAGGAAGTTCCATTACAGGGACTATTTGTTACTGTTACACAAGGGGTATACACTTTCACTTTTATTTTCTTGCAAATTGTAGTTGCTGAGAATTATACTAAAAACTATTTGTTTTAGAGTTTAAGTTGTTTACTAAATTTTTTGGTAAATTTGGGAATAAAAATAAAGTTTTTTAAATTACTTCAATATAACACAAAATACATAAATTATTTCAATATAACACAAAATAATCTACAATAATGTAGAAAATAAATATGAATAATATGTTTTGAAGTTGCTTCTTATCTACAGTCAAAAGATATATGAAGTGCAGAAATGTAGTTTATAATAAACTGAGAATAATGACGCAATTTAGTATACTCTCTTTAAATAACTTGCCGTTGTTACTGCAAGTACCTGTAATTTCGTTGATGTACAGCTTCACTGTTGTAAGTAAAAGAGAGTATTTTAGAAAAAAAACATGAGTTTAAATCGGTGGCAGTTAGATTTATCAGACCCATTTCTTGCGTTCATAAATAAATTAAGTCAAAAATTCTACTTATTATATCTATGCACTGCACTAGTGTTTTGAGTATCCGTGCAAACTTTAAAGTCAATTTTCTCTAAAACATTCGTTTTCTATTTGCAACATTTGGGCGCAGTATCATCGACATCTTATGTAACACGACTGTATCACGACTGTAACACGACTTTTTAATAACCAAAGTTTAAATAACGGCACCTTCAACTTACTCTTAATTTCTTATTTTTATTAAACTAACTGCTGGTAGAAGAAGTAAGAAAAAAATTATCTCTTCCATTAGGCAAACTATACTTATCTTATTAAAAATAACCAATTTTGGTACCGTTTACCATAATAATCACAAAGAAAAAAGACTGGTAATTAGTTTTCCGTACGGAACACTTACGGGATCACTTCAGTGTCTGTTCTTCTGTCACACCCGATTTTCTTCGAAAGTTTTTGACATAGGAAGTTGAAATTTGGCACAAATATAGAAATTGACAGCTCAATCAGAGCCGTTCAGTCTTGAAAGTTAGATTTTGACTTAAAGGGTTAGTTTTGTGTAAAAAAAAAAATTTACCAGGTCATCGAGTGGGGGTCAAATGAAAGCTTGTGAAAACACGAGTTCAAAAACATATATGATGTAATACTTGCCTATATTTTTTTTGTGTTTTTTTAAAAAATTGCCAAAAATGGCTGTCTTTCTCTTTATCTCTTGAAAAAATTTTGGATTATTCTTAATAAAGTGTAGATTAAGCAAAAGTCATCACGAATGCTTTACGTTTGATAATTTAATTGGTATAAAAAAACTATGGAAATTATGTTCTTTGACGTATGGTGGAAGTTTTTATAATATACTTTTAAGTATATTCCTGTAACCGATTGGCGAGTTGCTTTTGTACCGAGATATAATTTTATTTTATTTGTTTATAACTAAACAAATATTTAGGTAGTAAATATTTATTTTACACCTTTATTATTATATTTTATATGGATCTAGATTGATTTATTAGCTGTTAGGTAGCTAAGATACTATAACCATTATACATGATTGACTAAGAAAAAACGTGAAAATACATATTGGATTTTAACATGTTAGGAATCTAATTAACTTAGCCTAGGTAAAGATTTTATTTTATTTTAAAAACAGTCATGGTATAGCCTGTCCTAAAATATAAGATTCTGACTTCTGCCGTTTTAAGTGGGCAATATAAAAATTCTGACCTTTTGTTTATTATAGGTTGCAGAGATGGACTTAAGAATTTTATTCATTAATGCAAATAAATAAAATTATAAGTGTTTTTGGAGATGTTTATTTATAGATGCATGTAAAAACAAATGGATAAAAAGTACAAATATACAGTTTGAATGAATGGGGTTTACAAGAGGGGACATATTGTATAAATAAAAATATATTTTAAATTAAGTCTAAGTCGGTTTCACTAACACTGTCATCAGCTGAGGTAATTATCAGCGGTTTTATATTATTTACATAAATATATGAATCTTAAATTTTACCAACGTGCTGAATGGAATTCTTTCAGCAAAGGTATTTATTTATAACTTTTTTACTAATTCAACCATTGACACGCTTAAAGTAGGAGAAATATTTTGTGCCCTTATTTTTTATTTAACTTGATGCCAAATATGTTCAGTTGGATTAAACACACAATAACACGGAAGAAGCCGCAAAACAGTGTGTCCCATTTTCTCAGCCATACTATCACAAACATATTTCTTTTTCAATTTAGAGTCTTTCAAAACTTCCAACTTTTTTTACAACTAAAATCAAAATAAATGTCATTTTCTAACATATATTCCTGTATTTCCGATTTGGTGCTGCATTAAGAACCTTATTTAGTAGGCGATTATGGTAACTAGCATTGTCCATAACTATAACACTTTGTTCGGGAACTTTTGGCAAAAGGGAATTTTGAAACCAATTTTCAAAAAGTTCTGCGATCTTGTCTTTGCCCTAGTCCAAATTAGAATATTTTATGTTTTTTGCAGGTAATAGTAGACGATTTGAAACCCAGCCCTTTTCAGATCCAGCATGCACAGTGTCATGGGTATCGAACCATGTTTCGTCAAGGTAAATTATTGGCCAATTCTCTGATCGATACTTTTTAATTTCTTATAAATAAGTATGTCGCAAAATTCCTAATCTTTGTGACTGCATCACTACTTGCTTTTTGTTGATTTTTCTGAACGTGAATCCCATTCTTAAAAGAATTCTGTGAAGGGTTGATCGGCCACATTGTATATTAGTCCCGGCCTGAAACAGTCTTAATTTTATTTTGTCTAATGTCGGCACCAACTGCTCTTCATACATAGAATATATTTTTCTCCTGACGACGTCTTTTTCACAATCGTCTACATGATGCATTTGAAAATTCTTTCGTTTTTTCCTGTTCCTGAGTGATGGTTTTCCTACAATACCCTTAATCATAGAAATTGGGGTTTTTGTTAGTTCACTGGTTTCTTGCAAAGCACTTTGTTTATTAAATTTTTTTTTATCAAACTGTCGCAAAAATTTTTCACTATTTGTTTAGAGTCAAGTGCAATTTTCCCACGGACGCCATATAATTAAAATAGAAACGTTACGTTGTAGGTTGTAAGTATAACTAAAAATAAAAATAATAATAAGTATCTTTCGAATCTTAATGGGGACCTATGGTCATTAGGCCTACATTATCAAATACTTAAAGGGCTCCAAAGCGGGTTGCCAGGTGGTAAATATATAGGTAAAAATAGATCTAATATGATTACAAGGGCAAGTGAGGGCGGTATACAAAGCAGGTAAAATAAAAATACCTTTATCGTAATACCTGGCAACTATGCACAAAACCTTAATAGGGTCGTTTATTGCCCCGTTGAAAAAGCAAAAAGGCAGGATATTATATCTTGGGATTTACCATACGAAAACTAATTGCGCGAGTCCAACTTGCACGTGACCGGTTATGCAAAAATGATACGTCCTAGAAATCTTAAAGTTATAAGGGAACTTGTTTCCTATATACTTTTAAATGACTTTTATTGTGACTCATATTACATGTTGTATTTAAGCTTCTATGTGTTACTTGAAATATCCAAGATTTTAGTGGCTGTGCGAGTTAGTACGATTTTTTAACCCCTGAATTCTCTAAAATATAATATTTAAATTCTTACTAAACTATGAGGAGAAATATTTTAAGAGTGTAGGCAATTTTAGTGGTTCTATTAAAAGCCCAGTTAAGGGGGTGGAAAATAGATCTTAAGTCAATTAATGTAAACAAATTTTCTCTTTCTTTCTCTAGATTTCTTTATTATAGGTCTCTTTTCGTTTAAATTTCATGAACAGTTTTTATGCTACCGATATGGTACAGCCTACAAATATAACAAGTAAAATTGTTGGTAAAATTGAGTTATACAAGAGAAAATTTATTACAGAAATTATTCACAATAGTGCGCACAATACCAGTAGAACTTTCACCCACGAATTGTGGAAATCACCACTGCGGTTACTTCACATTTATATTTTGACAAATTATAGTTATTCCTAAATATATTACAAATTCTTAAATTTTATATCCCTGCTAAAAAAAATACTAAATATTATTTTACTATTTTCTACTATTTACAAATAAATATTATAATTTCATAAATTACATTACAGTGACATAAAAATTCTAAAAAAATAATTATAATCGATTTCTTATAAAGTAGTTTTCTGGCTATAAGCAAGATATTTACGAACTATTTTCTTCTCCTTAGGGTGCCTTCTCCCTTCGGAAGTTGGTTATCATCCTGGGTATTGTAATTTTTGATACCGCGGCTCTAAACCGTTTTATGGAAGTACAGCCAAACTATTCTCTTAAGTTCTTCAGCCACTACGTGCGTCTACTTCCTGCAGATCTTTTACTTCCAATATTTCCTTCCATTACGAGTTGTAAAATATTGTAACGTTCTCCCCGCATGATGTAACTAAAGTATTCTAGTTTTTATTTCATTGATTAGTTCTCTGTGTCGAGGATACTTTCATAATTCGCCGATAAATGAACATTTCAAATGATTCCAATTTTTCCATTATGACTTTGTTGATAGCCCAGGCCTCTAATCCAAATAATAGAATCAGAATCACGTAGCATTTTGCCATGTGGAATCGGAGTTGCAAATTCATGTTGATATTTCTATTGATCGAAAGAGTATTACTTATTATCATGTGTTTTGTCTTTTTAAAATTCATACTGAGTCCATATCCCTTGCTGATTCCAGTTATTTCTTCAAGATGTGTCTGAAGGTTCTCTATACTGTCTACCACGACCAAGATAACGACTGCATATCGGATGTTGTTGACTAATTGTTTAAGAATTTTCATGCCTGCCTCTTGAACTGAACGAGCTTTTTAGAATATAGCATCCGAAGAGTAGCTCAACAGAAGCGGAGACAGGACACATCCTTGTCTAACGCCTCTCATTATTTTCGTTTTTCGATGTTTTCCCATCAATATTGATTACCGAATTTTGATTCTAGTACAGATTGTTAAGAATTCTTGTCTTTACTTTTATGACTATATGAACTATAGTAATTCAGTTTACGATCAAGAGAAAAAATTACTCAATTTATTATACTTTCTTCAATTAATTTGCAGTTTTACCAAACAATATCGACCGTTGACACTACTCAGTATATATCACCACTACACCAAACACTTTATTTTTGCACTTGACGCGCGTTTCGCTAACCATGTTAGCTTCATCAGCGATGATTGACTGATAGTCAATCATCGCTCCTGATGAAGCTAACATGGTTAGCGAAAGGCGCGTTGAGCGCAAAAATAAAGTGTTTGGTGTAGTGGTGATATATACTGAGTACTGTCATTGTGCCAAAGATTCCGCATTCCCAACTTAATCGACAGTTGAAACAAAAATGTTGACCATGATATCCTAACTCAAATCTTATTAGGCCAACTGCTAGTTACTGCAAATTTCGATGATGTACGAGTAGAATGCAACAATTATAAAACAAAGATAATTTTCTAGGTTTATTTTTAAGTTTAGTTTTATTCTATTTAAATAAATTAAAATTTATCCATAACTAAAATTTCTCACATTTGTGAATACATTTGCCAAAAATTATACTTATTATATCTATGCACCACACCAGCAATTTCATGTAAACTTTAACGCTAATTTTTTAGTGTTCCGTAAGGAACACTTATAAGATCACTTCGGTGTCTGTCTGTCCGTCTGTCACACCCGATTTTCTCCGAAACTATTTGACATAAAGTTGAAATTTAGCACTAATATAAAAATTGATGAACCTGAGCGCTTCAAATAGTACGTATATTTAAAAAATATTTTAAAGTTTATTAAGTGAATAATATAAAAGGATGGCGATTATATATTTTCATTATACTTTAAATTATAAGAATTTTTTAAAAATATGTTTTAAATTTTAACATTATCTTTAAACGGGGGAAATGGACCACTGATGAAAACTATGGGTCCTCCATGTCTGCAAGAAAACTTTACAAAAAATAATGTAATAACTTTGTAACGGAATGGAATTTCCTTAAAAAAAATTTTTTTCAATAAGTCTTAAAAGTATAGAGAATAAAAATCTGCAACAAAAAATCAAATTTTTGAAAATTCCAAGTATATGTAACCCCTAAAAAGCAATCAAGGTACGGAACACTAATTGGGCAAGTCCGACTTTCACTTGGCCGGTTATTTTAATATAGTCATTCTATACTTATAACACTTCTGAGCATCACTATCAAAACTTTCTTTAATACAACCCTGTAATAACTATAATTTCAATGAGAACACCTGTAACTTAAATTAGTTACTTATTCTGATTAATACGAATATTAAGATTAGCAACACGAAATCCATAGTTGATCTTTACATAACATGTCATCCACTCTACTATTCAAAATGATTTATTATGGTTCATCCTTATTGGCACAGTTAATATAAAGGCATATGTAGTCTGTGCAGTAAAATTCTGGGTGTAAATTAATGGGTAATGAAGAACAATATCTAAAGATTATTGTTAAATTGTTTCTATGATATTATTACAGACGAATAAACTGATATAGGCTTTAAATTCAGATGGTCGGTTCTTAATGTGATGTAAATATCCCTAGAACCCAAGAACTGCAAACACGCCTATTTTATCAGCATATCATATGATAAGTTCTACATACTATTGAAGTATGGGTTCCCACATTGTAACTAAGTGGCCTCTATTGTCAAGTGTTTACCACTCATTTTTGGCTGTCTACAATTTAGATGTAATTACATATTCTGATAAGCACAAGAAGCACAAACTACACATGCTTCAGGAAGCTTCAGGAAAGATTGGTCTGAAAATCAATCTATCCAAGACCCAGTTTTATCATAAATCTTTTATTAAGTGACACTATAAAACTGAATAACGTAGAGGTCGAGCAAGTGCACCAATATAAATACCGACGAGATAACCCAACACATGAAATTCAACGGAGTATAGATCTCTCCTGGGCTGCATAGGGCAAACTGGCCTATATATTCAAATCTAATCTTCCTATGTGTTTAAAAGGAAAAATATTTGATAGATGCATACTCCCTGTTCTTATATACGGAGCCGATACTCTCACAATGACTAAGAAAAACGTCAATAAAATATGTGTTATGTAACGAAAAATGGAGAGGTCAATGTTAGGCGTTAATCTTAGAGATCACATCCCAAATCACATTATCAGGAAGAGAACAGGGGTACAAGACGCAGTCAAATTCATTCTACGCCTGAAATGGAACTGGGCTGGGAATGGACGATGGACAAAGAAAATTATAGAGGGGCAACCAAGATCCGAAGCCTATCAGAGTAGAGGTAGAACACCAAGTCAGTGAACTGATAATTTGAAAAGAGTGGCTGGAAATTGGGTACAAGCAGCCTAGAATAGAAAAAAGTGGCAAGACTTGAGGGAAGCTTTCGTCCAGCAGTGGACGGTATAAGTTGAAGATGATGACATATTCTGATTTCCGTCTATGGTTTTATCTGTAAACAAGGACTTTTATATCTAAGACAAATCATGCCATTTCTAAAATCGTGTCTTGCTAAATCAATCATCTACTTAAAATTGGATAAGGAATGGCTTAAGGACAGATGGAAAACACTGGTCTAAATTGCAACCCTGTCCGAAGTTCAGTGTGTCCTGACGATGGGAAAAAATGTTCCCTATATTACGTTCATGGCTGTTTTTGTAGTACAAACCACTCAGTATACTGTATGGGTGTTGTCACTTAACATATATTAATTATTATAACTGGCTGAGAAATGGCAAAAGCTGGGTGCTAAGTATATAGAAATTGCTGCTTCTCAGACATTTCGGTTTGACAATATACGATAAAATACTGTTATATGAACAAATACTTAAACCAGTTACTTGATATATATGGGATATAGCTCTGGGGTTGTAGCAAAAAGAAAAATGCCGCAAATCATCCAGAGATTCCAAAATAAAGTACTAAGGAATATAACCCATGATACATGGTACTTTAGAAATAGTGGCCTCCACCGCGACTTTGAAACTGATACCGTTAATCAGACTAACACTAAGTTCGCAAAGAGTTATGAGCAACGAATTTTTTAGCATGTAAACGTCGAGGTCATCTAGCTGCTCAACAATACACACCTAGAAAGAAGATTCAAGAGGACCAAGCCCTTCGAGTTAGTAAGACGATAGTGCAAAGCAGAGTATGGTGTGTACAATTACACGGTTATTCGTTATATAAATAAATTTTTAATTTCTAGGGAGTGCTGGTTAGTAGAGTCTTAGTTTTAAGACATACAATTGTAGTAATTTAAGATAGAATAATAATAATACTCATTGGTCAACTTTTGATCAGATTGTAATATCAATATATGATTCCTGAACGTTTATGTTATAAAAAAAATAGGTTAAGTTTTTTAACCATATTGTGAAAGCCGGTAAACCAAGGAGTCATTTAAATTTTGGAAGTCTGGCAACACTATAAACTTGATCAATTTGTTACTAGCTGATGTAATCATCCAGTTTTGATTATACGTTAGATGATTGGTGCTTTAATGTAAATATGCGGCTATGTGTCTAAAATCTATAAAAATACATGCCCGCTTTTTTGATAACATTGCTTCTAAAAAAAATTGCACTGCAATGCGCTTATTGGAAGGAAAACTTCTTCTTCTTTTTTCTGTTTTTAACTAGGCACTATTGCGTGTTTTCTTTGGTCCCTGATCTCTATATCATCACTTCATCTCTTTCTTGGACAAACAAACAAAAACAAAGTTTTTCTTCGACTGAAAACAGATGACCTCGAAATTTTTGTTTTTTTTTTTTTATACCAGATAAATTATTAAAGAGAATGCATTCGCCATAATTTCCGTTCAATCTACACCTTGTGAAGAATATTCCACAGTTTTTTCAAAATATTTTGATTAGTACTTTTCGAGATAATGCGACTTTTCGCAATTTTTTAAAAATAATACAAAGAAAAGTGTGCGTAAGTATTACATTAAATATATTTTTGAACTAGTGTTTTACATGCTTTCATTTGACACCCCACTTGATGACCTGGTAATTTTTTTTTCACTCCCGATTTCACCCCCCGTTTTGCCAAAATCTCATTTGGCATCTTCAAGTGCTCTTGTTGCTGCTGCTTCAAGCTAGCTGAGTTACCTTCGAGCGGCGGCAGAAGCAAGAGCACTTGAAGATACTAAATGAGATTTTGGCGAAATGTCGTGCAAATTTATTGTTAGACGAATGGATTGACACCCGGAATTTTAATGTATTATATATATATATATATATATATATATATATATATATATACATATATATATATATATATATATATATATATATATATACGTATATATATATATATATATATATATATATATATATATATATATATATATATATGTATATATATATATATATATATATATATATACATATATATATATATATATATATATATATATATATATATATATACGTATATATATATATATATATATATATATATATATATATATATATATATATATATATATATATATGGAGACTCTAACTGATCTTCGAAGGTAGTCCTAGATAATTTGTAGATAAAAGTTATCTAACTATATTTTTGTTAATTTGCTAGACTTCACTTCCATAAGCTAATTTACTTTTCACGATGGTATCATATATTTTTAATTTTATTTTCTTTGAGACGTTGTTTTGCCATAGCTTTACTTGAGATTCTGCTCCTTTACATAAATCTTGTATGGCTCTTACTATAGTGGCATTGATGCTGGTTTGCTACAGCCTTTGCCAAATCAACAAAAATTAAGTGTGTTTACTATGTGTGTTTCCCTATTAACTGATGTTCTTTTCTCAAGTAGTTGGGTAATACAGAAGATATAATAAATCTTCCTGCTCGAAAGCCTGATTGCTCTTCTGATTGATAATGTTGATAATAATCATGTAGTACCAGCTGATTTAATATTTTTCCCACAAACGGCTAACTGACCAGATTACAGACAAACCTCTATAGTTCGACCATTCATCCTTTTTTCCCTCTCTTATGTAGAGCTATTTTTCATTCCGACGGCACATCTTTCCCATTGATAATTGATTTTACTGATCCACCCTATATTAAATGGCCAAATATTCTTTAAATCGATCTGCTAATTTGCTCAAAATACATCTTGTCAGAACCACCGTAACTTATTCCATATATGAGGGCTATATGATAAGTATTTATCCTCGGTCAGAGATGCGGCTACTATTTAAAAAATTATATTTTTCGTAAACAAAACCTTTCACAAGAATCCTGTCAAATTTTCAAGTCGCTATTTGATTTAGTTTGTAAGTGGCAGCTATTTAAATAGAACAACTTTTGTGATTTTACAACGATGGGAAAAACTGAATATCGGAACAGTGATAAAATATTTGTTTTTGAAAAAAGAAAACGAACGATAAGATAAAAGTGGAACTCAGCGAAGTTTATGGGGGGGACTCTGCACCTTCGTTATCGACCATAAAATATTGGACAGCTAAATTCAAACGCGGACACAAAAACATTTTTGATGAAGAAGACGTCCAGGTCGTCCAAATGAGGACACCACATCAGAATTGATTGAAAAAAAATCCTTGATATAGTGATAAATGATCGGACAGTGAAAGTGTGTGAGATTGCTGAGACAGTGGGCATCTCAATTAAACAGGTGCAGAACATTTTAACAACTCGTTTGGTATTGGATCGTCCTTGAAAAAAAAGCATCTGCATTTGGAGAAAAAAAAAATCTTTCAAGACAATGCACGCCTGCAAATTTATGTAATCGCTACGGTAAAATTTCTTGAATTAGAATACGAATTGTTTCCGCATCCACCATATTCACCAGATCTAGTTCCAGTGATTACTTTCTATTTCCGAATGTGAAAAAATAGCCTGGCGGAAAAAAATTTGGCTTAAACGGTGAGGTGATGGCTGAAAAAAACGCCTATTCTGAAGGGGTGGAGAAGTGGTATTTTTTAGATGTAATACAAAAGATAAAAAAAAGTTGAACTAAGTGTAACGAGTTAAAAGGAGATTATGTTGAAAAATAAAATATATTTTACACATAAAAATGTTTTTTTCTTGTCATACAACCCTCATATTTAATTTTTTTCTATGGTGCTTTTCAAATTATCTGATAACTTATAGACTAACGTAAGACCTACGATATTAAACACCTTATAGAACCACTAGAAACATCACTTTGAAATATACTGTTAAGACATAGTTTGTCTTAGTTTTTTCTTTTATGGGTCTAGCACACGTGCTGCAGGGAAGTCCCTAAAGCACTCCAGGAGCGCCATATGTGCGGAAAAAAGCGATTCACGTTGTTCTTGAATCGCTGTAAATTGTACTCGGTGGGAAACACGGAGCTGGGCAAATTATTCCAAAGGGATGACGTTCTCCGTATAAAAGACTGCTTGAAAAGCGTTGTACGCGGAGTAGCAAGCTGCCTCATACGGATGTGAAGCACCAGCGCGACGTGTATTTCTAACATGCACCGCTTTGGGAGAAATTAAGCGGGCTACATCCTTCGAACACTTTCCATGAAAATACTTGTAGAACAGACTCAAATCGCCAACCGTTCTTCGATGTTCCAGCGAATCAAGGCCGCCGATCAATTCCGGGTCCCCAATCAGACGGACCGCTCTTCTCTGAACAGAATCCAACAAATGCAGTGTATGTTTGGGAGCGAAGCCCCAAACGTGGGAGCAGTATTCCATAGTTGGACGAATGTAAAGAATTAACAGTTGTTGTGGGGTGTAAAGCTTTCTGGTTCGAAATAATATTCCCAACTTTTGAGAAGCTCTCCTTGCTATGCCTGCAACATGTTCATGCCAGGACATATTTGCTCCCAAACTAACGCCCAACAAATTGTGCGACGATGCTAGGGGAATGGAGTGCCCCGACATAACTATGTCGGGTTCAGCAACGTTAACTTTTTAGAAAAAAAAAAACTGCCGCCTGGGCTTTTGTAGCGTTAGATTCCACTTGGTTACTGTCACCCCAGGATAGAATTTCTTCCAGGTCTTTGTTAAGTTGAACGACCTCCTGCTGGCTGCGGATATTCGCCTGAGCAGCCGATGTCCGAGCGTTCAAGGTGAATGAAGAGACAAGCGTACTGTCATCTGCAAAGCTGTAGATTGGATTCCCGGTCTTTTCCAGCAGATCGTTAATATAGATGAGAAAGAGAGTATGGAGCCTTGGGGCACACCGGCGTTGATAGTGAAGGTGTTAGAAAGAAATCCGTCGACCGCCACTCATAAAGAACGCTCTCTGAGGAAACATGAGAGCCACAAACAGAACTTTTCAGACATACCACAAGAGCATAGCTTAGCCAACAGTCCATCGTGCCAAACACGGTCGAATGCCTTGGATATGTCAAGAGCAACCGCTCGAGATTCTCCAAAGTGTTCAATTGCGTTGTTCCAAACATGTATTACATAAGTCCTCCTGTTGATCTATGTTTACGAAAACCATATTGGTGATCGCTAATAATATTGAATCCTTCAAGATATTTTAGAAGATGCTCATTGATAACCTTTTCCATGACTTTCGATATTATTGAAAGCAGTGCGACTGGTCGGTAGTTATTTGGCAAGGTCTTCTTGCCTTTTTTAGGTATCGGCTGAACCGTGGCACATTTCCAGCAGGACGGAAATATTCCCTTTCTGTAGGATAGGTTAAAAAGTCTACAGAAAACTGGTAGTAGTTCCCTTGCACAGTTTTTGAGAACAATAGCAGGTATTCCGTCAGCGCCAGAAGCCTTCTTGGTGTCTAGTTTCATTAAAATACAATGATGTTTAACAACGAAGTATGATATAGCATGCTCCTTTAATTTTTACTTAGCACAAAGCTCTCTTTGCTATACATGAAACATGTTCAGGTCAAGAGATATTTGCTCCTAAGTTAACGTCCAGCAAATTGAGTGACGATGCTAGAAGAATGGAGTGTCCCGATGTAATTATGCTGGGTTCTACCACGTTAACTCTTTTAGAAAAAAACTGCCGTCTAGGTTTTTATAGCGTAAAATTCTACTTGGTTTCTTTCAGGTCTTTGTTAAGACTTGTTGTTGTCTGTGGATGCATCAGTAGCTGATGTTCGACCTTTCGTGCGAGTAGTTTATATCTTAGAGCTTAAACAGGACGTTCAGGTTTACTTAGTAAAGTGTGTAGTTAGGTATGTGAATTTATTAGCTGGTAATATTGAAATATTATAGCTAATTTATAACCTGCAATTTCCTGCAAGCAACTACATGGCTGATGGGCTATTATTGGTTTATCACATAATTTCTGAGTTTATTGCCCATATGACAATTATGCACTAATTTGTGTATCGTCATATCCGAAAATCCAGTTGCTAGGTTTGCGAACGATTATCAGCATAGAACAATAATAACATCAACATAAACCGCTGACAAAATTAAACAATATGGCATCCGAGCAGCTTATTCCAACCTGAGTAAAACAAAATATGTTTAAGAGATATCTTTTGTTTTAATCTCCAAACGAGGAATAGAGCGTTTAAGAAATCCACTGTGACATGAAAGATTATTTGTGCCCAAAATTCGACCAAATGTCATTTATTGACTTTTTTTTGATTTTATTAGACGATACTTGTTAGAAATTTATTATCATAAAAATATAGAAACACTCTAGTTTCAATTTCCAAATTATTTATTTTAACCACTTAACAGTTGTTTCAAACACACAGTGTTTTCTTCAGAAGTGTATTAAGAGTAACTAAACTATTTTAAATGGTAATGTAAGTAATATGTTCCTTAAACTATAATTTATACCTGTTTTGGGTTAATGATTTTATTAAATTATGTACAGTTATATTATTTTTATAAAGTATAAATCCATGATAGAATTTTTGAGAACTAATATAAATTGAGTAAGGGAGAATGATTTAAATTTACTTGTTCGTTTAATAGCTGGTTGGAATTTTGACGTTTATTAATTTCAAGATTTTTAAAAGATTTAATTTTTTGGATTTATTTTGAATATGTAGAGTTTTAAGTTCATCTTCGAAATTGTGGAATTCATTAATTACATGGGTAGCATAATGTGAGTTGCTATTGTTTTTTAAATAACTGTATTTCTGTTCTTTAATACGGGTTTCAAGTGGTCTACCAGTTTGTCCAACATAGTTTTTGGTACAAGATCCATAATTTAATAAACATACGCCTGATTTTTTAATTTTATTAGATTTAGATTTGTTATTCAGAATTATATTTCCTAGAGTGTTATTAATTTTAAATGCTGTTTTTTTGTTATTTTGTGTTAATTGTTTGGAGATTTTTTTGATGATTTTTCCTGTATAAGTAAGTGTATTATGCTTTACTTTTTTGTCAACTGTCATAGGGTAAATAAGTGAGACTGCTTGTTTAAACGATTTTTTATGTAGAATGTTGTCAATAATGTTAGGGTGGTATCCGTTATTAACTGCTATTTGTTTAATGATGTTTAGTTCTTTGTTAAAAATAATTTTTGACATGGGAATGTGTAATAATCTATGGATAAAGGAATTGAATGCTGCCATTTTGTGAGTGTAACGGTGTGATAAACTATTGTAAATAACTGTGTCCATATGTGACGACTTATAAAAAATAGAAAAATCATGCATATTATTTATTTTTGATATAGACAGATCTAAGAAATTGATCGAATTATTGGTTCTAACATAAATTTAATATTGGAAAGTAAATTATTTAAGAAATTAAGGAAGATAGTTAGTTGTCTATCAGTTTCAGTAAAACAAAAAATGATGTCATCGACATATCTATACCAATAAATCAAATTTTTACTAATTACATTTTGATGTATTTTTTGTTCTAAATGGTTCATAAATATTTTAGCTAGTAAAGGACTTGAAGGGTTACCCATAATTAAGCCTTCTTTAGAGGAATAAAATTTATTGTTGAATTCAGAGTAGTTTTTCTCAAGACAGATAGTAATTCTACAATATCTCGTTTAACTATTTAATTTACTTTATTTCTAATTAAAAGCTTATCTGCTAAATCTATTACATCATATGGAGGAATGCTTGGGAATAAGTTTTGTGCGTCAAAGGAAATAAGTCTAGATTTTCCCGGTAAGTTAATATTCTTAATTTTATCTACTAATTGATAGGTGTTTGTAATACTGTATTTTGAATTACACTGACAATATTGTCGTATAATATGAATACGAGGCTGGTTTGAAAAGTCCGTGCAAAAATAAAAACTACTTATATGTTTGGGGTAAACCTTTTTTATTTTTCGACATAGTCTCCTTTTAGGCTTATACACTTCGTCCAACGATGTTCTAGTTTGTTGATCCCTTCCGAAAATCCTTGCGGATAGCTTTTTCATGTCCAAATGTTTATGCAAAATATTATGTACCCGTTCAGTCGAGATGCCCACAGCACTAGCAATCTCACGCACCTTAACTCTGCTGTCATCCATCACATGGATTTGAACAATGATTTCTGGAGTCGTAACCTCCACAGGCCGTCCAGAACGTTCAGCGTCATTTGTGCCCATATGGCCAGTCCGAAAAATTTTGAAACCACTTATAAACTGTTCTAATCGAAGGTGCAGAGTCACCATAATGTTTATCAAGCTTCTCTTTAGTCTCCTGAGGCGTTTTGCCTTTCATAAAGTAATGTTTAATCACCACACGAAATTCTTTTTCGTCCATTTCTTGCAAATCACTCGACTTCCTTGATTCACACGAATGCCAAACACAAAGAAATAGACCAATATGGCTGAAACTTGGTGTGCGTTCAATCAAGAGATGCTACTAACTAAACATGACCTCGATACGCGCCGGTGGTGCCATCTCTCGGACTTTGCACGGACTTTTCAAACCAGCCTCGTAAGTTTATGCTATAATCTAACTGATGGTGCAGTAACAAAAGAAACCACAGGTCTAATCGGAAAATCATTTTTATGTAATTTCATTAGAGAGTATAACTTTGGAGTTTGAGGATTCATTATGGTTAGATTACGGTTTCCAAAATCACTGAAAATTGTAAGCTCTTTCAAAGTAGATTTGAATAGTTTTTGGTAGATATTTGTTAGATCATTATTTAGAGTTTGATATTTGTCTGTATTCAGAAAAGAAAGAGTTTTGAATATGTATTGTTCTCTAGAAATAGCTACTATAGATTTACCTTTATCAGCTCCGGTGAATAGAATGTTGTTTTTTGTTCAGCCTTTATTTTGATCGATGTCGCTGTCTTATGCTCTATAGCATGTTTTTGTTTTGGTAGATTGGAAGGTTCTTTTTCACTATTATTGGCAATCATATATTTAATATCTGGGTCTAGATTGGATGATGCCCCTGAGACCAGAGTATACTCTCCAAAGGTTTTCGAGATATCCTGACCTGAAAATGCAAAAAACACGTTTTTTGCTATATTCGGGATTATATTACACCGCGAATTAATTTTTCTCCACAAAATTCGTTGCGGCATATGAAAGTACTACTCTTCTCCATTAAAATGCATTTTGAATTTTTCAGATATCTTATTTCTTCTCGCAGAAATCATCTTTCTAGTAGCAACATTGTTTATTTGTTATCATATATGGTGTCCCATTTTAATGTACCAGGCTTCTTAATTTTTTTATGTCAACTTTTAGTAAACCTGAACTAGTTAATTTTAACGGATGATTTCTCCGAGAAGAAATAAAATATCGGAAAAATTCAAAACGCATTTTGAAGATGAAGAGCAGTACTTTCAGACAGCGTAACGGGTTTTGTAGAGAAAAATTAATTCGCGGTATAATATATTGCCGAATGTAGCGAAAAACCATATTTTTTTGCATTTTTAGGTTAGGATATCTCGAAAACCTGATGCCATGGAGCAATTCTGAGGTCGAATTTGGATTCAGTGCACTAAAAACCTTCGAAAAAGTATAGTCTGGTCTCAGAGTTTTGAAAAATGTTGGCCTATGTAATTGTAAAAAATTATAATAAAAAAATCATCGCAGGCGTGTCGCAATAATTAGATTGTGTTAAATTAAAGTGACTTTCCGAAATTTTACCTATAGTTGCATGATAGGACATGCTCTTTAGTCTTCAATACTGAATTACCGGCCAGGTCTGCAGAAGTATAAGCCTATTATTTCTTCCCAATAGGTGCTCACTGCGGACTGTGACTCATTGTAATAATCCCCTGTATGTTCATTAATGTTGCTAGCGTGTTTACAAATTTGGATTGATTTTCTAATCTTTCGCTTCTGTTCGATATATCTTTTCCCTTTCTTATATCTAACGAATTCTCTAGTTTTTTTCCACAAATATCGTACTAAAAGAACAGGTAATATTAACCTGTTCAGTCTGTAAACGAACTGTATATTTCTTTCATTCGATTCATTAGTTTCTTTGGATGTTTAACTCCTTGGAATATTCAGTTTACAGAAATTCAAGATATTGTTTCTTTCAAAAATTAAATTTATCCATAACTTTTGGAACTATATTAATATAAACATATAATAAAAGACTGTTCTTATTCAATTTTTACTGATTTATTTATAAATTTTTGATGACGCTTTTCGTTGTCGATGCAGCTTCGTCGGATCTACATTTGACGCCGAAAATGTATAGCCGACGAAGCTGCATCGACAGTGTAACGCGTCATTAAAAATTTATAAATAAACCAGTGGAAATTAACTAAAATCAGTCTTTTATTATATAATTATAATGAATTTCCAACAAGTAGCAGCTGCAACCATTCGAAACTACATTAATATGTAAATGAACATTCATCAACTAATTAATGTTTTCAAAATTAATCGATATTAGGCGCTTTTCTAGCTGATTAGCAGTCAGAATTTTAATATGGATTTACCTCTAGATATATTAGGTTTTACCCTACACAGTACTGCAGGTAAATTAACTGAATTACTCAAAAGATTTAACACTTTCACAATTGTTTTTACTGGTTTTTAGGCGTTGTTTGTATTCATCAAAAAATACAATTACTTTACAAACTGAAAAAGTTCACGAAATTCCCTATCCTTGTAATTTAGTGAATGTGGAAAAAAGTGAAAGATGTGCGAGTTGTACTTGCACAATTAGTATTCCGTACCGTGGTTGCTTTTAAAATAAAACAAAATCTTTCCCTAGGCTAAGTTAATTAGGTCCCTGACATCTTAAGATCCAATATATATTTTCACTTTTTATCTTAGTCAATAATGAATAATAGTTATAGCATCTTGGCTACCTGATATCCAACAATTCAATCGAGCTTACTAAATTTTTGTTTAATTATAAACAAATAAAATAAAATTACATCTTGGTATAAGTGCGACTTGCCACTCGGTTACAGTAATGTACATTTAAAAATATATTACACAAACCTTCACCATACGGCAAGGAACGTAGTTTTCACCAGATAAATTATCGAATATCATGTACTCGTGATAATTTTCGTTCAATCTAAACTTTATGGAGAACTTTCCAGATTTTTTTCAAAATTTTTCTATCAGTAATTTTCGTCTATGTTAGGAATGTGGAATCTTTGGCATAATCTATTTAAACTTTGTATGGAACAAAATTATTTTCATTATAACGGTCAATTTTATGTTCAGAAAGAAGGAACAGCTATGGGTAATTGCTTATCACCTTTCATAGCCAATTGATTCATGAGTAAGTTTGAAACCGAAGCCAGTCAAGAATTTAAGTATTTCCCAAGGGTATGGTATAGGTATATGGATGATGTTTTCGCGATTTTTGATGCAAAGAAAGCAATTAAATAGATTCCATTAAATTCACTTACGAAATTGAGAACAAAGGACAACTGCCTTTTTTAGATATTTTAATTATTAAAAATAATAATAAGTTAGAATTTGATATCTATAGAAAAGACATAGTAGCAGATAGATATATTCTTAATGATTCATTTCATTACAAACAATACAAACTAGCCGCATTACATTTTTAGTTCATCGTTTGGTCACTTTTCCTCTGAATAGAGCAAACTTCATTAATGAAAGGAGTCGTATTAGAAATATAACTAGAGCTAATGGTTATGACGATGACCTAGTAAACAAGTTAATAAATAGACATAAGTTCAGGTTAAATATTCAGAATTCCACCTTTTTTACACGCGAAAAAAATAAGGCCAAGTATGTCTCCATACCATATAATCCGAAATATAGCAGGGGACTCAATAAGGTATTTAATAAGGTAGGCCTCACTTTAGTCTATAAGTAACAGACAATCTGAGGAATATCTTAGGAAATTCCAAAGATAAGATTCCTAGTTGTGAGAAAAGTGGAATTTATCAAATTAGTTGTAATGATTGCGACAAAAGGATGTTGGACAATTAAAAAGGTCAATTAAAACACGATTTAAAGAACATTTAGCACATTTAAAATACAGTGGAACAGAAAAGTCTAGCATTACCGAACATGTCCTTGAAGCTGATCATACTGTAACATTAGATAATCTAAGATTAATTAAAAATGTATCTGATAGGAGATTGTTGAACGCATACGAAAGTATGGAAATTATAAAATGTAAAAGTAGATTAAATAAAGACAGAGGGCCTAGTCCTTATAGTCCCCTTTACTGGTTACTTGACCGGAACTGATGGCCTCGTCTATGCCGTTAGTTCCGCCTGTTCAGGTGTTAGGCTAAGTATAAATAGGGTAGATTTGTAGTTTAGCTTTAGTCAACCATCGCAACTGATGAAGCTAACATGGTTAGCGAAACGCATGTCAAGTGCAAAAATAAAATGTTTGGCGTAGTGGTGATATATACTGAGTAGTAATTTTCGAGATAAGGGGGGACAGCTGTTTTTAGTAATTTTTTAAAAATAATACAAAGAAAAGTGTTGGCAAATATTACATCATATATATTTTTGCACTCGTGTTTTCGCAAGCTTTCATTTGACACCTCATTCGATAATCTTAGAAATTTTTTTTTCACTTCCCTCTACAAGCTAACCTCTTAAGTCAAAATTTAACGGCTTTAATTGGACTGTCAATTCCTATATTTGTGCTAAATTTCAACTTTCTCTGTCAAATAGTTTCGGAGAAAATCGGGTATGACAGTCGGTCAGACGCCGAAGTGATTCCGTACGGAACACTAATAAATAAATTGTTGAACATTAGCATTGGCTAACATACGATCAACTCAACAGAAAGCGAAGTTCTTGTTGTAATATTTAATTTTTAGAAACGAAGATTAGGGCGTCAATTACAATTTACAAACACCCCTAGACAATAGTGGAGATATGTGTTACCGTCTGCATTATACGTGACAACGAAATATTAAACTAAGCCACGGTTTGGTAAGCATCAGTTAAGTTAAATATTTCGTTTATACATTCTTTTATCAACAGAAAGCTTTAAAATAATATAGGACAGTTCATTTCCTGATAACTTATATGCCTTCTGTGCTCAGATGACTGGAGTCCGTACGATATCCTGTTCACTCCAAGAAATATATTTGTACTTTTAGTGGAAAGTCTGCGAACGGAAAATTCCAGTAAGTTAGTACGATAGTGGTCAATATTAAACTTTTTGTTCCATTTTTGTTTACCGGTTGGAAGTAGCTAATACCTTATTGAAAATTAAATTATAAAATATAAACCACGCAACAATTGGACAGGTAAAATTGTGAGGAATTAGTGAGGTAGCAGATTAGTAACATGACGACCTTGACGTTATCCAACAGCTTGGCTAACTACAATTTATTTCGCAAAGTGGGTTTAGAGTGCAGAAGTAATATGACTGTTGTGGCCTGTCACAATAGCCTCAGCATAAATAATTTCATGCAAATATCTGCACGAGAATATATATTAATGAAAGTTTTCGTAAATTAAAGTAACCTTTTCGGCAAGTTTAGTATGTGAGGTTTTTCATTTATTGGAACCTACAAAACACCAAATTGCGTTGCTATGATAAAATTGTGCATAAGAAGAGTAAAACTGTTTTGTTAGTGTTTGTTTATGCACAAGCGGTAAAAAACTAGTTGAAATGTTGACAAATAAACGGTTTTATTGAAAAAGCATAAAAAGATCGTTTTATTTCGTGAACATTGTATTACTTTTGAAAACGAAAAAAAACACAGAGTTTCAAATTTAAAACGGTAGGTGAAAAAATTCAGTAGTCAATAATTTTGTATTATAGTAAATTACTTATAAAACACTTATAAAATCGCTTCGGTGTCTGTCCGTCTGTCTATCTGTCTGTCACACCAGATTTTCTCCGAAACTATTTGACATAGAAAGTTGAAATTTTGCACTAATATAGGAATTAATGGCCCCAGCAGAGCCGTGTAGTTTTGGAAGATAAATTTTGACTTAAAGGGCTAGTTTTAGGTGGTGAAATCCGAAATTAAAAAAAAATTACCTGATCATCGAGTAGGGTGTCAAATGAAAGCTTGAGGAAACACGAGTTCAAAAATATAGGATGCCCCATATGTATGGAGTAATAATTACACAGCATTTATTAATTAGTGTATCAAAAAAATGTTTAAGTAAAAGTTATAGAGTGTTATACCGTGTACATGCTGACGTTGACAATAAAATGTTTTGAACTATCAGTTCGAAGAGATTACGCTGCCTTGATTTTTTTTTTTAAATGGAAAGCCCTGTATAATATTTTATTTTTGAGTCCTACTAAAAATTCTAGATATTATTTGTCTAACATACCATACGTATAAATTGAACTGTTTTGGAATTAATGTCATTTGAAATCTAAAATAAAAAAAGACTAAAAACTATTAATTAATATATAATTATTTTTAAGGTAACAATTGCTGAAAATGCCTACCGTTAACAGCAAGGCAATAACCCAATCTGTTAAAAACAGCTTGAGCAGAATTTTGCAGAGAATCCGGGGTGATCTGTGCTACTTCATATTAAATTCTTTGTTGTAAATCTTCTACAGTTTCAGGTTCGCTAAACTTTGGTTTTCAAATGACCCCATAAAAAAAATCGAGTGGGTAAGGTCAGGACTCCTTGCAGGCCATTCTACAGCACTCCTTTTGCCTAGCCACTAATTAGGAAAAATCGCATTCAAATATCTACGAACATTGATTTCATAGTGAGGAGGTGCTCCGTCCGAGTTTTTTGTGTCGAGTCCACATTTTGTCTTAACGGAAGAGTAACAGGTATAACTGCCGGTACTGGTTTACTGAGAATTCCCACTGGATAATCGACAGTCATTCTCAAAGACCACAAAAGTTAAACGTGTGGGCAGGGATTTGTGGACGTCATATCATTAGTCCCTTTTTTATTGATGGCAATCATACAGGACAGCGGTATTTACAATTACTCCAAGAGCAAGTTACTCCAACTTGTGCAGGTCTTTTTCCCGATAAAAATAATTTGGATATCCCTAACAGAATCTGTGGTATATTTAATTTAATACTTGCTCACACTTTTCTTTGTATTATTGTAGATTGAACGAAAATTATCACGAGTGATTCCTCCAATAATTTATCTGATATATAAAAAAAAACAAAAATTTCAAGGTCATCAGTTTTCAACAAAAATCGGAAACAAGCTTTGTTGAAAACTCATTTAGGGTGTCTCTTGTGAAGTTATTGATTATTTTATACCTCCGTAACAAAAATTTTTATTTTAAAAGCAATCAACGTACGGAACACTAAAAGCGCAAGTCCGACTTGCACTTGGCCGGTTATTTTTATTTCTTGTCTTCTCTGACGATTCATTATCGATGAATATGATAGTATCACCTGATTATTCAATGTAAGGTCTTTTAAGGGAAGATGAGTCGTTAGAATTTTGTCGGAGAATTTAAAATTTGAATTTGTATTTTGTAGAAGGTAAGGGGCTTAAAATATAGATATTTCAATAAAAAAAACTCTTGGTAAGATGTAGATATTTTTGTTTAAATCTTATTTTAATCAGTTTTTGCATTTACAAGATCATTTTTAAAAGTCATTTGATTTTCTTTGAATAATAAGATAGTTTTTTATATTATGCTGTATTAATATAACCTTCTATATCTAATGTCGGTGCTACACAGGATGTTCTTTTTTTTAATAACATCTCTTTTGCCATCGGAGAAGCAGCGAGTTTGTCATTAACTAATAGAAATCAGTATTAACTACTACAAATGAACAACGTCTATATTTCAGCAGTGACCCACTGTTCTCTTATTTGCTAATCCAACTCGGGACGCATTTCACCGTATCACCTTCAACGAGCTAGGATCTACAAACAAGAACACAAGACTCAGTACAGTAACTTCGTATCAATTTCTAAAAGTGAACAAATTCTATATTTCAACAGTGAATCACTGTTCTCTTATTTGCCAGTCCATCTCGGGACGCATTTTGCTGTGTCATAGTTCATTAGCCGAGCTAGGATTGACAACAAAATGATTTTTAGTAGTTGGTACTGATTTTTATATGCGCAGGGTGGAATCCTGACGGTAATTGTTACTGGCTTAGTTGGACAATCTTCTGTCGGTCTGTGACCTTAAACGCTGCCGACGAAATGCAGCAGGAGCTTTTAAACTTTAGGCTTTCTTCAGCAAGATATATAATTTACTCTATCTTTCCGAGGTTAACTAATCAACATTTTAAAATTTTGAATTTTTTTGCTCGAAAAATAAAGTACTTCTTAAGGATAAAAATTACAAATTTTGTAATTTCCTGCTATGTATTTCTGGATCTTAATTACTCTTGAAGCGGTTCATATACAACAAAATTGCCGGTTATTTACCAAAATTTAGTTTCTTGTAAAATCCATATTTCAAATTCATTCATCAGTGACTACTGTAATTGAGATTGGTGTCAATGAAAAATTCATATGAATTCTGAGTTCTTGGAACATAAAAACATTGCACCCTCTGCTATTACTTCACGCAACTCCTAATCTATTTACAGATACAGATGTAAAAAATATTCAAATTTAATTCGCGTTGTTAGGAAAAATATAGAATAATACTGGTTAAATCCCACAAAGTATATCGATCCTCAGTCGTTTTATCTTGTTTTCTTTGAGTGATATCGCTTTGAGTCAATAGGTTTCCTTCTTATTTTAAGTAGTGTATGTTAAATATATTTGTCGATATCTCATTGTGTTCACTGTAGTGTCAATAGACAGACAAGTGATAGACGTAGACACGCCAGTAGAAATGGGGAAACATTTTCGTGATGTATTAAACACAAATACGACTCATCCTTTAATAGGAGAAATAAAAAATATATATTTGAACATTTCTTATCGCTAAGGAAATACCATCTTTTGAAATAGTAAAATGTAAAAACTGAAGATCATTTCACACAGTTACTGTAAAATTTTATTAAAATTTAAATAAACAGGTTAAGATCGTACAGAAATAAGTCGAGTTATTAATTTTTTGATAAAATATAAAAAGTAAATCCCAAGATATAAGAGTCTGACTTTTTGCTTTTTCAGTGGGGCAATAAACGACCCTATTAAGTTTTTGTGCATAGTTGCCAGGTATTACGATAAACGTATTTTTTTATTTTACCTGCTTTGTATACCGCCCTCACTTGCCCTTGTAATCATATTAGATCTATTTTTACCTATATATTTACCACCTGGCAACCCGCTTTGGAGCCCTTTAAGAATTTGATAATATAGGCCTAATGACCACAGGTCCCCATTAAGATACTTTTTATTATTTTTATTTTTAGTTTTACTTACAACTTACAACGTAACGGTTCTATTTTAATTATGTGGCGTCCGTGGGAAAATTGCAATAGGGGCTATCGCAAGAGAAAACATTTATTACTGGGCGCTAAACAAATAGTGAAAAATGTTTACGACAGTTTGGTAAAAAGAAATTTGAATAAAGAAAGTGCTTTGCAAGAAACCATCACTCAGGAACAGGAAAAAACGGAAAGATTTTCAAATGCATCATGTAGACGATTGTGAAAAAGACGTCATCAGGAAAAAAATATATTCTATATATGAAGAGCAGTTGGTGCCGACACTAGACAAAATAAAATTATGACTGGTGCAGCACGGGTCCAATATACGTGGCCAATCATCCCTTCACAGAATTCTCTTAAGAATGGGATTCACGTTCCGAAAAATCAACAAAAAACAAGTAGTGTTGAAGTCACAAATATTACGAATCTTGCGATATACTTATTTACAATAAATTAAAAATTCTCGATCAGAGAATTGGCCAAGAATTTACCTTGACGAAACATGGTTCGATACCCATGACACCACTGTGCAAAACGGGTGGATTGACAGTAGTACAAAATGTCAGACTAACGCACTTTCAAATAAAGGTAAACGAATAACCATTTTGCATGCTGGATCTGAAAAGGGATGGGTTTCAAATTGTCTACTATTATCTGCGAAAAACATAAACGATTCTAATTTAGACTATCACTAAGACGCGACCGCAGAACTTTTTGAAAATCGGTTTCAGAATTCTCTTTTTGCCAAATGTTCCCAAACAGAATGTTATAGTTATGGATAATGCAAGTTACCATAGTCGCCTACTAAATAAGGTTCCTAATGCAGACAACACCAAATCGGAAATACAGGAATACATGTTAGAAAATAACATTTAGTTTGACTTTAGTTATAAAAAGTGATGTTTTGGAAGATTTGAAAGACTATAAATTAAAAAAGAAATATCTTTGTGATAGTATGGCTGAGAAAATGGGGACACACTGTTTTGCGGCTTTCTCCGTATTATTGTGTTCTTAATCCAATTGAACATATTTGGCATCAAGTTAAATAAAAAATAAGGGCACAAAATGTTTCTCTACTTTAAGCGTGGCAGTGGTTGAATTAGTAAAAAAAGTTATAAATGATATACCTTGTGAAAGCTGGAAGAATTCCATTCAGCACGTTGTTAAAGTTGAAGATTCATATATTTATGTAAATAATATAAAAGTACTGATAATTACCTTAGCTGATGACAGCGATAGTGAAACCGAATTAGGCTTAAGTTTAAAATATATTTATATTTATACAATATGTATATATATATATATACATATTATATTTGGGACATTATATATAGGATATTATATTTTGGGACAAGCTATACATTTATACTAACTTGAGGTGATACTAGTCAGAATGTTTTTCAAGTTGGAGTAGTATTTCACACGGAATATAGTATTCACTATAAAAAAATTTTAACAAAAAAGAAACGATTTCAAAAAGCAGCACACAAAATTTTGTCACTGTAAAGTAAAAAATAATGTTTTTGAAACACTCGTAAAATACCTCTAAGATAAGATATTGCTTTAATTTGACAATTCGGTTATTAATTCTGTATAAACTAATCCTGTAAATGTTAAAAACAGCTATTATTTATTATTATGATTTCTTTATAAAAAGAGATCTTTTGAAGTCAACAATTTTTTGTATCAATGTCAATTTTTTTGCATATCTTATTAAGTGCTTCTTTTTGACCTACTCGAATAAATTTAGCACCATTGACTTCCAGTATAAGTTAGATAATGAAGATATTGCACGCTGTAATACTTTTAAGGACTTTGGAATTATTTTTAATCCGAAACTTTCGTTCGCCCATCATATTAATTGGATCTGCAGTACTGCTAAGTATATTAGGCAGGTAGAGAATGTTGAAAGAAAGTTTACAAAATTTCTTATATTAAAATATGATGGAGTGTAGCCTGATACGATTGTCCAGCTACTTTTATTAACGAATCCAAGAAATTACATCGGGTCTGTTTTCCTATAAAATTGTGTAAATCTCTTATTAACTCTCCTGACTTATTGTTGCAAGTTACGTTCCAAATAAATTGGTCAGAACCTCTTCTCTTTTCTATTTATTTGCGGCATAAACTAATTTTCTCATCAAAAGACCACTATGCTATGAGTGTTTTTGACATTACTTGTAACAACATTGACGTGAGCTACCTGTCATTTGCATAATTTGTCAAAGTGTATTTTAATTTAAATTTTCCAGTTTTACTTAATTTTATGTGATTTTAATATTATTTGTCTCCTTTGTACTATACCAATACTTTACTTTCCTTTTTTCTTTTTTTTTTCTCTGTCTCCTATTACGTTATTTATGCTTAATTGTCTTCTAAATGGTACATCTGTTGGATAATAAAGATTATTATTATTTTTGTTCTTCTTTCTCACATTTGGTCAGTGTGATTCCATGTTTGGCCTAAGCTAAGTTAGCACAAACGCTATTGCCATTTTCTATTAAGGAATGACCTGACAATTTTACATGTTTTAAAAATCACTGACTTTTGAATGTTTTTGTGTATATTTGTGTTTAGTTCTTATTTTACTAAGTGTGGTGTGAATGTTGTTGGTGTAAGGCCTGTGGCTGATATGACGACGGGGACAATGATGACTTTTTCTTGTTTCCATAACCTTTTTCTTTCTGTTGCAACGTCTGTATATTGGAGATTTTTTCTGTGTACTTCGTATAATATTATTTTTGTTCTTCTTTCTCACATTTGGTCAAGGTGGTCACATGTTTGGCTGACGGGCCTAAGCTAAGCCAGTGACAATAAAGATTATTATTTTTTTTTTGGTTCTTCTTTCTCACATTTGGCAAGTGTGGTTCCATGCATGGCCGACGGGCCCAAGCCAAGGCAGCACAAACGCTCTTACTATTGTGTATTAAGGAATGACCTGAAAATGTTACATGTTTTCAAAGTCACTGACTTCTGAATGTTTTTATGTATGTTTGTGTTGAGTCCTAACTGTACTAAGTGTGGTGTGAATGTTGTTGGTGTAAGGCCTGTGGCTGATATGACGAGGAGGACAATGATGACTTTTTCTTTTTTCCATAGCCTTTTTATCTCTGTTGCAAAGTCTGTGTATTTGAAGATTTTTTTCTGTGTATTTCGTTTGGATGTCTGTGTCGTTGGGGACAGCTATGTCAACTAGATAGGCGGCTTTTCCTTTTTTGCACACAAAGGTAATATCGGGTCTATTGGCGGCTGTATGGATTCTGATGTCTCAGTGAGCTTGTAATCTTTTGACAATAAAGATTATTATTATTATTATCTAATTAGATGGTAATATTATTAGTAAGATTTATAATTGGTTATCTTTTTATAAAGAAATTATAATAAATAATAGCTATTTCTAATATATGTAGGATTGGTTTATACGGAAATAATAACTGATTTGTCAAATTAAAGGTATTTTAGGAATGTTTTAAAAACATGATTTTTTTTTACTTTAGCGTCGCAACATTTTGTGTGTTGGTTTTTCTAGGTCGGTTTTTTTTTTTTGTTAAAAAGTTTTTATTTTTTGCTTTTTTAATAGTAGTTTTTTTCAAGGTAAGGTTACCGCATACTTTTTGTAAGCTGTTAGTTTTAAGAACTAATTTTCCTATTTGTCGTTTATATATATATACTTTCTTTATAGGTAAATACTGCCATTATTATGTTTTTAGATACATTTTTTGAAGATTGTGAAACTAATCATTGGTAGACTAACGAAACGCGTAGCTCGCCAAAGAGAATATCGTTCTCAGGAAACCGAAAAAGAAAGAGAGCTTCAGCTTGCTAAGAATACTAATCGGAACGCAATATCATGCACGCAAGAAACTCAAGAAGCTCGTAAAGTTCGTTTATGTGAAATGTAAAAGTACAATCGGTCATGTTTCAGACAAGGAACTTCTGCAGAATATAAATATAGGTTCAGCTCTATACATAACCATTTAGTAGAGAATCCGCTAAGGGGTGGCAGCATCGACTTCATGAGCATCTCTTGAAAAGCGCGAGCACAGACTCGGATATGGGCGAGTATTACATCATATTTATTTTTGAACTCGTGTTTTCACAAGCTTTCATTCCCTCGACGACCTGGTAAACTTTTTTCCGCTTCCAATTTCACCCCCAAAACTAATCCCTTAAGTCAAAATTCAACTTTCAAAACTATACGGCTCTGATTGAGCCATAAATTCCTATATTTGTGCCAAAAATACATATGCATCGAATCGAGAATCTCCTCTATTTTGAAGTCTGTTAAAAATTAGCCATTTCGTCAAATATAGGCTATGTACTCGTAAAAGTTAGGGAATAAGTAAGTTAGAGTTTTTGAAACTACTTTTAAGCTCGGCCTCGTAATTATCAACGTGTTCCTCTCTTGATCTCGCGTATCAAGCTCTGTCTATGGTGGTAATAAATATTACTGTAATGATCATTTTAGAAATTTAAATTTTTGTGTTGAAATTGATAATTTTACAATTACTTTTGTAATAAAATATGTCGTGTAATGTACATCTATAGCAGAGAGTAGAAATTTAAATTTTAAAACTGTGGAGTTAATCAGTGACAGTTTATTTACGTGCTGTTTTTCTAGAGAAAGAAGACCCGTACGGATTTTAAACGGCATTAATGATCAGCGTTCCCATTGCAAGTTTCTTTTCAAGAAATTAATTATTATAATCGTGTTGGATGTCTGTATTTTTAAAAGCGTGTGTTTCATATAGCTCAATAGTAATTTAGCAACAAGACGGAGAGGTATATACATATACTATACATAAAATCAACCCGGTCAAGTAAAAGTTGTACTTACGCAATTAGTGTTCTGTACAGTGATTGCTTTTAAAATAAAATAAAATGCTTACCTAGGCTAAGTTAATTAGGTCCCTGACATCTTAAGATCTAATATGTATTTTAACGTTTTTTCTTAGTGAATCATGTATAATAGTTAGCTACATCTTAGGTATTTAATAGCTAATAAATCAATCTAGCTCCTTCTAGAATCTATTAATAAAAGTGTAAAACAAATATTTACTACCTAAATATTTGTTTAATTATAAACGAATAAAATAAAATTATATCTCGGTACAAGAGCGACTTGCTTTTCGGCTACAGCAATGTACTTAAAAGTATATTACAAAAACCTCCATCATACGTCAAGAAACATAGTTTTCATAGTTTTTTTTATATCAGATAAATTATAAAACGTAATACACTCGTGATAATTTTCGCTCAGTCTATACTTTATGAAGACTATTCCAGAATTTTTTAAAAAATTTTTTGATCTGTACTTTTCGGGATAAGGGGGGACATAGATTTTTGGCAATTTTAAAATAATACAATAACAAGCGTACGTTATATGTCAAATAGTTTCGGAGAAAATTGGGTGTGAAGGGACAGACGGACACCGATCTGCTCCAATAAGTACTCTGTACGGAACACTCAAAAGCACATTGGCCCTTTAAACGATATATACATCTTCAATTTTTATAACAAGTCAGGTAAACGTCAATGCTTGTTGTTTTCTAAATGAGACAGGTCATACTCAAGTAATTCTTTTATCAATATGAATATCCTTGGTATAAATATTTGCATGGGTATTCACATGGTAACTAGTAAAGCAAGATAATATAAACGAAAAATTTACTTGATCAATTTAAGTCACTGTCGGGGACTCCAGAAATGGAGTAAATAATCTTTTAAATATTTATGTATAAACAATGAAAAATCCACAAGCTATTTGGTGATTTCGTTTTCTTAAACAATTTTCAATAAATTTATTGGTTAATGTTGTTAACGGTTTGTTTGCTGTTAGTATCTCGCAGGACTGACTTAGATTATTAGCATTTTTAGCAGTTATTAGAATGCGGATTTTTTCAATGATGGTCCACACTCACATTTAGGATGCGAAACATACGACTATATATATATATATATATATATATATATATATATATATATATATATATATATATATATTATATATATATATATATATATATATATATATATATATATATATATTCAATTTTCTAACAGATGGATATATACCAATTTCTTGACCTTAGTCAAAACCCTGTAATTTTTATATTTGATGTTATACAATAAGTTTACATTAATTCATTTAAAATTGATATAATGCAAGAACTATACGAAGCTATAGAAGATGTTACAGAGATATTTCTTATTGATACATATGCGCTGAGTTTTTGGCAAGAATTGCCGACTTACACAATACAACAAACGTACAAACAATAAGATGGCATATTGGAGAAATATGGGACAAATTCATAGGCATAAAACACACATGTCAACAAAACAACCCAAAACATAAACTACTATGCCACAGTCTACCAGTTTATTTCAAGGCTCCATAATTGCATCGCCACGAATACAAAATGGGCCAGTTCGGAATCGGCCAAATAAAGAATTTACGTACAGAAATTCGACGCCTCGCGTAATAGTAGTATGCCGTACAACGACCGAGAGGGCGGCGCGTCGAATTCCTACACGAAAATAAACAAACTAACCAAAACATATGGCCAAATACAAATATTTATAGGGAGGAAGGGAGGGAGAGAGGGAGAGAGAGAACAAATCCTCCTCAAGACATCTTTTAAAAACAAAAACAGATTAACGAAAGTCATGTAAGACCTTGTCGGAAACGAATGAAAAAAGAAAATAGAATATACCCAAGGTTTAATTACTATGGCAGAGCACCAGTGCACTAATTCTTAAGGACACTGTATTTATAATAGTTAGAAATGTAAGTAACCTTGTAACTAAACTTTGAACAATAAAGAGATGTTGAAACTGAAACTGAAAAAAATATAAACAACATTTTTAGAGTATGTTTTTAAAATATACTTTACAATACTTTTCTACAATATATATTTGGCTAAATCATTTTTTTTTTTTTTAGCGAGAATTAGAACTAGGTAAAAATAATGTAAACTGTATACCTTAATATAGGTACTTACCTATTCCACTAAGCCTTAATAGTTCAACTACATAAATCAGGGCACCTAGACTAAAAGTAGCATATCCGTCAATCAGCACCAACAAACCATACATAGTTGAGCTGCCAGCATCCGCTGCTGCCAAGCTTAAACTAATTTTGAGGTTAGGTGTCATTGAACATCTTATCCAATAGGCGCTAGCTATAACTATTACATTGACTATCATGGCAACAAAACAGCAAATGAGAATGATTGGTACTATAATGCATGGTACACAATATTCATCTACAGGTTCTGTATAATTAACACCACAGAGATATTCGAATGTGTAGTTGAGAGATTCGTTGCTCAGTACGGTATAATCTGAAAACAAAAAAGAAAAATTAATTTTAGCAAAATATTTGTAATATTATAAAATAGTTTATCGATTTAAGTATTTAATAAGGATGGATAAATATTAACGCAGTTGCAGGAAAGGGATGGCGACGAACGTAGCGCAGGACAGAAATAGAGAGAGGGAAAAAGGAAGGATATATATATATATATATATATATATATATATATATATATATATATATATATATATATATATATATATTGAGAAAATCATTCTCTAATTTGATTTTTTATCGTCTTTGATAGAGATAAACTGGCATAAATTAAATTATGTATTAAATTATTTTAATTTAAAATTATAAATGGAAATCCCTGATTGGTTTGTTGGTTTTAAATGGAAGTTAATGAACTCTTCATTTCATTGTTTTTGTTTACATTGAAACATAACCTGATCTTTTCTTTTTGACTAAATATTTTATAATTATTACTAATAGAATGTAAGGAACTATTATAAGATTTCCTTCGTGTTGTTTCCAGTGGGAATAAATAGGAAAACTTGAATTTCTTAGATGAATTAATAGATATATCTTATTTTAATCTATAACGGTAATTTGACATCCGAAGGAAAAGTAGGATGTCTACATGTCTGAAAACATGATTGGTCGCCTAAGGATTTCCATGTAGTTAATTTGATTTAATTTTAAAGGACTGACGGCAGTAGATTCGTCTGGTTTCATTTCATCTTGAGACTTGAGATGAATAGGAAATATCCCTCGAGTTGTTTTTCTTACCTTGTAATTTTCGACGCAATCTAGCGTTCGAAACTTTTTTGGCTATTATTTTTAAAAGTGCACATGATTTGTCTCCAAGAAGCGGAAATAAATTTGCGTAGTGGGGGGTAATTGTATTTAAAGGAAAACGACGTCAATTGTTTCTCTCTCTGCCACGAGACTTTCGGAGAGTTTTTTTAATAAAGGTTTAAAAAGTGTCAAGTGTCGATTGACGGAAAACTGAAGTTCCGGTTACGGTATCATTGTTAAATTTGGATACGATACCGAGCCAGCCATTTAGAGGCTATATATTTGTCTTCCCAAAGTTGCAGGAGAGCATTTTAAATACTCGAGGTGAGTAATCATCTGATGGAATTTATTTTTTTGTGTGGCCCTGTCAGTCAAATTCTTTCCGAGAATTTTCACACACAGGCTGGAATATAATATCCTAAACCAGGATATTTCTTTGTACCGGGATTTTTTCGTTTTTGTTTATTTTCTATTTCAATATTTAAAAGTGTTGGTTTTGTATAGATTCCCTGTATAGTATTCAAATTGATGCAAAAGAAGAGGAAGAAAAATGAGACAGAATTATATAAGTTGTCAACCAGTTAACGAATCCTCTTTTCTAATTTTAAAATTTATATCCTTCGCTCCCCTCTATTTCACCAATCTATTAAAGAACGGTTTATTTTAATTTAGTTCATTTTGAACCTAATGCAGAGGAGCTTCACAAGAAAAGATCGTTAAGAAATAAAATGATACACACTTGTAGTATATGTTAAAAAGCTTTTACCAGAAAAGAAGTTAATCTGTCATTCTGTGTTTGTAACCCAAAAAAGTCTAAAACGTTGATAAAACTTTTCAAAAATTGACTGAAGCAGCATTTATTAAACAATGAGGTAAGACTTAAAAGTAGTAATATACTACACAATAACTCATATTCAGCTCAATTAGTTTAACTAATTTTTATTTTTCGTTAGTTATAGAAGCTGCAATATATTGTGACGATTGTAAAAAAAACAACCAAAAAAAAAATTATGGTGTAAACACACTCAAAAGTAATGTAGCCATTCACACATTAGAAAATGGAATTGAAATGACGAAAAAACGAATAATTTCATATCTAATTAAACTTGATGATTATTTATCGGAAAAAGAAATTTAGAAACACACAAATATAAAAACTAATTTTGAATTATTTGGGTTATATTTGAATCCTATCAATGGTATTCATAGTGGTAAATCATTCATCACATAATATAAAATAATTTTCAACAGTTCAGATATTGCCGATATGACTAAAGAAATGAGTGGAATAACAGATCGAAAAGCAGACGAATTTGCCGAAAGAGATTCAGGTAATTTAATTTTTATCCTATTTTATATTCAATTTGAGTTCTAAATTTTTCCATGTTTAAATATTCCTTATTATGTTCTTTTTTGAGGCTTTATTAAAACTACTACATTTAAAGGTCAATATTAACAAATATAATCTGCTAACAGCTTCTTTATCTATTCCCATACACCATGAAATTGAGCTAAAACTACGGAAACCCGACGAATTTTGTCTCCTTTAGTCAACTACACCAACTTTACCCTCAACCAGATTAGAATATGAAGTGATATCTTACCCACATTTTTCTACATTACTGGATTTTTCAGGTAATGATCTCCCGTTTAAAATGAACTACATACTAAAGTTTGAAATTCAAAATCACATATTAGTTCATGTTTAAGATTTAGAAAAAATTAAAAATAATTTATTGCTATCTATAAAGTTTTGGACCATTATATTACAAGTAGAAAAAACGAAATTATCGTGTGCATCACGAAGAGAATTTTCAATACTGTTATATTTCTGAGTTATCCAGATTAATCTTTAGCCGACTCTCGAAACATCATGAAATAATATATCTTTGTGATGGATGTACAATATACCTGGATATGTTTTAAAATTTACAAATAAAGACAATTGGAAATTCCTTTTGTTTTTTATGTAAATTTTGAAAGCATTCTTAAACCACTAAATTATGAAATAAAAGATTTTGATTCTACCAGTTCCTATACTCTTAAGCAATATGAACACATTCCATATTCGTTTGCTTATTACATAAAATGTTCTTTTGACGCAAATGAGGCAAATCTCGGAGGAATATAACCGAAGGGGCAATTGTATCCGTGAATGTCGACAAATATATTTAACTAAAGCAAATCCATATTTGATAATGAAATGGAATTACATTATATTCTTCTACACATGTTTCTTTTCCGCTTTTTTTTCATTTTTCATTTTTGACTTATTTTATTATGCTTAGATATATATATATATATATATATATATATATATATATATATATATATATATATATATATATATGTATATATATATATATATATATATATATATATACATATATACATATATATGTATATATATATATATATATATATATATATATATATATATATAATATATATATATATTTAATACAAAATTTGTTGGGGAACTCGGCAAAGGGCGTGAAAAAAAGTCCTTTGCCGAGTTCCCCAACAAATTTTATATTTAAGAATTTTGTTAGATACGGCAACTTTTGCTTTCTTTCTTCATTTATACATATATATATATATATATATATATATATATATATATATATATATATATATATTTATATATATATATATATATATATATATATATATATATATATATATATATATATATATATATATATATATATGTTATCATTATCATCATCATCATTAGCTTATTCCATCCATAGTCGGATGTAAATCTCCCCAAGTTGTCTGCAATGAGCTTTGCTGTTTGCTTTTTGTATCCAATCGTGTCCTGCTTATCTTTTTACGTCGTCCGTCCATCTTGTCAGTGGTCTATCTCTGTATCTTTTGTGTTCTCTAGGACTCCATTCAACTATATGTTGTGTCCAGCTGTTATCGTTCATCCTGGCGATGCCCCGCCCAATTCCACCTTAATATATATATTCGTTGTATTACATCTGTCACTTTTGAACTTCTTTGAATCTCAATGTAAGGAATACGATCTTGGAGTCTAATATTTAGCATTCTCCTCTCCATTGCTCTTTGAGTTACTTGGAGTTCATTTATTATACTTTTATTATTATATTAATACCGTCAGTATATATTGATGGGATACTCTGGCTTTTATTGTATTTGGGATGTCCAATTTAAATGTAGCCTTCCGAACGCAGACCAAGAAACTCTTCTATTATTTTTTGATATTTCGATTTTTTGTCCTGATCAAGTCAATGTTTGTACCTTTCCTAGTCTTTCACTTTCTGTTAATAGTTCTTGGCTGTTATCTTCACTTTTGTTGTTCAAATATTTGGTTTTGGTGAAGTTTATTTTTAGACCTATTTCTCGAGACGTCTTATTTAATTCCATCAGCATATCTTGTAATTCTTCTTTTGTGTTGGCGATCAGAGTAACATCATGTGCTAACCTTAAGTTCACCGCCCATTAGTATTCCTTTATTCTCCCACTTTAACTATTTGAACATGTTTTCTAAAATGATCGTGAAGAGCTTTGGGTATATCGAGTAGCCTTGTCTAATTCCTCTTTTAATTTTGATCTTATTTGTTGTGTATCTTTCATCCACTTTGCTGCTACTTAAGGCGTTAAGGACTGCCCATAGCTCTACCAAATCAAATGTTTTTTTCGTAGTAAACCATTGCTATCCACAAGGCGACCTTGTATTCATTTGCTTTTTCCACTAGTAACCTAATTGTTTGAAAATGGTCCAAAGTGCTGAATCCCCGTCTAAATCTCGCTTGTTCGCGTGACTGATAACCGTCTAATTTGTTCGTTAATCTATATGTTACAATTCTATTGAGTATTTTGTATAGTACCGATAACAGACTGATGGGTCTATAATTCTCCAATTTAAATTTGTTCCCCCTTTTCAAAAATAAGCAAGGCGATGCAGGAAATCTTTTATTTGTATACAGATAGAAAACGACAGTAAATCTCGTGATATGTCTCTCATCGCTTTTTTTTTATTTAAAATTTTTTCAAGAATATTTATTAGACTATATTGATGGTTACATGAATTATCTGTTAAACAAATTTAGGCACTTAATTCACACTTTTGCTAACATCATGTAATAATTGTGATATGTAATGTATAGTGCTTTCCACTTTCGATAAAATAAAGAAAATTCTAAAAACTATCTAGTCAAATAAAACAGATTACAAACTGTGGCTTCATTTTAATAATAAATTGGATTATAGCAATTTCTCCATTTATTAGAACGCTTCCTTTCTTTTAATAAAAAGTATCCGTTTTTATAGTCATTTTCGCCAAACTTCTTAGGGTAGCCTCTCTCTAAATTTAAAGTTGATAAAATAATTATTATTATTAATTTCAAAGCATTTTTTTTATCAGTTTTTAATCTAACAAGACTTCCTTTAAAAAAACTGTATTATTATAAATATAAAGAGCAGATCACAGATCAATAATTTAGCAATATATAATAGGGAATAATTTTAACCTCCTTTTGTGTTTGAATTTTTTTTGTTACGAAAACATCAAAGATCTTTTTCCTTCTTTCCAGTATAGAATTGCAGTTACAATTTTGGGATTTCTTAGGAATACTGCTAGACCAGTATTAGTTTTGACGTCCATCTCACCATAATGCTTACTGACGTAATAGGTCTAAGTTTTTGGCCTCTGCACTTTGGGATGCGCATGGAATAACCTTTGAAGGTAGAAATCGCAAAGAAACTGGTGTTGAATTGGTAGCTATGAGTTTCTCTAGAACCTCATAATAATTTATACATTTTATAAATCGTAGGCTGAAAGGTTTCTGGTCTGACACAGAGATGTCACCCTTTTCAAAAGATCGATATGATTTTTAGGAAGTACCAACCTTCAAGCAACACGTGTCAAAATTTCATGACATTTCGAGGTTTAGTTTACAAGTTACAGTGGTTTTAGTGACGTTACTTTTGATATTTTCAAAACAATAAAAAAAAATCGAATTTCGTGTGTTGATTAAACACTGTTTTGTGATGGGGAAAAATACCGTTCAAGCAAAGCAATGGCTTGATAAGTGTTACGGGGACTCTGCCCATGGAAAGTCACTCATCATTTACTGGTATGCTGAATTTAAACGCAGTCATACAGATACAAATGATGATAAAAGCTCTGGACGTCCAAGTGAGCTGGTTACACCGGAAAACATCAAAAAAATCCACAAAATTGTTTTGGATAACCGTAAAGTGAAATTGTTTGAGATAGCTGACACCCTAAAGATATCTAAAGAAAGCGTTGGTCATATTTTGCATGAAAATTTGGGCATGAGAAAGCTATTTTCGAAATGAGTACCGCGTTTTGTTCACAGTCGACCAAAAACAACAACGCGTTGATGATTTTGAGCGCTGTTTGGATCTGCTTAAGCGCAATAAAAATAATTTTTTCATGCAATATGTGACAATGGATGAAACATGGATCCACCACTATACACCGGAATCAAATCGGCAGTCAGCTGTGTGGACAGCAGCCGGTGAAAGACGCCCGAAGCGAAGACACAACAGTCGGATGGGAAGGTTTTGGCCTCTGCACTTTGGGATGCGCATGGAATAATTTTCATCGACTATGCTGAGAAGGGAAAAACTTATATAAAGTTATGGGTGCCTTTGAAGGTAGAAATCGCAAAGAAACGGCTCCAAATGAACAAGAAAAAGGTGCTCTTTCATCAAGACAAGTTCATACAAGTCAGTGGTTACGATGACAAAATTGCATGAATTGAAGTTCGAATTGCTTCCTCAACCACCGTATTCTGTAGATTTGGCCCCCAGCGACTATTATCTATTTACAGACCTCAAAAAAGTTCTCGCGGGAAAGAGATTTAGCTCCAGTGAAGAAGTTATCGCCGAAACTGAGGTCTATAAAAAAACAAATCCTTCTACAAGAAAGATATAGAAATGTAAGAAAGGCGTTGGACTGATTGTATCGCTCTTGAAGGGAACTATGTTAATGAATAACGTCGAATTTTGCAAAAAAGGGGTTTTAAGTAGCTAGCGGTCCGTCTGTCACACCGATTTTCTCCGAAACTATTTGACTTAGACAGTTGAAATTTGGGACTAATATAGGAATTGATGGCCCCATGAGAGTCGTGTAGTTTTGAAAGTTAAATTTTTACTTAAAGGATTAGTTTTTGGGGGGTGAAATCGGAAGTAAAAAAAATTACCAGGTCATCGAGTGGGGTGTCAAATGAAAGCTTGTGAAAATACGAGTTCAAAGATATATATATATATATATATATATATATATATATATATATATATATATATATATATATATATATATATATATATAAATAAATATATATATATATATATATATATATATATATATATATATATATATATATATTTATACGTCTAGCACACGTGCTGCAGGGAAGAAGTCCCTAAAACGCTACAGGAGCGACACGTGTGCGGAAAAAAGCGATTCACGTTGTTCTTGAATCGCTGTAAATTGTACTCGGTGGGAAACACAGTCCTGGGCCAATTATTCCAAAGGGATGATGTTCTCCATATAAAAGACTGCTTGAAAAGCGTTGTACGAGGAGTAACAAGCTGAACCTCATACGGATGTGAAGTATTAGCGCGACGTGTACTTCTAACATGCACCGCTCTGGAGGAATTAAGCGGGCCACATCCTTCGAACAGTTTCCATGAAAATACTTGTAGAATAGGCTCAAGTCGCCAACCGTTCTTCGATGTTCCAGTGAATTTAGGCCGCCGGTCAGTTCCGGGTCTCCAATCAGACGAACAGCTCTTCTCTGAATATAATCCAACAAATGCAGAGTATGTTTGGGAGTGGAGCCCCAAACATGGAAGCAGTATTCCATAGTTGGTCGAATTTGAGCTTTGTAAAGAATTAACAGTTGTTGTGGAGTGTAAAGCTTTCTGGTTCGAAATAATATTCCCAACTTTTGAGAAGCTCTCCTTGCTATGCCTGCAACATGTTCATGCCAGGACATATTTGCTCCCAAATTAACGCCCAACAAATTGAGTGACGATGTTAGAGGAATGGAGTGCCCCGACATAACTATGTCGGGTTCAGCAACGTTAACTTTTGTAGAAAAAACTGCCGCCTGGGTTTTTGTAGCGTTAAATTCCACTTGGCTACTGTCACTCCAAGACGAAATTTCTTCCAGGTCTTTGTTAAGTTGAATGACTTCCTGCTGTCTGCGGATATTCGTCTAAGTAGCCGATGTACGAGCGTTCAAAGTGAATGAAGAGATAAGCGTACTGTCTTCTGCAAAGCTGTAGATTGGATTCTCGGTCTTTTCCAGCAGATCGTTAATGTAAATGAGAAAAAGAGTAGGAGACAGTATGGAGCCTTGAGGTACACCGGCGTTGATAGTGAAAGTGTTGGAAAGAAATCCGTTGATTGCCACTCGTAAAGAACGCTCTCTGAGGAAACATGAGAGCCACAAACAGAACTTTTCAGACATACCATAAGAGCGTAGCTTAGCCAACAGCCCATCGTACCAAACACGGTCGAATGCCTTGGATCTGTCAAGAGCAACCGCTCGAGATTCTCCAAAGTGTTCAATTGCGTTGTTCCAAACGTGTGTTACATAAGTCAGAAGATCTCCTGTTGATCTATTTTTACGAAAGCCATATTGATGATCGCTAATAATGTTGAATCCTTCAAGATATTTTAGAAGGTGCTGATTGATAGCCTTTTCCATGACTTTCGATATTATTGAAAGCAGTGCGATTGGTCGGTAGTTATTTGGCAAGGTCTTCTTGCCTTTTTTAGGTATCGGTTGAACTGTGGCACATTTCCAGCAGGAAGGAAATATTCCCTTTCTGTAGGATAGGTTGAAAAGTCTACAGAAAACTGGTGTTAGTTCCCTCGCACAGTTTTTGAGAACTATGGCAGGTATTCCGTCAGCGCCACAAGCTTTTTTGGTGTCTAGCTTCATTAAAATACGTTTTATGATACGTTATCTGAAGACAATATCGGGCATCCTTGACTGCACTATGGGAATAGTAGGTGGTGTTTTTCCTTGGAAATCGACAGTAGAATGTGAAGCAAAGAGTTCGCTTTCTCAATAGGTGTCGTTGCAATAGAATTATCTGGCCGTGTCAGTGGTGGTATGGTGGATTTGGTGAAGTTTTGACTGACTACCTTAGCGACTGACCAAAAAGACCTGGAATTGTTGGGACAAGCCGGAAGTTTGTTTTTAATTCGTTGATTGTGTACCTCCTTGGTTTCGTCGATAATTTCTTTGCATCTGTTCCTGGCACGAACAAAGGTGTTACGGTTTATGGTGTTAGGATTTTCATGCCATTGTCGGTAGGCAAGATGTTTAGAAGCAACAGCTTCTTTGCATTTTCGGTCAAACCAAGGCTTGTCGTTGGAAGGGCATTTCTTCGAAAAAGGGATGTAAGCCTCCATATCGGCCAAAATAACATCGGAAACCTCCCTGGCGCAGTCAGATGGGTTGTCGGATCGAAAACAAACGTCTAACCAAGGGAAAGTTCGAAAATATTCCATGAGATCTTCCCATTTAGCAGATTTGTAGTGCCAAATCTTGCTCGGTTTAGGCGCCTCTCTGTCTCTGATTGGTAGGGTACTCTATGTCGAAAGTAGTTTATGGTCAGAAGAACCTAACGGCGGATTTACGCTGACCGTGTAAATCTCCGGATTGGTGGTTAAAAACAGATCAAGAAGACTGGCGAACTCCCCGTCTCGATCAGGGATCCGTGTTGGTTCGTCAATAAGCTGAGTTAAACCACAACTGATTGAAAATGATTCGATGATGATATATATATGATGTAATACTTGCGCCCACTTTCCTTTGTATTATTTTAAAACAATGGTCAAAAATCCCCCATCCTATCTCGATAAGTACTGATTAAAAAATTTTGAAAAAATTCTAAAATATTTTCTATAAAGTGTTCATCGAGTGAAATGCAAGCTTGTGAAAACACGAGTTCAAAAATATATATAATGTAATACCAAAATTCGGTGGTTAATTTCAAAAAGTACTGATCACAAAATTCTGGAATATTCTCCACAGGGAGTAGATTGAACGAAATTATCACCTTTAATAATTTATCTGGTATATAAAAAAAAAACAAAAATTTCAAGGTCTTCAGTTTTCAACAAAGATTGGAAACAAGCTTTGTTGAAAACTCATTTGGGGTGTGTTTTGTAAAGTCATTCACCATTTTATATATCCGTAACAAAAATTTTTATTTCAAAAGCAATCAACATACGGTATACTAAGTCCGACTTGCACTTGACCGGTTATTATTTCAAATTTAAATTTATTTAGTTAATAAACCTCATAATTTCACTGAATGTCAAGTTTTCCATCTTATTATCAAATTTAATGGTTTCGCTTGGGCAAATATTCTTTTGATTTTCTTGTTTGATTCTGTTAGTGGTGTAACTTCCTAAATCTAAAATTATTCATGACTGCTTCTACTTGCAAATCTCGTATTTCGCGTGTAATGCGGTTTTCAGTTCTTTTTACGCAAATTTAGTTACGAATAACGGTTTTTGAAAAGATAAAGTTATTTTTCAAGTAGTAATATGTGCTCAGCAACTCTAAGTTCTTCTTTGATCTGTTAGATTATTATTGAAGTTTGTTGAAATAAAAGTTATACATAAAGTACAAGAAAGTTCAAACAATAAAACGGCTTTTTCAAGTTTTCCTGGATGCTTACGCAGTAAAACTAACATTTTTCAAATACATATCATGCATCACAAATAGCAAAATAATGATTCAAAGTTTCTTGTAACATTTTTGTTGTAAAGAGGGGTTTACTGTCGAAAACTTTAGAAAAGTGTATTTATTTTTATTACAAATACTATTACAACAAAAATATCCGTAACGACTACCTCTAAAATTAATGGCATTTGAATTAAAGTTAAGGCAAAGTTGTGAATTATTGCTTGTAAAACTATTTTGTTCCCAAATATAAACTATTTAGATATTTTAAAAGTTTAATAATGGTTTGCATCACGAGAGTTTCGAGTTAGTGTTTTACTGATTAAATCTCGTTAATGTTATTTTTACGTTAACTTTGTGTTAACATATTAAAAGTTTTATTATTTCTACTTCCTTTGCAAATACAAGTTGTAAAGTCAATATGTTTTTTTGACGATACTATACCATCAGATCTGCCTAGTCATTATTTTCTTTAGATTAGAAATAATGAAAAAAATAATAAAATCTTCAAACTGCAAAAATTTTATTCAGGGCAAATGGCGCTCTTACTCCCTTATCCACCTCTTTAACTGTTATAGTACAGTATGTTCATTATTCTAACTAAAAAGAAAACCAGCCAAGTTCAAGTCGGACTTGCGCAATGAGTGTTCCGTACGTTGATTGCTTTTAAAATAAAAAAAATTGTTACGGAGGTATAAAATGATCTGTGACTTTACAAAATACATCCCAAATGAGTTTTCAACAAAGTTTTTTTGAAAAATTTACTGAAAACTTGAAGTGTTTGTTTTTTTTTTGTATACCAGAGATAAATTAATAAAGGTAATGTACTCATGACAATTTCCGTTCAATTTACACCCTGTGGAGAATATTTCAGAATTTTTCAAAATTTTTTAATTAGTTCTTTTGAGTTAAGGGGGGGGGGGGGAACAGCGATTTTGCGCAATTTTTTTAAAAATTTACAAGAAAAATACAAAGAAAAATGTGCGCAAGTATTACATTTTATATATATTTTTGAACTCGAACAAGCTTCCATTTGACACCCCACTCGATAACCTGGCAATAATTTTTTTTTTTACTTCCGATTTCACCCCCCAAAACTAACCCCTTCAGTAAAAATTTAACTTTCAAAACTACACAGTGAGGCTATTAAATCCTATATTAGTGCTAAATTTCAACTTTCCATTACGACACTGTTTTTTCTCCCTATAATTTATATTTTTTCCATTTTTATATTTATTGCAGTGATTTCAACTTTTAAGCAGTGTAGCTTGGTACAATATTTTATATTTTTGAGCAATTTAATTTAAATTTTACAGTGTGCATTGCGGGTTGACTAGTGGACTCCTTAATTTGCATCGAATTTGTCTGATTGGCTAATGATTTGTATCCGGGAAGGAAGCCATTTTAAAGACGCTACTTTAAGGAAGGGAGAAAAATATTTAAGCGTGCGGATGGCATTAGTAAGGGCTTTTTCCAGCTGAAATGTAGTAAAGGCTTTTTTCAGCCGAGATGCAGTAACGGCTTTTTCCATCATGTAGCCGCAGTGGGCTTTTTAGATTATCAAGCCGCAGTAGGCTTTTTTGCGATCAGCAAGTCGGAGTAGGCTTTTTCCATCACGTTGCCGTAGTAGTTTATTAGTGATGTTTTAGTGCAAAGACGGTTTTTAGCTTTGAAGTTCAAGGCCTTCTCCTTGAAATATCCTGCTCATTCCCAGACATTTCGGGTCAAGAAGTGTTTAGCAGCCCAAAAGAAACTGGGGTAGCAAAGGTTGAGACAATATGGTTATGACGATCTCACCGGGACAGGCTAAAAAACTAACAGAAAAACCCTAAGTCATAAGCAAATTAATCCATAGATCTTGCTTCCTGGTGACAAGCGCGTTTACATCGTCTATTCAGCATGTGTAACTCGTGAAGTAAATTCCACGAACTTTTAACATCGTGTTTAGCTAAGCCTTTAATTAGAATCCTGATTTAAAGACTCTATATAATCGTACCATCTACTAGATTAAGGGATTTTATTTAGTAGTAGTAATTTTTAAGTGTAGCGAAGTTAGAGCTTTTAATTTTGTCATTAATAAACCCGTTTCTTTATTTAAATCTAGCATTTCACTGAATCACTCGTTTTATCTTTCAGGACGCAACGGTTGTACCATATTAAAAATTTTTTTGCAACAACTACATAACCGTTCAGTATTTTTTCATTTTTTTGAGCTGAAGTTAGATTCTTTTTATTTTAAAATGAATGGTGCCCAAAAATCTGTACATTCAAATTTTAAACAACTATAGAGGCTATTTTCAAAAGACGTACAAAAATTATCTCTTATCTATATTTCTCTGCCAAAAAACTGAGCTAGTTTATGTCTAGTTTCTTTAGTTCTTTTAGTATTAATATCCACTCAATCCATTCTCAGAAATTATGATATACATAAGGGGCAAATAACGACTTCTATTTAATAAATATAATATTTATTAAAAGTAAAGTATTGCAAGACCTTTGAAAATATCGGTCCAATGTGAGGCTATAAAAAAAGGCCCCGCTTTAAAAGGTTACAAAATTGGGCCCAAACGGGAGGGCATTTTTTTAACACGCTACAAAATTGCGCCTCAACGTGCGGGCGTTATTAACAAGCTACACTATGTCAAATAGTTTCGGAGAATATCGGGTGAGATAGACAGACAGACAGACGGACAGACACCGAAGTGATTTTATAAGTGTTTCGTACGGAACACTAAAAAACGATAAATTATTATAATATTGTTAAAATTATATAAAATTATTCGATCCCTAACCCCTATATCTTCCATCCTTGAAGCACTATCATTAGGTAATATTATACCAAAATTGAAATCGATGGCTGATTTTATTTAAGAGTGTTTGTGCAGATCGACGGAAATTGGAGACATTGTTTTTACATGATTTAGGGACCTTGAAACGTGAAGAATTGCAGAAATTTCCGAATGTGTTTTTTTTACGAATACAATACAAATAAAATTGAAATAATTGGTTCGGTGATTTACTCGGTAAACACGCAGTTCTAGAATAATTACTAAATCCGATATTTCTAGACTAAAGAATAGCTTAATCCAAGCACTTTAAGTCGATATTTTAAGAGAAGGAGCTACAGGGATATTTTTTGTGATATTGGCTTCACGAGCTTAGTCTATTTGCCACAAAATATTGATTATTTATACTATATAAATAATAAAAATAATAAAATCAGTTACCTATACATGCGTTTTAAGAATATATAATAATGTTATATACCGAGTGTATCTCTCTAAATTGTTACTATTAGTCCAAGGATAACATATGTATACAGGAATATTTGTTTCACGCCACTATCAGAGTGACTTCACTAGCAGATAGGACAGAGAAGGCCACTTAAACAGGAGTTGCACATAAAGATTTGCAAGGATGTTGATAGTTATAAATACAATCATCATCATCAGCTTATTCTATCCATAGTCGGATGTTAGCCTCCACAATTTGTCGCCAATGACCTTTGTTGTTAGCTTTTTGCATCCAATCTTGTTCTGCTAATATTTTTATGTCGTCCGTGGTCTACCTCTGCATCCTTTGTGTTCTCTAGGCCTCCACTCAACTCTACGGGGTGTCCATCTGTTATCATTCAGCCTTGCGCCATATGCCCCGCCCAATTCTATCTTAATATACGTATTTGTTGCACTACATCTGTCACTTCTGATCTTCTTTCGTTTCTCGATGTTAGGAATACGATCTTGAAGTCCAGTATTTAGCATTCTCCTCTCCATTGTTCTTTGGGTTATCTGGAGTTTAATTATTATACTTTTATTTAAAGCCCACATTTCAGTGCCATATGTCAATACCGGCAGTACATACTGATCGAATACTTTGGCTTTTATTGTATTTGGGATGTCAATTTGAATGTAGATTGTAACCTTCCGAACGCAGACCAAGCCTTTAAATTAATTTTTGATATTTCGATTTCTTGTCCTAAATATATGAGTGTCTGTATCTTTTCTATTCTTTCATCTTCTATTAATAGTTCCTGCCTGTTATCTTCACTTTTGTTGTTCAAATATTTGGTTTTGGTGAAGTTTAGTTTTAGACCTAACCTATTTCTCGAGACTTGTTATTTAATTCCATCAGCGTTTCTTCTAATTCTTCTTTTGTGTTGGCGATCAGAGTGATATCATCTGCGAACGTTAAGTGATTTAATCGTTCACCGTCCATTAGTATTCCTTTATTTTCTCACTTTAACGTCTTGAACATGTCTTCTTGAGTCAAAGTGAACAGCTTTGGGGATATGGAGTCGCCTTGTCTAATTTCTTTTTTAATTTTGATTTCATTTGTTTTTTCTTCAAGCATTATCGACTCTGTTGTTACTTAAGGCATTAAGGACTGCCCATATCTCTACCGAATCAAACGCTTTTTCGTAGTCAACCATTATTATCCACAAGGTGACCTTATATTCATTTGCTTTTTCCACTAGTAGTCTAATTGTTTGAAGATGGTCCCAAGTGCTGTGTCCCTGTCTAAATCCCGATTGTTCACGTGGTTGATAATTATCTAATTTGTCGTTAATCTATATGTTATGATTCTAGTGAGGACTTTGTATAGTACCGATAACAAGCTGTTGGGTCTGTAATTCTCCAATTTAAATGTGTTCCCTTTTTAAATATAAGTACAATCAAGGCGTTTATCAAAGGTTGGTATTTTACTTTCTATGAGACACCTGTTAAATAGAGCTCCCCTCCATACTTTATCATTTCTATAGTTATCCCTCCATACTTTATCATTTCTATAGTTATCAGATCGTCTTCTGGTTCTTTATTGTTGTGCATATGTTGTAGGGCGTTCATTATTTTATCCGTTGTTACATTGGGAATTTTTTCAGATCCCACATTTGTTGCTATCACTCTATTCCCTTCTTCTTTTCCGGGCAGTGGCGGTATTTTCCTGTCATATAGTGTTTGATAATACGCCTCTGTAACTTCCTTTATCTCTTTCATTTGTGCGATCTCTTGGTTATCGTATTTATAAGATTCATTGGTTTATTTAGGTGTTTCAAACTCTCTTTCAAAGTTCTCCTATTTTCAAGTTTCTATACTCTTCTCTGATCGTTTTCTTTTTTTTTTTGTCTATTTCTGCCAATTCTAATCTTCAATTGGTAGGATCATTTCTTAATAGTCGTCTCCGTTTCGTCATTTGTTTTTTAGTCATGAGTAGGCTGTTTTGGTTATTTGTGCATTTAGTTCATCAAGTTCTGCTTGGTAGTCTATGTGTTTTATATGATTTTCTAGTGCTTGTCGATATTCGTCTGTGTTTTGCTTTATTATTTCTGTTGGTGTCTTTATCTTTGTATGCGTTATCAATTTACGTCTCTCCTGCTTCAGATTTACTCTTATTTTTGCTCTGAGCATCCGATGATCACTGCCAATGCTTATCGTGTTCAAGACTGTCGTGCCAATTACAATATTCTTGTCATTTGATAACACATAATCAATTTCATTTCTTGTCATGCCATCTGGGCTTTGCCATGTGCATCGCCTATGTTCTGGCTTTTGGAAAAACGTACAAGTTATTTTCGTTTACAAAATTTAACAATATTTCTCCTCTGCTGTTCCTCGTACCCAAACCAAACTTCCCGACACTCTTCTCATTTGTATTCATTGGTTTCCCTATTTAGGTATTGAAGTCGCCGATTATTATAATATATCTTGTTTTTTATGGTGTAGCAATGCTTTGTTTATATATTCGTAGAATTGGTCAGATTCTTCTTCCTCGCTGCCTGATGTCAGTGCATATACCTGAATGATCTTACATTTGCATCTTCTGTTCATCTGTATGTCTATTGAAATCATTCTTTTTGATATGGCTTTGAACTGAACAACCTTTTCTGCTATTCGTTTATGTATAAGTACACAGACTCCAATTTTTTTACTTTCATTGCCTTTATAGACAAATTTGTGGCTACGTTTTAAAGTGATACAAGGCTATGCTGTTCTTATTACTTCCGCTAAACCCAACACTGTCCATTTTATGTTTTTTAGTTCTTTTTTCCATTCAACCTTTTCTTCTTCGGATTCTAAAGTTCATGTGTTATAAGTTGATATGTACCATTCTGTTTTTTAGGCCATCTATGTGCTGCGGGTATACGAGTGTGTTTTATTTTCGAATTTTTATCCCCCCCAGAATCCATGGGACTGACTGCAAGAACAGTGCGAGATTCTGAGTTTCCTCTACTCGCCTAGGGAACTATGTTTTGGAAATTCGACTTATTAATTTTTAATTTGGGGTTTTTAGCCATTTCCTTGTCGCACCGACCAAACGTGTTGACAAGGGGTAAGGAAGTTGGAAGGATGGTATGTGGTGAAGGATTAATGTTTTTAGGACTTGATGTCCCCACCATATTAGGAGGTGGGAGGAGACCAAGGCTGGCATTGGCAAGGTCGCGTCCCTGAAGTATATGTGTCCTCTGCCGGAATCGCAGAAAAGTATATATCTGCTACCAAGCGTTAACGAAATGAATGGAAAAATGCATAATAGGAGAAGGAAAATTTCTTTTAATTTTATAAATATATGATAAGTTACGTAAGTCTTTTTTGTGATTTTAATAAAAATAATGTATTCTTGTTTCTTATTGTCCAAAGATATTTTATTAAAGGAAAAACATCAACAGCATAGTACTAATATTATTATAATTACTGCCATATTAAAGTATGACAGCCGCCTACTAGATAAATTCTTTGAAAACTGCCAAACGTGGCATAGATCTATGGCAACCCGCGATGACCAAAAAATAATATTTTATAGGGTTTTTGCTGCAAAACTTTTTTGCAAAACGAATTAGAAAAAAATAAACGGTCAAGGGCCGGTTGGACTTGCGCAATTACTGTTCTGTACGTTGATTGCTTTAAAAATAAAATTTTTTGTTACGGAAGTATAAAATGATCAGTGACTTCACAAAACACATCCCAAATGAGTTTTCAACAAAGTTTTTTTCCGATCTTTACTGAAAACTGATGACCTTGAATTCTTTTTTTATATACCAGATAAATTCAAGTTCAATTTACACTCTGTAGAGAATATTTCAGAATTTTTTCAAAATTTTTTAATCAGTACTTTTCGAGATAAGGGGGGGACAGCGATTTTTCGCAGTTTTTTAAAAACAATACAAAGGGAAGTGTGCACAAGTGATACATTATATATATTTTTGAACTCGTCTTTTCACAAGCTTACATTTGACACCCTACTCGACGACCTGGTATTTTTTTTTTCACTTCCGATTTCACCCCCTAAACTAACCCCTTAAGTCAAACTTTCAAAACTACACTGCTCTAATGAGTCCATCAATTTCTATATTAGTACAAAATTTCAACTTTCTATGTCAAGTAGTTTCGGAAAAAATCGAGTTTGACAAACAGACAGACGGACAGACGGACCCCGAAGTAATTTTATAAGTGTCCCCTACGCAACACTAAAAAACAGTTTAACAGAAGAATGTTAAAAAAACAGAGCTTACCAATGCTATTTTACAAAAGATATGTTGACGAAAAAAAAAGTTGTTTGGCGTCGCGGCGATCAGCATCGTTTTCACTACCAAATGTCAAATACGTCAGTATACTCTTCCACATGCACTATACCATTCTATATAAAAAAAATAAATATCCAACAATTTTTAGTAAATCTGCGTCTAAAATGATCACCCTATAATTCTAATGTGAGCAAAAAGTACGCCTACGCATTTATTTCCAGTAAGCCCTATCTAGATGTCACATATGAGGTCCGTATTTACTTCTCTTGTTCCGAAGCCAGGTTTAAAACCATATTGATTAGTTGGTATTAGTTCATTACGTTATAACTAATACTCTATATTTGATTAATCCCTCGTGCATTATTTCATTTCTCTTTTAAGGATTTAATTTTCTTCCAATGAAAAAATTTGTATTTAGTGAAAAATATTTATGACAACGTGTTCGTGATTTTTAAGTTACTTGAAGACCAGCAATTTGGAAATCATCTAGTGACTAAAAGGAAATGTCAGTTTTCAGTTTGTAAATATATCCATCACTCTATTTTGATTTATTTTATTCTATTAATATTATAGAGCCAGTCTTACAAACATTTTAAGGGTTGGTAGCAATTGAGAAATTACGCTAAATAACTAAGTATTTTCTTGATTAAAACAACTAAACTGGATTGAAATACGGACTGAAAAGCTATCTTTGCGGTTTAGGATGGAAAAGTAAAAAGAGTACCGGAAAGATTTTGGAGTAACCGGCATGACGGATAGTTATCGTGCTCATCTTGTATATGTCTTTTAAGAATAATATCGATATGGCATGTACTACCCTATATCAGTGACATTAATTTGTCTATATCATTAAACTGCTTTCCAAAACCATTCAACGAAAACAATAATCCGTTATTGTGATACACATTATATATACAGGGTGCCCCATATGTATAGAATAATGATTCCACAGCATTTATTAATCAATGTATCAAAAAAATGTTAAAATAAAAGTTATAGGGTGTTATACGGTACATATGCTGACGTTGAAAATAAAATGTTTTGAACTGTCAGTTCGAAGAAATTACGCCATCTTAAATTTTTTTAAATGGAAAGTACATAAACATACATATATTATTTTATTTTTAAGTCCTACTAAAAATTCTAGATGTTATTTGTCTAATATACTACGAGGCTGGTTTGAAAAGTCCGTGCAAAGTCCGAGAGATGGCACCACCGGCGCGTATCGGGGTCATGTTTAGTTAGTAGCATCTCTTGAATGAACGCATACCAAGTTTCAGCCATATTGGTCTATTTCTTTGTGTTTGGCATTCGTGTGAATCAAGGAAGTCGAGTGATTTTCAAGAAATGGACGAAAAAGAATTTCGTGTGGTGATTACTTTATGAAAGGCAAAACGCCTCAGGAGAGTAAAGAGAAGCTTGATAAATATTATGGTGACTCTGCACCTTCAATTAGAACAGTTTATAAGTGGTTTCAAAAATTTCGGACTGGCCATATGGGCATAAGTGACGCTGAACGTTCTGGACGGCCTGTGGAGGTTACGACTCCAGAAATCATTGATCAAATCCATGGTATGGTGATGAATGACAGAAGAGTTAAGGTGCGTGAGATTGCTAGTGCTGTGGGCATCTCGACTGAACGGGTACATAATATTTTGCATAAACATTTGGACATGAGAAAGCTATCCGCAAGATGGGTGCCGCGATTGCTCACGCTCGACCAAAAACGGAATCGTGTGAAGTGTTGCAAGGATAGTTTGCAGCTGTTCCAGAAAAATCCGGAGGACTTTAAGCGTCGTTTCGTCAATGTGGATGAAACATGGATACATTACTATACTCCTGAGACCAAACAACAATCTAAACAATGGGTTACCAAGAGGGAATCTGCATCAAAAAGGGCGAAGACCGTTCCTTCGGCCGGAAAGGTTATGGCGACTGTCTTTTAGGATTCGCAAGGGATAATCCTCATCGACTATCTGGAAAAGGGTAAAACTATTACAGGTGAATATTATTCATCGTTATTGGACCGTTTGAAAACCGAGCTGCAAGAAAAACGCCCGCGATTGGCCCACAAGAATGTTCTTTTCCATCACGACAACGCACCAGCACACACCTCAGCAGTTGTGGTCGCAAAATTATTGGAAATAGGATTCCAACTCGTTTCACATCTCCCTATTCTCCAGACTTGGCTCCCTCGGACTACTATTTGTTTCCCAATTTGAAGAAATAGCTGGCGGGACAAAGATTTTATTCAAACGAGTAGGTGATTGTAGACTCTAATGAATATTTTGCAGACTTGGACAAATCCTATTATTCGGAAGGGATCAACAAACTAGAACATCATTGGACGAAGTGTATAAGCCTAAAAGGAGACTATGTCGAAAAATAAAAAAGGTTTACCCCAAACACATAAGTAGTTTTTATTTTTGCAAGGACTTTTCAAACCAGCCTCGTATATTTCTAAATTGAACTGTTTTGGAATTATTGATATTTGAAATTAAGGAGATCAAATTAAAAAAAAAAATTTAAGCTGGCTTGTGTCAAACATTCACTGCCACGTAACGACTTAACGTGTCAAAAATGATTTATTGACGAAAACGTTTTTTTTGCTGCATTTTGTGAAACTGCAATTTGAGCGTAATATCATAAAGGTACATTTAACAGAAACTGAAAGAATCACTTTGTTAATGGTTGGTTACGGAGACCGTAGGAGAACACACCAGGAGGTGTATGATCTTTTTAATGCCGAATATCCGAATCGAGAACCCATCAGGTCGTATACTTATATATATTTGGGTTTAACTGTACATATATACAAGTAATATACAACAATTATACAACTAAGTGTTGTGTTCCCATTCGCCTTCTCCAAACCTCTCTATCGTCCGCCATCTCTTCGTCCATTCCTCGTGACCGCATGGCCTGTCTCATATCTTCATTCCAGGATCTACGTGGTCGTCCCTTTTTATTTCTTCCCGGTGGTTTCCATGTCAAGAACCTTTTGGGCCATCTTGTATCGTTCATTCTGTGTAGGTGCACAAACCATTTTAATCCTCTATTTTCTATTCTTTGTATAATTATTTCTGTTGCTGCTGTTCTGTTGGTTTGTTATCTGTTGGAATTTGGACACTCCGGCGCTTCTTCAGGTAATCCATCTCTATCGTCGTTATTTTTCTTTTATCCTCTTCTTTCATTACCCACAGTTCACTACCATAGCTTAAAACCGATTCTACCATTGTCTTCTTCCAATTCTCTTTTTGTTTTGTGTAATTTTGATCCCACCATATTGAATTAAGAGCTCCTATGATCCTCCTGGCTTATTGTATTTTATTCTGTATTTCCTTTTTACCTATACCATTTTTATTGTCAATCAGTACTCCTAGATATTTAAATTCCTTGACTTGTTTGACATGTGTATCGTTGTTAATTAAGACATCAAATTCTATTTCCGAGTTCACAACCATATACTCCGTCTTTTCAAGGCTCACCTCTAGTCCCCATTCCTTGTAGTCTGTGTATAATCTCTTCAATACGTATTCCATATCGAATGCATCTTGTGTCATTATTACTTGGTCGTCTGCAAAGTTTAACGATAATAGGTGTTTATCACTAATGGGGATGCCCATGCTTTGGCAAGTGCAGTTCCATTTCTTTAGAGAGCGTTGTCTACAAATATATTAAATAAGATTGGTGAAAGGCAACACACTTGTCTTAGACCTTTTGTAATCTGGATAGCTTCCGAGAGATAGCGACCTTGTTTCACATATCCTATATTTTCATTATATAACTCTTTTATTGTTGTTATCATCCCTTCTTTTATCCGTACTGTTCTCAAGATATGCCAAAGTTTATTTCTCGGTACACTATTGTATGCCTTCTTAAGATCTATAAAGGTCATATGTATTTCGTCATCTTTTTGGATCTTCTTTTCTATCAATTATTGTAAAGTAAACAAGTTGTCTATACACGACCAGCCCGGAGTAAATCCGCTTTGGTTTTCGGATATCTTTCCTTTAATTGTTTCTCTTATTCTATTCTGCAATATTTTACCGTAGAGTCTGCTCATAGTGCTTGTAACGCATATACTTCTATAATTATTAGGGTCTTTTCTATTTCCTTTCTCATAGATTGATGAAATGTAACTTTTTTCCATTCGGTAGGTGTTCTTCCTTGTGATATACAATTATTAATTAAGCTAGTTATTGTTCTCCACGTGGTTATATATGGTGTAGTGTGAATGAAGAAAAATTGCATCCATACAAACCAATTCTATTGCAAGAATTATCTGAAGATGACTACGGTAGACGTGTTGAATTTTGCGAGGTTATAATGGAACGAATCAATAATAATCGATTTTGTCTTAACGGAAGAGTTAACAAGCATAACTGCCGGTACTTGTCTACTAAGAATCCCCACTGGATAATCGACAGTCATTCTCAAAGACCATAAAACATAAACGTATGGGCAGGGATTTGTGAACGTCATATCATTGGTCCCTTTCAAGGGACAAATTCAGTATGAAGTAGCACAGATCATCCCGGATTCTCTGCGAAATTCTGTTCAGGCTATTTATAACAGATTGGGTCATTGCCTCGCTGTTAAGGGTAGACATTTTGAGCAATTGTTACATTAAAAATAAACCTAGAGTATTTATTAGTAGTTTTTTGCCTTTTTTTTTTATTTCAAATTTCAAGTGACAATAATTCCAAAACAGTTCAGTTTAGACATATGGGATGTTAGACAAATAATATCTAGAATTTTTAGTGAGACTCAAAAATAAAATAATATATAGGGCTTAGAGAAAATAAATAATGGTCCATTATCGTGACATCCTTTACGTCAATAATAGTTTTAACGCCTATATAACTACATCGTCTGTATAGGTAAAAATTTTTCTTTGTAAAAAAAATTTTCATATCCTTTCGTTACATGTATGGATCTATAGATTTAAAATACACCTAACACACACGCAAAATTATATTTGATAAATATTTTTTATTTTTCTAGATTCTGTTTATTTAAAAAAACACCTAATTTATTTGTAATAGGCGATATTCCAACATATAATACAGTTTGTCATGTAAGAACCTGTCCGCGATAATTCATTTTTGGTATATGCGATTCTAGCAATTCAACAAAAAATCGGTAAAGGGAACCTCTATCTACAACAGATTTTAGTAAAAGTGTCAGTATTGGTTGAAATCACGTAAAACCCAAAATTAGTCACTTGTTTGCGCGTCGGTTCGGGGCAGTTTTTTTTTTTTTCCATCCAAAGGGGTCAAAATGACACATTCCGCGACCGCTAAATATATTAAAAAGTCGGTATCGTTTGTGAAGAAGTGGATAAAACATTTTATCGAGAAAAAATGTCGGCAACTTGCCAAAACGTCGCTCGGTAGGCAAGGTCACTCTGAAAGTCGAAAAAAAAAACGCGTGAAAACAAAGACACGACCTTTGCTTTCACGCGACCCGAAGTTGACGCTAAGTCAAGGGGCGGCAAAATTAAGAAAATGGGGTTTAAATGTGTCCCATGAGATCATTTGACAACATCTTCGTACTCATGATATCAGATTCCGAAGCACGTTGAAGAAACCTTTGCTGGGCGAAAATCACGTGGCACAAAGGCTCGCTTGGGCCCACGATAAGATACTAGAGTGGCCCTCACAATCGTCGAACGCCAACTCTATTGAAAATATTTGGTCCCTTGTAAAGTGAAGCTCAGAGAAAATACTCTGAGGACTTTGACTCAGTTGTCTCACGAGATTCGAAAAATTTGCAGAGTATGCAAAAAATCTCGTCGTTGACAGCATGCCTCGAAGATGCCTGGCGATTATTGATGCAGGAGGCGATTGGACAACTTGCTAAGATAATTACGCCGTTGTTAGCACACCAAAGAATACATGGATGACAACAAATTTTCTCGAAACACATTTTTTGAAGAATACGAGCTTTGATGTTCTTATTTGACAGACTGTATATAATAAATAAATAAATGTGAAGAACAAAATAAATGTGTAAAAATAAAATGTGCTTTTAGGCCATAAATTGTTTTGATCTTTTTTGTAATAATTTTTGGCACGTTAGCTACATGCCGACGCTGAGCAAGAAGAAAAGAAGATGACGTAAAACGCTTGCCGCTGGAAATAGAACGTACATCTGTCACAAATGGGTAGCGCGAAATTGCTAAACGAACCTTGACTGTGAAATTTGGGTGAATTTGTGTTCTTTTGCAATAGTAGAAAGCACTTTCTAATTTTTGTTGTAATGTCGTTCTTATGTAAATTTGAATAGAATCTAAAAGAAGTTTTTTTTGTCTTTCATGGTACTTTTGTAGTAACTTCTTGTTTTATCGAATTAAATTTCTAGGGTATAACGCATATGAGCAACATTTAGATCGTTGGCTCGCAACATCTAATTAAAGACATGTGAGGGACGTAATTAATGTCCCCTAGAAGAAATTAACAGGTAAAATTACTTATTTACTTTGTTATCTGACACTAAATATATTTTTATAAAGATTTACTAATGTGTTATCGTGATTTCATAGTACAACATTTTCAAAAGCTTAACTAAGACTAAAAAAAATGTTTGTACATATTTATTTTTATATAATGAAAGGATGTGTGTATCTTAGGTATTATAAAAGTTGGTATAGGACGGAATTTCCGACGTCTACTTGACTATTTATAAATTTATATTATGGTTCTTTGAATGTCTGCAAGTTTTTATAGATTCCATTGGACCCTTTATATGCCGTATGGAGTAATGATAAATAATTAAGATTAGAAAATGGATGGTCCGTTTCTAAAACATACTTCGCAAAGTCTGAAATTTCATTGTTTAACCTATAAGATGTATTATGTTCTACGAATCTTTGAAATTCCGTCCTGTTTGGCATACATAAGGGCTATTGCACTCTTGACACATCTAATTCCTAATATTAATTATTTATCAATGCTCCTTATGGCACCTAAAGGATCATACATAATTTCTTGTAAAATATAGAAATCTACAGACATTTAAAGAACCATAATATAAATTTACCAAATAGTCCAGTAGACATAACAACACGTAAGATCCTTTCATTACCTAAAATAAATGCAAAAATATTGTTAGTTTTTAGTCTTAGTTAAGCATTTGAAAACGTAGTTGTACTACGAAATCGCGATAAAGCACTTGTAAATCTTTACAAACATATATTTAGTGTCCGTTAACAACGCAAATAAGTAATTTTATTGTAACGTAATGTTCCATTTTTATTAAAAAATTGCATGACGCGTTTCGTTACATGGTAACTTCCTCTGATGCATTTAGGTTTTATTCCACTTTATTATCTACTTTTACAATTAGACTCAAAAAAAGTTAATTAGGGTATTCCTGGAATTCATACTGAACTTTATAAGGTATATATATATATATATATATATATATATATATATATATATATATATATATATATATATTTAATAATGGGGATTTCCCATTGGTCATATTTATTTCTGTTTGTTCATTTAGAATGGAACCTGTGTTTTTCAAACGGTTTATCTCTAGGCATTCCAAACGGTTTAACCTTTGTTTTCTACATGTAATATTTCAAACTGATTATAAAATTAATGGATCTGTTCTATTATGCTGATTGCTATATGAAGAATCTGTTTTGTTGTTAAGAAAACTTCGTTTGGGTTCTGAAATTCTACTTTCAAATGAGCGCCCTGTCTGCTCTATGTACGACTTAGTACACGAACCGCAATTTAATTTATATACCCTGATTTTTCACCTTTGTTTTGTTTAACTTTCGCATTTTTTATGAATTTTCCTAGTAGAGTTATCAGTTTTTAAAGCTATAGTTATATTATTTTGGTTTAAGTAGTGTTTAATTTTTTCTGAACGTATGCCAAAAATAGGTTAATGATTTATAATCGATATTGCTGTCTTTAATTTTAGGGTAGACTTTAGAAATAGCTTTGTTTTAAAGTTTTTTGTTGAGTATTGAATTGACCATATTGTTTTATTATTAAATTAAATTCGTTATTGAAATCATTTTCAGATAAAGGAACACTCAATAACCGCCTATGTAACATACAGTGATATGCTGCAAATTTGTGTTGTTTTGGGTGGTTTGAAGTGTTGTTTATTGTTGTGTTTGTGTGTGATGGTTTGTGAAATATTGAAAATTTGTATTCGTTGTTATCCCTTGATATAGTAAGATCTAGGAAATTAAGTGAATTATTTTCCTCTATTTCCATTGTAAATGTTATATTTTTGTGGATGAAATTGATGTGATTAAAAAATGTATTCAACTGTCTAACGTGCCATTGAATCAAACTAAAATATCGTCTACATAACGGTACCAGCATAGTAAAGATTTGTATGTATCATGTTTTTGAATTATATTTTCGATGTTATTTATAAAAATTTCTGCTAAAAGTGGGCTTAAGGGGCTTCCCATTATAAGTCCTAGGCTATTGTAGATTGAATTATTAAATATAAAATAATTTTGTTTCAAACATGTTTTTAGTAAGTTGCGAATATCTTGTTTTATAATAATATTGACGTTGTTTTTATTTCATATATGTTTCACCATAACAATTGTCTCGTTTGGAGGTATGCTGGGGAATAAATTTTGTACATCAAATGATATTAATTTGGCTCTTGAAAAAAGACTTATATTTGAAATTTTCTGAATTAACTCTAAAGATTTTTTTTACAGAACAACTGGGTTGAAAACTTTTCTGATTTTTAATCGTGTCTATAAGAAAATTTAAGAGTTTGTATGCTGGAGGACACTAGTCTAATCGGATAATCTTGTTTGTGTAGTTTAATTAAAGAATGGAGTTGCGGTGGCTGGGGATTCATAGCTGTTAATTTGATTATATTATAATCTTGTATAATACTGGAAGCTTTCACTAATTCTAGGCGAATTTCATTTTTCAAAATTTTTCTTGGGTTTTGTCTGAAAATTTCTTTGTTTAATGAAATCTATTGTTTTTTCTATATATTGTCCTTTTTGATTGCAACTATGGTATTTCCTTTATCTGCCTTGGTGAATATAATATTTTCTTCTGTTGCTTTCTATTTAATAAGTTTTCTGTGTTATTGTTTTGATTTCCTTCATTGTATTTGCTGTTTAAAAAGTTCTTTTTTAATGATATCTGAGCACGTGTATTTCTTAGACATGTTTAAAGGTAAGTCGTTTAAAGCTATTTCTGTTTCTACTGTCCTTTATTTAGGAGCTTTGTTTTTTGTAGTTGAAAAAGTTTTATCCGAATGGTTTATAAATTGTCTAAAAAACTTGTGAACGGAATTTTTTTCCTTTTTTTATATCTGCTATCAGATTTTGTTTAGTTTGATAAGTGCATTAAGTTTCTTTTTTTGTTTTAAGTATTTTTGTCAATGATGGATCGAATTTTATCTCTGGTGTTTGAATCAATTTTATTGTTAAAATGTACTGTCACTAAGTAACGAACCAATCAATCAACTCTTTAATTAACAGGTGGCTTATTTAATAAGGATCCAGATCAAACCAGTAGTATGCCTGATCACCGGGTACTGACACCTAAGGAAACATTTACCGAAAATAGGTATCCATAATGGTCTATGATAAGCAGATCATGTGACAAGAGAAAAAAATTTCTATGGACATCCGATATAAATGCGCCTTTAATTCGAAACACACATAAACAAGAGGTTGCAGTGCACAAACAGTCACAATCGCCTACCCCGCCTAAAACAAACCAACCAGGAAAGCAGTCATTAAAAAAATCTTTAAAAAAATAGAATACATACCTCCTACAGAAGCAAGTTCTGTTGGTGCCTGCTCTGCATGGTATCCACTTACGTTTACGCTGCTTCTTAAATTCATTGCGATTTATCTATAAACAAAAAAAAACGGATTACTAGTCAAATGACAGCTATTTTAAAGGTCTAATTAACTTGGCAATGATTGTAAAGTAGTCATTGTTTTCATGCATTAAAAACAGCAAATTGAGGGAGTCGAAAAGGGCTCAGAACCGGTTAAATCTATTGACTACTAAAATAATGACGCAACCGTTGAAAACGAAGTAACTAACTAAGTAAAAAAACATTTGTATATATTCTTAAAATCTAGTTATCTTAATGGACTTTAATTTTGTTATGTGTTTAAGGCATTACCAAGGGTCGTTTGTTTAATTTTAGTCAATAGTTTTAGTTCTATGTTTTGTCCTCATTAAAACGTGACTCGTTTGGATGTTTCAAATTATGTTTTTCTCTCTCCATAAAGTTACCTTTGAAAAAATAAACTCAAACCGATATTATTTTTTTGTCTGAGTTTCTTTATAATACAGTATAAACCTGTCATTTGTCAATTGGGATTTAAATAGAGAAAAGCACCAGAGAATGAATTAAAATTATGACGCTGCTTTTAAATTGTCATAAATTTTTTATTTCACTCTCTATGATATTTTTAATTAAATATTCGTATTTTCCGCTTTCTTCTGTCTAAAAAAGCTCTCTTGGTAAATGTTGTTCCAAGCAACAGTTTCTGAGATAATGGGATGTTTCTTTCCATTTTTTAATACCATTGTTAAATTCTCAAATGCGTTCCTTCACACTTCATCCAGGCTTAGGACAGGTCTAATAGAATAATAGTCTTCAAAATTTGGAGCTTGCTTAAAGTCAAACAGGCTAATAATAATAGTAAATTTGAAGACCAACGGGCCAACAACAGTAAGAATGTAAAAACCAACTGGCTAAGGGAATAAAAGATTACCCACAAATTGATAAATTCGAAAAAAAGTTTAATCGCTCAACATGAGAAGGAATTGGTTTCACAATAAATGCTTAATATGGCCGCAACCTTCGTTAATGTATAAATTAATACATCGCAGGAAATTTAAAGGTACTCTTCTTAAAATGTCTTCATCTCGAAAAGCGTTAGCAGCATTTTGAATCCTATTCCACAATTTTTCAATGTTGTCGATTTGAACTTGATAAAATTTCGATTTCAATGCACCCTAAAGGAAAAAATTTAATGAATTTAAGTCTAGGGAACGAGGTGGCCAATGAATAGGACCATCTTAATCTCTTCCGATCCATTTATCGGGGTAACTTTGGTTTAAAAAAATTCTTATATTACGCGCAAAATGGGGTAGTGCACCATCGTGCATGAAAAACATGTCTCGACGTAAATTAATGGGCGAGTTTTCCAATAACTTAGAAGTAGTTTCACGGATGAAATTCAAGTAAACGTCACCATCAAGTCCATCTGGTAATCTAAACGGCCCGATTAAATAGTCGACAAATCCCTTCAAGACAATACTACTGAATTCGCGATGAAACTGTCTTTGTTGCACAGAATGTAGGTATTCTTCAGCGTAAACATAACTATTATGCATATCTGTTATACCACGTCGAGGGCAGTGTGCTTCGTCTGTAAACAGGATTTTAGTGTAAAAAGCCGGAACAGTCACCAAGATCTGGAGGTAAGAGTTCCTGGACGGACTGTATATGAAAGGAGTGAATAATTTGTTGTCTAATGATCCAGTTAGTTGTACTTTTTGATATTCCCGCTTGACGTTCAATTAAACGAGTGCTGTTTCCAGGATTATCGTGTACAATTTCCAGCATTTCTTCTTCAACATCGGGTGCTCTAGCTTGCGAATACCGCTCATAAATTGTCTAATTTCTCGAAGTCGTCTCTCAATATTGGTAAAAGTCTAATGGTTAAGAGTCCGATGATGCGTAAATCTTTCGTGATATACCCGAGCACTTTTGCGACCGTTGTCGTTACAAAAACACTCAAATAATATCAGTCTGCTCACCAAAAGTGTACTCCATCTAGAATTAAAACACAGTTGAGCTTGAGAAGGGATTAATTCTCGTTAATACTCGTAAAACTTGTTTGATATCTGTCAGAAATGAATTTCTGTCAGTATTACTACAAGCTAGTTAAGTCATAGAATATATGATATCTTACATCAATGCCAGAGTGATTTTTGAGCGTTGCCAAGTAACTATACAATGTGAAGAAATGTGTGAAGAAAACGCATGTGCGAATTTGACAAAAAATGGAAAGAAACATCCACAACACTATATCAGAAAGTGTTGCTTGGAGTAACATTTACAAAGGAAGCTTTGTTAAATAGAAGAAGGCGGAAAATACGAACATTTAATTAAAAGTATCATACTGAGCGGTATAAAAAAAGTTATGACAATTTAAAAGTATACCCAGTGTAGTAAGTGGCGTTCCCTACAATTTACAACAAAAAGCTGATTTCAATTTCTTATCTCAGAAAACTCCTTTGCACCGAATCTTGTACAAATAGTACAATTATTAAGAAAGCTACTTAAGAAAAACTAAAATAAAAGTAAAACATTGACATCCTGTATCTCAAAAATTACGAATTTTTGGACTAAGGTAAGTTGGGTTAAATGGTCATATTTTCATTCTAGAAATCTACAGGAATTCTATGTACACGGAATACTGGGACACCCTATATATATATATATATATATATATATATATATATATACATATAAAAATATATATATATATATATATATATATATATATATATATATATATATATATATATATGTATGTATATATATATATATATATATATATATATATATATATATACGTATATATATATATATATATATATATATATATATATACATATACATATATATATATATATATATATATATATATTATATATATATATATATATATATATATATATATATGTATATATATATCTTATTTTCATCCCAGAAATCTACAGTAATTCTATGTACACGAAATACTGGGACACCCTATATATATATATATATATATATATATATATATATATATATATATATATATATATATATATATATATATATACATATATATATATATATATATATATATATATATATATATATATATATATATATATATATATATATATAGGGTATCCCAGTATTCCGTGTACATAGAGTAACTGTGGATTTCTGGGATGAAAATATGACCATTGACCTGAGGTTGTATATATATATATATATATATATATATATATATATATATATATATATATATATATATATATACCGCCTCAGTTAACGACCGATTTTGGGAGTCCCCTAACGAAATCGTCTATAAAACTGTAGTCTGTAACCTCTGACTAACGACTACCATGAATAACGACCACGATTAGGGATTCTTGGGTTCCATTGTGATTCAGGACCTGTTATATCGACCAAGTAAGAGAAAAATTTTAAATTTATTTACATCTAAAATTACTATTACGTATAATAATATTATTACAACGTGTAATATAAAATTAAACCGCACTGACAATCAGTATTTTCTATCTGTATGTAGACAGTACGGTTTTTGTTTTTATTTTGTTTTTGAAAATGTTTTAAATACACACTTCCTTTTCTAAAGATTTTCAGTTCTGATTTGCAGACCTTAAACTGGGTAATGTAAAACTGGTTTTTTTTTTCTATCAAATTGTATTTCAGTGTGCCAACCTTTGGATTTAGAAATTAACAAAAATTTTAATGACCTTTACAAAAAGCAACTTTTACATCATGTCGTGGCAAACATGGATAATAGTGTGACAGCTGTAGATGCCGTATATTGTACAATATCTTTTGTAGGTTCTATAAAAACAAGTACGGCAATGAAGTGCTTTTATAAAGCTAGGCTCCTAAAAATATCGCAAGAAGTTGAAAGTGAAGCAGAAATCTCAGAGGACAATGAACTTGGATGCTTGCAAGAAATTTAAGATCTTGTTCTAACCATTTGTCCGGAGAAGACAGCAGAAGAATTAGTGACTCATAATATTAATACTGAAACTTCTAATGTTGATTGTGATATTATTTCTAAGATTGGAAATGGAGCATCCGATGGTGAATAAGATTCTACCGATGAAGGTGGCGAAAATAAAAATAAAAATCCATTTAATTTACTGTCACAATGGGTTGAATTTTTTCCAAGATGAAGAAAAAAATTCTGCATTAATAGTAGTTTTTTTTTAAATCGACGACCTATTAAATTTTTTTTTCACTTTTGATCCCCCCCCCATAACTAACCCATTAAGTCAAAACTTAACTTTCAAAATTACACGGCTCTGATTGGACCATAAATTCATATATATGTGGCAAATTTCAACTGTCTATGTCAAACACTGTTCCGTACGGAAAACTGAAAAGAATCATCGAAATCGGTACATATTTGACAGAGTTATCGGTGTTTTATTACAGAAATTTAAGTTTTTAAGGATTTTTTCAGAAACTACATAACTAATTTCAATAATATTTATATGGAACCATCTCGAATGTATACTCTCTCTAATCATCCAAATCAGTACATATTTGTCAGAGTTATGCGGGAACATACATTAAAAAAATTCATGCGCCTCGAATTGCGAACCTCCTCCTTTTTGAAGTCGGTTAATTATTAACTTCAAAATAGATAGAAAAGATGCGGTGTGACATTATAAGCTCTTTGAGTCATGTAAAATCTCCACAACTCTCAAATCATAAAATAATTTTAGTTACTCCAATTTAAAGGAATACTTGTAAACTGAATAGAATAATAATTATATATATAGATATATATATATATATATATATATATATATATATATATATATATATATATATATATATATATATATATATGTATATATATATATGTATATATATATATATATACATATATATATATATATATATATATATATATATATATATATATGTTATATATATATATATATATATCTATATATATATATATATATATATATATATATATATATATATCTATATATCTATATATCTATATATCTATATATATATATATATATATATATATATATATATATATATATATATATATATATATATATATATATATATATATAGATACTTTTAAATGCAACATTTGTAAATGTAGGTACATAAGTTAAAACAAACAACTTGTTGCACATAACTATTAGTATACTAATAATATTATCAGTGTAAATAACACGTAAGATGAAATATTTTTAGTCAGACAATTAGATGTCGCCCTTTTCAAAATATCCATACGATTTTTAGGAAGTACCTACCTTCAAACGATATGTGTCAAAATTTCATGACATTTCGAAGATTAGTTTAAAAATTACAGTGGTTTTAGTGATGCTACTTTTGATATTTTCAAAACAATGGAAAGTCGAATTTTGTGGGTTGATTAAAGATTGTTTTTTGTTGGGAAAAAATACCGTTCAAGCAAAGCAATGGCTTAATAAGTGTTACGGGGACTTCGCCCCTGAAAAATCACTCATTATTTACTAGTAAGCTGAATTTAAACACGGTCGTACAGATACAAATGATGCCGAATGCTCTGGACGCCCAAATGAGGTGGTTACACCGGAAAACATAAAAAAATCCACAAAATTGTTTTGGAAGACCGTAGAGTGAATTTGCGTTAGGGAGCTGATACCCTAAAGATATCAAAAGAACATTTTGATCATATTTTGCATGAACATGTGGGAATGAGAAAATTCTGTTTGAAATGGCTACCGCGTTTGTTCACAATGGACCAAAAACAACAACGTGTTGATGATTCTGAGCGCTGTTTGGATCTGGTTAAGCGCAAGGATTTTTTCAAGCGATATATGACAACGGATGAAGCATGGATCCACCACTACATACCGGAACCAAATCGGCAGTCAGGTGAGTTGTCAGCATCCGGTGAAAGCCGCCCGAAGCGACCAGAGACACAACATTCGGCTGGGAAGGTTTTGGCTTCTTTATTTTGGGATGCACATGGAATAATTTTCATCGACTATGCTGAGAAGGGAAAAACCATCAATAGCGAATACTAAAGTTATTGGTGCTACAGAAATCGCAAAGAAAGGGCCGCAAATGAAAAAGAAAAAGTGCTCTTTCATCAAGACAATGCACCGTGTCACAAGTCAATGGTTACGATGGCAAAATTGCATGAATTGAAGTTCGAATTGCTTTCTCATCAACCATATTCTCCAGATTTGGCCCCCAGTGACTATTATCTATTCGTAGACCTTAAAATAATGCTCATGGAAATAGAATTTGGCTCCAAAGAAGAAGTTATCGGCGAAACTAAGGTCTGTTTTGAAGGTAAAGATAAATTCTTCTACAACAAAGGTATAGAAATGTTCGAAAAGCATTGGACTGATTGCATCGCTCTTGAAGGAGACCATATTGATAAATAAAGTCGAATTTTGCAAAAAAAAAAAATGTGTTTTAAGTAGCTAGACCAAAAACTTTTCAGCCTACCTGTCATAATATATAACGTCATTTGATATTTACATTCATTCTTACAATCAAGTAATTTTGAGTTTTAGTTCAGCAAAGTACTTTGCATATTCATAAGGCTCGACGCCATTAGATGCAACTTGCTGCAACATCCTGCATCCCGAGACACCTACGAAACAGCTATAAAACAGCGTAAATGATTTTCTATGCACGATTTTATTATAAAGCATAACATAACGAATTCTACCTACAGTTTGCAGGTGCAGAGATTAACAACACAGTAAACTCAATACAGTACCGAAACTTAGGGGTAACCGTATAGGAAAATCATGTCTTAGTTTTCAAAAGGTAGTGGTAGTTCGCCATGTTAAAGAGGGTACCAGCGGGAGATTTTAAATAAAAATAATGATACTGTGCAAAATTTTATCATTCAAAATCATAGATAACATATTATACAAATGTTTCAAAATTTTTGATTTAGTAAAATGTCAAGTTAATACAGCATGAGTAATATAAAAAACCAAAAGAATGGATGTGCAATATCTAAATTATTTTCGTTTCATGGCCGGTTTCAATAGGAAGCTCATTTGCAGGAACTCGAGTATCAATGTACAGGGTGGTCAAAATTGGACTCTTTTAAAGGTAAACTCCTTTATCTAAAAGGGATAGACAAAAACTGATGTCGGTGTCTGAGACTCAATTTTTATGATAAACTCAATGGTGCAAACCGCATGTCGATATCTAGTACCGTTTCAGATATACAGGGTGTTTTTCAAAAATCTACATTTTGGAAAAAATGTTTGTAATTCTTTTCCTATTGAAAATTTTTGATTTCTTTAAAAACATTCTTAAAACATTTCTTCGTGTGGATTTCAACAGTGTAAGCTACATTTTTTTACAACTAATATTTTAATAGTTATTAACGTAAAAATATATATTTTTAAATGGGATACCCTGTATATTTTTCCTTATCCGAATAGAGCTTTAAATTACCATTCATTCCAAATAAATCGCAATGAAGTTTGAAAATTTCGAAAAATGGGATATGATGGTGTGTTTTATACAAACCGGAGAAAATTCGGAAGCGGCAAGTAATTTGTATCACGAAAGGTATCCAGGGAGGCGTCAAACCTTCAAGGATATATTCGCTCGACTGCGATATAACCTAGTTAATAGAAGTCCAGTTTGAAAAGAAATGACCCAAAAATTATGCATCAAACAGGGATAAGGAGTTAGAAAAATAGTAGTTTTAGGAACTATCAGAAATAATCCCAACAGTTCAACCCGACAGTTAAAAGACTCCACTGGATTACCAAAAACTACCGTAAGTCGTACTTTGAAGAAGCACAAATTCAGGCCATATAGGATAAGAAAAGTTCATCACCTTAGAGACGGAGATTTTCAACGGCGTATGGATTATTGCCAATGGTTTCTGGAGAATTGTAACCATGTTCCGAATTTTTCATTAAATTGCATTTGGAAAGACGAAGCTTATGTAAGCAATGTAGGTATTTTTAACCGTTACACATCTTATATGTGGGCACAAGAAAATCCTCATTTAGTTGTGGAGCAAAGAAATCAAAGCAGATTTGGATTTAATGTGTGGGCAGGAATTTTTAGAGGCAGGGTTATAGGTCCACTTATTTACGAAGGAACACTCACCTCTCAGAGATATTTAGAAATTTTAAGGCAGCAAATAGAACCTCTTGTCGATGAACTGCCGTTAATGGACTTCAGAAAAATATTTTTTCAACAAGACGGGGAACCCCCTCATAACGCTGCAGTTATCAGTAATTTTTTATCGGCCAATTTCGACAATAACTGGATAGCCGAACCGTTGGCCGGCAAAGTCACCGGATTTAACACCCATGGACTTCTATCTCTCGGGAAAGTTGAAAGACCTAATTTTTAAATTGCCGACAAACACAAGGCAAGAGTTAGAAGTCGCAGTGATACAAAGTTTTGCAGCTCTCACTCCTCTTGAACTAATCAATTCGGTAAGAAGTGTCCAGAAGAGGTGCCGCCTAGGTGTAAATGAAACTGGTCGACATTTCGAACATCTCTTATAGAAAATTGTTTTGTTTTAGTTTGCTCTACTTGAAATAAATTGTTTTATTGTTGTTTTGTTTTATTTTCTACGTAGTTTAAAGTACTATAGCATTTAGTAAATTTCATTGTAGTTATCACTCTGGTTACTTCTGGTAATTTTTTTTTCGATTTGACTGCTATCGGTAAATAATTGATAATAAAATGTGCTATATTTTTAGAATGGTAATTTAAAGCTCTATTCGGATAAGGAAAAATGTACAGGGTATCACATTTAAAAAATATATTTTTGCGTTAATAACTAATTAAAATATTAGTTATAAAAAAATGTAACTTACACTGTTGAAATCCACGTGAAAAAGTGCTTTGAGAATGTTTTTACAGAAATCAAAAATTTTCAATAGGAAAAGAATTACAAACATTTTTCCAAAATGCAGATTTTTGAAAAAACACCCTGTATATCTGAAAACGGTACTAGATATCGATATGTGGTTTTCACCATTGAGTTTACCATAAAAATTGAGCCTCAGATGCCGACATCTCCTTTAAGAGTGTCTAATCTGGACCACCCTGTATATTAATAATTGATTGATAATGATGCTTAATATCCACATGGTACATTAACGTCAGGATTAACGTGATCGAATAAACTATTTTTCGAATCATTTTTAAGCATTTTCTGAGAAAAATGTATTTTATTATTTTTGCACCAATTTTCAGTTAGACGAGTGATGACGAGTTTGGTTGCTGCAAGCCAAATCTTTGCTCTATAACCAAAAAAAGTCACAAGATCAATAGCGTCTCAGAATTATTCAATTTATCCGTGTACGATTTATTACGCACTTGATATTCTTTAATCAATTCACTTACCTTTCAACATCTTTTTTGGGGAAGAAGAAGAAACTCACTCCCGGTGTACTTTTTAAATTATTTTTACAATTGTCGACGGCACAAAAATAATCTCCTTTCCCATGATCATATAAATTGTTTGTCAATCTTCTGGATTCTTTTCACTTACAAACGTTATTAATTCTCTTTTTATCCCAACTCTCTCTTCCTTCTGTCTTTAAATTTATTTAAAATGCAATTACATCAAGAAATGATTAACACCACATTTCAAAAAAGAGACATTCTAAGATCGGATGTGAACATGAAGCTGCTATTTTGAAAGAGGGACCCGGCGACGCACGCACCGTCAAACTTTCGTCATCAGCTTGAAGCTCACTTTCGCTTCTGTTTTGGGTTTACTGTGGTGACAGTGTGCACCTACATAATACATAAAAAATAATGTGGCACTAGATGCCTTTAAATGCTCCTAAATTATCGTATAAAAAGTTGTAATAATGGATGAAGGCTATTCTATCATATTTCATTAGATAATTGTGTACAGTTTAATAAATGGTTATTGGAATTAGATAATATTAAGTTATATTGAAATAGAATTAAGAACATATGTAGGTAGGTAACCTATTTTTAAGGGACTTCGAAAAAAGGGATTCTCAATTCAATGTGCGTGGTTAAAGGCCGCAATATTTATATTTGCTCATATATATACCAGCAAGAATTGAAAAGTTATGTAAAAAATAAGGTAAATAACATTTTTTTTACAAAAACAAAAATTTATTTCTCAACATCATCTCCGTTAAGCTCAATACATTTGGTCCAGCGAGAGGCCAATTTTTTATTCCCTCAGAAAAAAAATGGTTCGAACTGTGCCAACCTACTGTTTGACTGCCGTCTTGTCTCCAGAGTGTAACAATAGATTCACGATTTGTCTGCAGTCGCAAAATGATGCCTGAAGTCTTTCGGATCACACTGAAACTTTTCCAAACATGACCTTGAAATGTCCTTCCTCGTCTGTTTTCGGTCTGGAGTCAACACACGCGTTCATCGCGCATTCAATTCTTTCATTTTTAGATCTTCAGGTAGGATATTATATACCCATTCATATTAGATGCCTACCGCAGCGTAATGCGACGATTTTCTATCTCGATAACATTAATTTTATGGACCATTTCAGAAGAAACCTCAATCGGGCCTGCTGAACGTACAGCATATGCAGTACTCCTCCGGCTACGTTTAAATTCATTTATCCAGTAATAAATAGTCTTGAGTGCTGGTGCAGAGCCCCATGAATTTCCTTTAGTTCAGTTTCTACCTGAGCCGAAGTCCACTTTTCAAATAAGAATGTTTTATTACTGCATCATATTAGGCTTTATACATTTCTTCGAACCGTGTAACAACGATCACTTATGATAGCTGCCAACAAACAACTACGCGATACATCTGTTTGGAACTTTAAATACAATCGTTAAAAGAATCGTTCTTATCAACAGTTATGCAGCTTAACAAGATTCCCTACTATTTCGTAGAAATGTATCAGATTTATCAATCTACCCTCGTACACTTACGAACCGTTAAACCAAATTTTGCGAATGTATATATGTATATTTCTCCTCAAATACTTACAAAACTACTAGACCGATCTTAAGGATATTTTTGCGTTCGATCAGGTAGTTTTTTCAACTTAGATCATAGTGAAAGAATTATTCAAATCGGTTTTGTAGTTCAAAAGTTATCTTTATAATGGTAATTAACCGATGTTTGTGAAAATAACTTCGGAGTTTTGCCTAAAGCGAAGCTAAAATAAAACTTTAATTTAAAAAAAAAATAATAAAAAATACAAATGATATATTCTTTTAAGCTTAAAAAGTTATAATATATATGTAGGTATTCAATGCGTAACAAATGTATATGACAAACATACATGTAGTAAAAAGAAAAATAAACACAAATATCACAAATATTAGAGTCTTTATAAGCGCAGAATGACCCAATCTTAATATCCAGATGTCTAATTCCTTGAGCTATCGAATTGCATCAGTCCTCGCTTCGCGTAGTTCCTGCTATGAGCCGGGATATCTTCATCATTGGAATATGATGCGGAATCTGAGAGGGATCTCCGCAACTGCAACCATGGTCCCCAGCTAGTCACCATTTATATTTCTGATTTCTGCAGTGGTTAGTTCTTATACAGACGGATGTGACGTCCCATCCTAGAGTGCGCTCTGCTGGATCTGATATTAAGTGCAGATTGTCTGGATTTGTCGCTGCACACTCTTCCCTCCATACATCAGTAGGGTTGAAATCATCACTGATGAGTTGTTGGTCAAGATTTCAGGGGGGGTTTCCGCTATTTTAGTTTGGCAATTCTATCCGAGTGATTCTGATGAATAGAGACTTGGTTGTTTCTGCCGCATTTTTGTCATTCCTTCCTGAGTACCGATTTGCGTCGTATTGCGGGAGGTGGGATATTGGCTAGTACTGGTAATTACTGGAGGGGGATAGATTTTATGGTACCAGATACAATCCTCATTGTTTCATTAAGTTGAGTATCGACGACATCAGTATAGATGATGTTTAACCACACGAGACAGGAGTATTCCGCAACGGAAAAGAACAGGGCAAGTGCCGAAGTTCTTAGGACAGTTGCATTCGCTCCTCAGCTACTTCCAGATATTTTATGCAGAATGTTGTATCTGGTCATAAGTTTGCCTGCGGTTTTATGAAGCTGACTTTTAAACGTAAATCATCTATGCCTAGTGACACCTAGGTATTTTGTAGTAGGATTACATGAAACGGTTTGCCCTCTAAATCTTATATTTGGTGTGTAGTTTGCTTGTCTATTGCATAGGTGAAAACAACTAAATTCTGTTTTCCTTGTATTCGTGTTCTGGCTTACTACTAAAGCAATGCCGTCGGAGTATATAAATTGAGGTGGTCAGTGGTAAGTCGGATATATAGATATTAAAAAATAAAGGGGCCACCACCGACCACTGCGGTAGACCATTATTAAGTCTGTATCTGCAGCTGCTGTCCTCGTTCAGGTGAACCGTAATAAATCTGTTGGAGAGCATGTTATTTAATAGATTGGCAAGTGTTCTAGGGTTCATGATATGTAGGAATTTGTTAATCATTCCTTATCTCCAGATCGTATCGTATGCTGAAGTTAGATCTATGAAAGTGGCGGTAGACTTTTTATGGCAGTTAAATCCGTGTTCTACATGTGTGGTTAGTGAAAGTACCTGATCACACCAACTTCTCCTAGACCTGAAACCGGCTTGTTCTGTTTGAAAGAACCCTTAAACACTTGGCTTTATTCTGTTGTGTATTAATGTCTCCAGAAGTCTGTAGCAAGCGCTAAGAAGAATAATGGGCCTATAGTCTTCAGAGTTCTGCCCATCTTTACCGAGTTTTAAAATGGCAATGATCTTCATTTGTGTTTATAAAGTAGGGAGTTATCCGGATCCTAAAATATTGTTGTAGATTTTGAGAGGAACTGGGATCCACAGTGCCGGAAGAACTCTGGGAAAATAGTTTCCTCCCTGCTTATAAAAGAAAGTATAATTAGCAAAAGACCTCTTCTCTGCCATACTAAACGAAGAACAGAAGAAATGTAAGTAATACATAATTTATAATTAATACACAAAATATAATATGTAAACCCAGAAAATTAAGTATTTGTCTTCGAGTATAATATTAATCTTGCAAAAATATATAGTGTTTTTTCACGCTAAAGTTAGGTTTTGAAAGAGGGTACCTAATATATTTTGTATTAGGTGTCCTCCTAATAAGTCTGTAAATACTAACTGATTTTCGACGTTAAGTTTTATTTGATAAGCTTCTTCTTAAGACTTGCGTCGACTTCATAATTTTGCTTCATTTTGTATGTTCATATATTATATTTTATGTGTATTAATTAGATATTGCTTACATATTTTGCGTTATTCGTGCAGTGTGACAATAGCGAATATTTCGTTCTTTCATTAATTATATTTTCTTTTATAAGCAAGAAAGTATTTACTTTTTAAAAGTAGAAATATATATTATTTTGCGCAGTTAATCACTTCTTTGACACCGTCTTTAGTGTTCCTTACGGAACACTTAGTAAGATCACTTCGGTGTCTGTCCGTCTGACTGTCCATCCGTCCGTTGTCAGACCCGATTTTCTCCGAAACTGTTTGACATAGAAAGTTGAAATTTGGCACTAATATAGGAATTGATGGCCTCATCAGAGCCGTGCAGTTCTAAAGGATAAATTTTGACGTAAGAGGTTAGTTTTGTGAAATAGGAAGTGAAAAAAAATACCAGGTTATCGAGTGGGGTATCAAATAAAAGCCTGTAAAAACACGAGTTCAAAAAGATATATATAATGTAATACTTGCGCACAATTTTCTTTGTATTATTTTTAAAAAATTGCAAAAAATTTTGAAAAAATCCTGGACTATTTCTACAGGATGTAGATTGAACGAAAATTATCACGAGTGCAGTACCTTTAATAATTTATCTGGTATATAAAAAAAAAAAAAATTCCAATGTCATCAGTTTGCAGTAAAGATTGGAAAAAACTTTGTTGAAAGTTCAGTTGGGGTGTGTTTTATGAAGTTATTGATCATTTTATACTTCCATAACAAAAATTTTTATTTCAAAAGCAATCAACGTACGGAACACTAATTGTGCAAGTCCGACTTGAACTTGACCGGTTTTTTGTTTTTTACTTTAATTATGTTAGTAAAATGTTAATGATAAAAGTGGTACCCGTGGTTTCGTGGCCTATTAGTTGCTTGCTGTGAGGAAGGTCTCGGGTCCCAATTCCGGCAGATCAATATATTTGCTTAGTAATTTATTTAAGTATATTTGGTCTGGCCACATACATAGGTAGTATTGTTTGCAGAAATGCAAGAACATCCGTGGCAGCACTACCGCGTTGTCTAAAAGGTGCTGTGAACTACAAAAAATGTATGTTTTGGCACAACGTTGACGGGTATTACGATATCCTCGCGGATATCCTTAGGATATAAAGAATGGTAAAATCCCTACTTAGACGGGGAGGAACGATAAAAAAGTCTCAATATCTAACATCTTGTTTGTTAAATATCATCATGTTTTGCTAGATCTATTTACGTAAGTGTGAATACACGGAAAACTATTTGATGCTTGTTTATTATTAGGACTAAAAAAAATGTATCGTTCCACAATTTAACACACTAACAATACGCTAGTGAATAATGGTAACTAAGAATTTAGGAGATAAACATTTTTCTTTATGTATATCTTAAATTTTAATTATTTCTCTTTCTAATCATTGCGACGAAACATTTACCTCATTTTTTATTAATAGTCCGAGGAATAGTCAGTGTTTTTTAATTGTTAAGATATCGCCTAATTTTTGCTAGTAAAGCTAGTGTGTGAAAAAAAACTACTGAAAGATAAATGTTATACGATTTGCGGGTGTAGAAGTATTCACTAAACAAGGGATTGGCAAACTCATCATCTGTCGCTCAGAACATATTAAGAATTATCAAGAGCATTAAATATATTTTTATAAATACGGAAAATTTAAAGTAATATTATAACAAGTTATAATTATTGAATGTATTTTGTGAACTGCAACCTTGTAGGTCTTGATTTTTTAAATTTATTAATAAAAAATCGGTAGATTTACCCAATTCTTTCTTTGCAAACATGTAGTTCTAAAATTATTACTAAACTTGAGTTTCTCAAAAACAATAAGGTTTCATCCTATTTTAAATTGGGAATAATAAAAAAGCAAGACTATTGAAATAGAAGTACATTACGATGTATAGGTACCCTTCTCACCCTCTACTCCATTCCTTTTACCATACTTATCGGGTAAAATTCTTAAAATAATACTACTACTAGAATCAAACCATGAGGTTCTGGATTGGTTCTAATATTTTCTTTATTTGGGTTCCAGCCGAATCATATATTATATCTCCGTATCTAATTTTTGGTAGTAAAAGGGATTTATAAATGGCGATAATTAATTGAAAGTCGGATCCCCATGAGGTGTTCGACAGAGTACATATAAGATTGAGGTCCTGGGAGGTTTCATCTCGTAGATGTTTTAGATGGGGATTCAATTGAGTTTATTATCAAAAACACAGCCCCACAAAAAAAAAAGTGGGGTATACTTTTGATGCGATACATCAGATCCGTAGTATTTTTGCCCGCTGATCACGAATCTGACGTCAGAATATCGCCATCATATCTCAATTTTTTTCTAACCTCAAAAAATAGGTAAAAATTAGTAAAAATTAAGAAAAATATACTCCTAAAAAATTGATTCAAGCTTTTTCATGAATCCAAAGATGTATTAATATGTATTCGGAGACGCTAAGCTAATATTCATCGGTTGGATTGAGTTCTGTTTTCTTTCTAACCTCAATAAATCAGACAGATATAGTGCTTCTCCAATGCAAAAACGAATTCAAATTAAAATTCAACCGATCCTGACCAAATTTGGTACACGGGGATTTTTTGGATCGCTGATCACGAATCTGAGGTTGGATTTGCAAAATTCAAGATGGCAGATGTTTTCGCGCCATTTTGAACGCCGAGAAAATTCATCGGTCTCGATTTTTATTCTTCTACCTGCATCCAGGGCACCTCTACGTGGTGACGGTGGGCAACGGTGTTACTCCACTAGCCGGCAGAGTCCCTGGATAACGGCTTAGATGCCGTCATGGCAGGTAGAAGAAAGAGAATTACGATGCAGGGACTCGGAAACCCAGTATCGGCGGTTGGTCAGGGTGGGAAAGCGGGCCCGCAGCCGTCATCATCCAGCGACCGTAGCTCTTTCTGTGTGGGTGACTTGGCCCATGTAGAGTATAATGCTACAAGAAAACGGTCTCACGGTACAAGGACTTTTCATAAGTGCGATAAAAACAGTGATTCATTTTGTTATATTTGCTGTCAACACGTATTGAGTAAAATGGGGTCACCGATAACGGATAAGATTAAAACCTTATATAAGGATTGTTTTAACATTGAAATACAGCACCAGGATACAGATTGGGTTCCCCACATCATTTGCAGTTCTTGCAAAATAATGTTGTACATCAATAAGAAGGCGATTAAATATTCCAGACCAGCAATATGGAATAGACCATACAGTGAAAATGATTGCTACTTTTGTATGAATGTTGTATCTAGGCATAACCGAAAAAATAAAAGCACTATTACTTATAATGATGTTTCGACAGTAACAAGACCAACTAAACTAATTCCGCCTCCTGAACCACTTGATGCTGATGTTATGGAAACAAATGATTTCACCTTATCAGTTCATGCCTCAGATTCATGATCAGCAACCCAAAAAACCCCCGTGTACCAAATTTGGTAAGAATCGGTTGAATTTTAATTTGAATTCGTTTTTGCATTCGAGAAGCACTATATCTGTCTGATTTATTGAGGTTAGAAAGAAAACAGAACTGTACGGCTTAATCCAACCGATGAATATTAGCTTAGCGTGTCCAAATACATATTAATACATCTTTGGATTTTAGGAGTATATTTTTCTTAATTTTTACTAATTTTTACCTATTTTTTGAGGTTAGAAAAAAATTGAGATGTGATGGCGATATTCTGACGTCAGATTCGTGATCAGCGGGCAAAAATACTACGGATCTGATATATCGCATCAAAAGTATACCCCACTTTTTTTTTTGTGGGGCTGTGAAATCAGTCCAGGAATTCTGTGCAAGGTTATCGTTGATATGGGTAAACCATTTAATGATCGTGGATTTAGATGAGGACATGATTTTCACTTACAGATGTGGATGGTTGCCGATTTCTGTGGAGAGAATTTAAATCCATTTTTAGTGGCCCATTCTTCGATGAAGTTTAGTGCCATGTGCAACTCGATGGTGAGCATTTGGGATGAATTTGATGAGTGGTAAAGGACTATGTCATCTGCAAACAGCTTGTATTTTATTTGATTGAGAATGAGTTCAGGTTAATTCAAGTTAGTTAAGCTCGTTGAGTTTATAGCCACATTGAATAATGTTGGGCTGATGACTGATCCCTGAGGGACTCCTGGGGATATGGAGAATGTATCAGAAATATGTCTGTTAGCTCTGATTGGAATGTTCGACGGTTCAGGAATTTTTAAATGAATTAAAAAGCTCTCTTTAAAATTACCATTTTTGTGAGTTGGGAGAGAATCAGCTTATGATTGGTCGTGTTGAAGGCGTTCTTTAGGTCTAGGGATATATCAGCTGTATGTAATTTGCGTTGGAGGGCTTGATTTAGGTCAGTATATAGAGATGTGAGATAGTTCAGAGATGAATGATACTTCCTGCCTTTTTTTTTAAAGTTCCCAAGTTAGGCGAGTGTTTATCATGCATTCAAGGATCTTGGAAATCTGACTGGTTAAAGATACCGGTCTATAGCTGGACGGGGATGTTCTCAGTCTGCCAGTTTTGTGAATAGGGACCACTATTGAGTGTAACCATATTTCTGGTATATGACTGAGGGACCATAAGTGATTGTAATAATCAAGGAGAGACAGAAATGTTGGTTTTGGTAGATGAGTTATCATTCTTTGGAGTATACTGTCTGGGCCTGGTGCAGAGTTTTTGGAGTTGTGAATGGCTTTTTGGAGCTCACGAATCGAAAAAGGTTTATTATAGTGATGGTTTGGATTGCTTAATATAGGAGAGGATTGGACAGAGGAATCTAGGATGGGGGTACGGATGATTGGTAGCAGTTGTTCAGCGAGAATTGTGCAGATGCTTTGTGGGTCTGTTGTGAAGGAGTTGCACTCTAACAACTGAGGAATGAGTCGAGAGTAGGATCCTATGATTTTCTTGATGGAGTGTCATAGGAAGCCAGAGGAAGTTGGTTTTTTTATGGATGAGACGAAATTTCTCCATGAATCTTTTTTGGCCTTTTTAAAGATTTTCTTTGTTTGTGCTCTTAATCTTTTATAGTTGATTAGGTTTTGTGTGGAAGGATGTCTTTTGAATTGGCGACCAAAATGAGTTACTATGTTTTTTGTGATCTAGGGCCGCAAAAGCAAAAATCTTGTTCTTTTGGCAAGGAAAGTAAAGAGTCAAAAACAAAATTAACGAATTATTATTAACTCTTAAAAAAAATTTACAATATTGGAGTCAGTAGTTTGAAAAACTTCGAAAAATAACTAATTGCATTTTAGTTAAGATGTCATTTTAAAACGGCAGTTAAATAAGTGCAATCGGCAACGTAAAACGGCCCTGAATATTTAGCAGTCAACTTTTTGAAATTCTATATATTATTATCATAGAAATATTAGGGGTATGTGAGATCTGCTTTGTAAGGGTGATTTGTTTTATTTCGGGTAAAAATTCGTAGCAAAATGTGTATAACTGTGTTAAGATTTAAACGACAACTCTTTTCTCCTAATAAACATCTACTTCTTAAGTATTTATCTTCACTTTTTCCTGTATCAAAACCACGTCTCTCCACTTTTACAAATAAAAACTGTTTTCTGAAGTACTACATACTGTAAAACCGCATTATACACTGTATTTAACTATTTAATTTTTTTTTTTGCGTAAGATCGTTGTTAAAATTTTGCTAGTGAGTTCAATATAGCGAATGATCGTTTATTTTCGGAACAGTTTAACGAAATAAAAAAGTTAATATGTGATAAAACCTTACAACTTTCGGAAAAAATAGATAATTTTTATATGGAATTGACCTTTAACATAAAAGTCGTAACAAAATTAGTGTTTTGCAGAACGAAAATAAGTTATTGAGAAGAGAGTAAAATATCGAAAGAAAAAAAAAACGGAAAAATATTATTGTATAACCGAAAATGTCAATATTGTCAATTTTGTTGCTAAAAGTATAAGGGTCTTGTTAGGAATATCAGTGACAAAAAAAAATATTAATGACGTATACCGCGTTGGTACAAAAAATTTATAGTTCTAAACTATAGTGACAGAGTTTGTCCGCTTTCTACGAAAAACTATTCAAAAATTGTAAAAGCTTAATAGTAAACCAGTGTCAATTTCTAATCACCTATCAAAGGTAGAGCAAGAAATCACGAGAGTACATGTAACCTCAAGAAGACTAAACAGGTATTAAATAAAAACAACGGCGTTGATGACAAGGTTTTCAACGGCCTACCCCAAGAACTTTTAAGTCTGATATTCAAATCTTGGTCTCTTATCCAGGAGCTGCGTCTATTCCTGTGAAGCTGAAACCAACCCTTAGGACAATTAAACAGCCAGTCTAACAAGCCTCAATTTAGTGTTGGTATTCCTACATCACGAATTAAGTGTAACAGATCACAAATTGTAAAATAATACTTATTACGCGATTAAATGCCTGTATTGTGACTCATCATCATCATCAGCTTCTACTGTCCACTGCTGGACGAAAGCCTCCCTTTTTTCTGTTTTGGGCCACTTGTACCCAATTTCCAGCCACTCTTTTCAAATCATCAGTCCACCGACTTGGTGGTCTACCTCTACTCCGATGGGCTTCGGATCTTGGTCGAATCGATTCTCTTTGTCCATCGCCCATCCTTAAACCTAGCCACATGCTCAGCCCAGTTCCATTTAAAATGTAGAATAAATATGGCTGCGTCTTGCACCCCCGTTCTTTTCCTGATAATATGATTTGGGATGTGATCTCTAAGAGTAACGCCTAACATTGATCTCTCCATCTTTCGTTACATGACACATATTTTATTGATGTTTATCTTCGTCATTATGGGAGTATCTGCTCCGTACGTAAGAACGAGGAGTACGCATCTTTTCTTTTTGAACATATAGGAAGCTTAGATTTGAATACATAGGCCAGTTTGCCATATCCAGCCCAGGAGAGACCTATTTGTCGCTGATTTTCATGTGTTTGGTTATCTCGTCCTATGCTGATTTCACGTCCCAGGTATTTATACTTGTGAACTTGTTCTATCTCTACGTTATTCAGTTTTATAGTGTCGCTTAATACAAGATTTATCATAAACTGGGTCTTGGATAGATTAATTGCATTGTAGACTAATATGTTATTATTATGTAGCCTCTACAAAATAAATCTTAGTAAATAAATATAGATTTAATGTTGTTGCCCTGTTTGAGACTCTTGCACGGGACATCCCAATCAAAGTCTATTATATTGACAAATATCGTTTTATATGTAGGAATAGAAATACCAGAGAATGACTCTGTAGTGGGTAGGGTAGTGGTCCGTAGGTTGAGACGATCCAAAGAATGAGACAGTCCAGTTTCTCCAATTTTTTTGCTCACCACACCAATGTTTTGACTGTCAAGTTGTTGTTTCTTGACTAGCAAACTTTTCATAGTGGTTAGACGTGTTCATTCGCATTCCTTGTATTTAGTACAAAGCAAGCCAAATAATTTCTAAAAAAAGTGTTTACGTAAATTTTCTATAAGTGAAAAAAGGAAATTTTTTTGCAGCGGTAGAAAAAGATGTCCTATTTTTTTCCTCTCCTTTATAGTTCCGAAGGAATTTAAAACATATCTTGCATAGGAACAAAAAATTGTCATGTCATTTCAATATGGTCACAATGTGCATAGGTTCAGACACGATATGTTTTGACGCCATTTTGTAATAGGTTATGTTCGGAATTGAGGTTTGTATAAAGTGTTTTCTTGAATTTAATTCCATCTTTTTTCTTAAATTTGTCGACATTTAGATCGTAAGAATCGCAAGAAAACCTGATCATGGTGTTTCAGATTTTGATGCATTGGTTCAAGCGTTGAAAGACATCAAAATTGACAAGAAAGGTATCAGACTCACCGCTCGTGCCTACAGCACTTACAAAAGCAGTTTGTCGTGCGATGCCGCAAAATTCGATAAAGAACTTCCAGATATACGTATAATTCCTCATGACGAGCTTAGAAATCGCACTTCGAAACAGTGCTAGCATAATGTAAGCGAGTTTTTCTCAGCCTAATTTTGACCGCAAGGCCACTTTTCTTCTATTTTAGTGCATTTTTTCACACTTTAACGCTTTCGGCACACTATTTCTTAAATATCTCAGCTTCTGTTAGTTGTTATGCGACAAAAAAAATCGTTTTACTCCTAAAATTCCTAAAAACTAGGAAGATTAAGTTAAAATATTAAGTACCTAACCTAAAAAATATTTACTACCGCAAACTGAAAATTATTCCGTTCAATTCGCTTCAAATTATAGGAAAATATAGCTTATATATATGTATATATATAAGTTGGACTTCGATGCACTAGGTTATGTAAATATTGCAATGGTTTGAATTGTGCCAGTTGCTAAGATACTGCAGAAATAGCCTCGCAAGCTCTCAATGAAAACGAGCTGATTGAAGATTATGATCAGTCAGAATCGTTGACAGATGAATTTTACAGATTATTTTTCCGATGACTTTTGATGATGATCTTTATTAATTTTAAATCGTTCTATGGATGAAAGTGAGTTAGACAGCGCCAACCTTTTATACTCGGACCAGTATGAATCCGATTCAGATAATCAATCTGATGATTTTGAATATAGCAGAAAACAAGTTCGAGCACATACGCTATAGAACATGAATGATTTTTTGAATTATAATTACTATATCTGTGATAATTTTAGTAGATGTATTGATTGATTTGACATTCAATCATCGCTCCTGATGAAGCTAACATGGTTAGCGAAACGCACCTTGAGTGAGTGTTTGGTGTAGTGGTGATATATTTTCATGTTATATTTAAAATAAAATATTGAATAGAAATAAAGAGAATGAACTAACCTTTTTTAGAGCAAAAGCGAAAAAAATTGAATTTTTCGTAATGAAAAAAAATTGAAAAATAAGATAGTTTTTTGTATATTCTTTATTTTTCCTTCTAACTATCTTGATGAACCTAAAATTTTACATATTTTTTTTTTTTTTAAAGCTTCCTGCGACATTTTGCTCATAAGAAAATTCCATAAGATTTGGATTAAAATGCAAATTTTGATCAATCCTCTTAAAAATTTTTAATAAAATTTGGCACACTTGTTTGATAATATAAAAGCTATATTTTCTTATAATTTGAAGCCGTAACATCGAATTGAACGAAAGTTACCCGTAAAAAGTCATTCTTCCATTGGCCGTAATAAATTCTTCTTTTAAGTTATGTACTTAATATTTTTTAATGCAATCTGCTCAGTTTTTTAGGCAATTTTATGACTAAAGTGAATTTTTTTGTCGGATAACGAACAGAAGCTGAGATATTTAAGAAATAGTGAGCCGAAAGCGTTAAAATGTGACAGAATGCACTAAAAGAGAAGCAAAGTGGCTTAGCGGTCAAAATCAGGCTGAGAAAACTCGTCTACATTATGTTGGCACTGTTTCAAAGTAGTTAAATCGATTTCCAAGGTGTACCAAAAAATTTCCAAAAATTATGAAAATTTTACGGCATTTGCCTCCATTAAATCAATTTTTTTCTTAAATGATTCAATTAGTTTTTCAATATTTTTTGATTTTTGAATTTATAGGTGACGATTAAGAAATAGCTCTGGTCGAATATCTTTTGCGGTGATGTCTTCTCTATTACGGCTTAAGCATAAGCGAATTAAAAGAGTTGGTCCACCAGTTTTGGTGTAACCTGAACATCAAGTACCCAGCAAAATGGAAAGAAGATTGAATGGCCGAAAAATCGTGGTATTATAGTTTCACGTAGCGGCTCAAAAGCCTTTGTTTGCGTACGCTTGAACAAACCAGTTTCGACTGGATCAAGACGTCCTACAAGGATAACGTCGACCAGTTATTGATCATTTGAATGCGCTTTTCGAATTGCACTAGTTCGAGGCAGAATCCATAAGGAATATGGACGAGACTGGTTTTTCTACAGTGCTATCTAAAAAAGTTATTCCGTTAAAAGGCCCTAAACGTGTCGGTCTGGCTGTTGCACAAGAACGGACACTATGGTCACGGTAGTACTTGCAGTGAGTGTAGCTGGAAATACTGGGCCGCCTTTCTTTCTATTTCCAAGAAAGAAAGTATAGAGTTATTTTATGGATAAAGTCTCATCGGGCTGTGATGCCGCCTGCAATGAATGTGGCTGGATGCAGCAGAAAGAATTTTGCAAGATATATGCAGCATTTCATAAAGCACAGCATCGGGAGAAAATCCGACGCTGTGGCGTCTTGACAACCATTTGTTCCACTGGTCTATTGAAGCAATAGATTTAGCATTAGAAAACGGTGTTAATAGGCTTTCGTTTCCGCCTCATTGTTCGTATCGTACACAACTGCTCGATGTATCAGTTTATAGGACAGCCAAAGGCTACTACAAAACCGAATGTGTTGGTTGGGAAATATCTAATGCTGGAAAGGTGCTAGACATTCGACACAAACCTGAAGTTATTTGTAAGACCCTGGATTCAGACCTAACTGCGAAGAACATAAAATTTGGTTTTGCAGCAACAGGCATTTTTTCATTCAGACCGAATGTTTTTACTTATTCGGATTTCGTTCAGGTAAATGTAAGCGTGCAAATTGATAATGCTCCTGCTGTTGAGAACGGTTTGAATAAAGAAGAGCAGCGGTGCCTAATTTTGATGGATGGTGGTGCATATGAACCTGTCTCAACATTTTTAGAGCCCTTAACATTAGCTTCAGCATCACAAGCAATGCAACGTTCGTCAAGTCTTGCCTCAGGGTGGTCCGAAGTTGAACCAGTTAAGTAAGCAAAGCCAATGAAAAATCGAATCACGGGGGTAAGCCAATGAAAAGTATCGTTCTTACCTCACCAGAAAATGTTGGCTTGTTTAAAAAAAAGCTAAAAAAAGGAGTGCTGATATGGAAAAAAAGAAGACAGTGCAAAGAAGCGACGATAATCACCACAAAAAACGCCAGCCAAAAAGCGAACAAAGGCTGTGAAACCCACACAGCAATCGTCATCGTTATGATGGTTGTTGATTTTTTCGTGGAGGATATGCCAGCCAAATTGACTCGCGACAAACCCTTCAAACACAACAAGTGAGAGCGACATTTCCATTTGAAGTGTGCGAAGCTACTTCGAATGCCAAAATTGCGATTCAGATGAAGATGTCGATTCTGAGGAAGATTTGTGAATTTTCGATTTTCCTATATTCTTTTTTTCATGGCCAAGGCCTTTTGAACAACAATAGATGTTTAATACCAGGCACTGCTATTGAATTTTTTAAACCTTTTAGTGAATTTCTATAGTTGTCTCAACCTATGGATCAAATTTTTTTTTGGTCGAAAATTCACATGTTCAGAAAATCAGCCACAATTTTTTTTTATTTTGGAAGAAATGAAATAACTTTTTTCAAATACGTACGTAGGTACGTACGACAAAGAGATGCTAATACTGCACTGCAGAATAAGCATCTATACTACAGTGCTTATACTGCGCGAATCTTTCGATTCGCCTTTAGTTGCTTCACCAACACCATCTATGCCTTCGAGTGGGAAGCTCGAGAAGGTGCGCTTCTGCATTTAAGTGTCAGCAGTGCTGGCCGCTTTGTTTGGAAAGACTATAAATAAGTCACCGACAGAGTGCAGTATAAGCATATATTTTGACATTGTTTTGCGTTAGTACCTGGATAAGGATTGAAAATTGTGTTCTCGTATTTGCTGAATCTAGCTCAACTGATGAGCCGTGATACGGCGACACGCGCCTTGGAATGGTCCGGCAAATACAAAGGACACTTTGGGGAACTTCTGAAGTGCGGATCTTTCGACTCGCCTTTAGTTGCTTCACCAACGCCATATATGCCTTCGAGCGGGAAGCTCGAGAAAGTGCACTTCTGCAATCAAGGGTCAGCCGTGCTAGCCGCTTTGGGAAGACTTTAATTAAATCACTGACAAAGTGCAGTATAAGTATCTATTTTGTCATTGATCTTAAAATGTGTACAGTTTTAACTGCTATAATTCTATTATTATAGCAATCAAGAAAGATTCACCAGCTACTCCCGTTCTTAGAGTTTTGTACGGAACACTTAGGGGATCACTTCGGTATCCATCTGTGTGTTACACCCGATTTTTTTCTCCGAAACTATTTGAAATAGAAAGCTAAATTTGGCCTAATCAGAGCCGTGTAATTTTGAAAGTTAAATTTTGATTAAGAAGGTTAGTTTAGGGGGTTGAAATTAGAACTGAAAAAAAATTACTAGGTCATCGAGTGGGGTGTCAAATGAAAGCTTGTGAATACACGAGCTTAAAAATATATATGATGTGATACGTACGCACACTTTTATTCGTATTGGTTTTCAAAAATTACCAAAAATCGTTGTCCTTCCATATCTCGAGAAATGAAAAATACCGATCAAAAATTGTTTTAAAAATTGTGGAATATTCTCCATAAAGTGTAGATTGAGCGAGAATTACGACAAGCGCATAACGTTTAATAATTTATCTGGTATAAAAAAAAAAAACTATGAAAACTATGCTGTTTGACGATATGGTGAAGGTTTTTGTAATATACTTTTCAGTACATTATTGTTACCGAGTGGCGCGTCGCTTCTGTAGGGAGACATAATTTTATTTTATTTGTTTATAATTAAACAAATATTTAGATGGTAAATATTTGTTTTGCACTTTTATTGATAGATTTTTGATTGAGCTAGTGAAAATATACCGTCAGTCCAAAAAATCTCCATACATCACCTGCTTTCTATACTATTTTTTTTGTTACGTTTAACCAATTAATTGGAACTATGAGAAAACATGTTTAAATTAATATTTAAAACTTAACCAACGAGGATTAATATTAAAAACAACTACGGAACATTTTATTTTAGAAGTTACATCATTGTTATAAAAATATAAACAAAATTGATGTCATAAAAGTCTTCATAGACTTAACAATTACCAATAATAGTTTGACGGAGTTTAACGGAAAATAACAACTTCGTTTAAACTAATATTTAGTGGGACCGCCGTTGGTCTTGATAATCTTCTGTAGCCTTTTTGTCCTGCTTGCAACCAGCTTTCTATTAACTTCTGCTGGCATGTTCTCGCATTCGTTCAATATTCTGTTTTTTGATTTTTCTCTAGTTAAAATATTATGTTTGCGAACGCGCCGTTTTAAGTTCCTCCCATAAATGCTCGATGGGGTTAACATCGGGTGATTTCGAAGATGTACGAAGCTGCCATCGCACATTATGGATCATCCATTCTCGCACCAAGTTCGGTATGTTTCGGATCATTGTCCTATTGGAAAAATTTTTTTTTTTTCGAGAGCTAATTTTTAGACACTTTCTCTTAAATTGTCTCTCAAAATGTTCAGATAAACTTGCTGATCTATGGTACCATTAATAAAATGCAAATTTTCCAGCCCCTCAGCGGACATGTAACCTCAAAGCAAAACACTGCCACCCCCTTGGAACAAATGTTTTTAATATCAAGTGCGCTATTCTTCTTTCTCCAAACCTTAGTTCTGTCATCAGACCCAAAAAGGTTAATTTTAGTTTCAACACCAAGGATTACGGATTCCCAGAATTCAGGAGGTTTAGTAATGTACTCCCTAGCAAAAGCTAACCGCTTTTGGCGATTAGCTTTTGCTACGGAGTCTTGTAGCGAGCCCTGTATAAATAATTTCTCACTATTTGTGAACAAACATTTTTCGAAAATAGTTCCCGTGCTTCTTCTGTTAATTTTGATGCACTTTTCTTGGGATCTATAATTATTTGTCTAACAATAGTGGTCTCTTCACGTGCAGTCAGTTTCTTGGGACGACCGGATCGTGGTGGAATTTTATAGAAATTCGTTGATTTATACTGGTTTGCAATGCAACAGTAGCATGCGACTTTTTAACAGTTTTTCCTATATTTCCGTATGATTTTTCGTCTTTCCACAAATCAATTTGATCTTTCTAACTTGAAACGGAATTTGACAATTTCTCTCGCTCATTTTTAATACTACTTTGAAAATCCACTGCAAAATTACTAGCAACAAGTGACAGATTATAAAGTATGGCCGAAAATTATTCATTTGTTTTCAGTTTAGCGAGCAATAGATAGCTTGATAAAATACGGCTGATTATAACGTGTTTTTTTAATGCAGTTCTCGAGTATATGGAGTCATCTTTTGGCATTAAATTTGTTTATATTTTTATAGCAATGATGCAACTTCTAAATAAAATGTTCCGTAGTTGTTTTTAATACTAATCCTCGTTGATTAAGTTTCAAATATTAATTTAAACATGTTTTATCATAGTTCCAATTAATTAGTTAAACATAACAGAAAAATAGTATAGAAAGCAGGTGGTGTATGGAAACTTTTTGGTCTGACTGTATATTGGACTCTAAGATATATATATATATATATATATATATATATATATATATATATATATATATATATATATATATATATATATATATATATATATATATATATATGTCAGGGACTTAACTACAGTCCCTGGCCAAATTATTAGACGCACTGTATTTTTTTTAGTAATTTTATGTTTCTTAAGAGTTTTTATGCAATAATGGTATATTTAAACTGCAATATTATTGATTTTTATTTAAAAGAATTGTTGTAGACTACATATTTGTATTTATTTTTAACATATGGCAACACTGTGTTGACAAAGTGATACATGAACATAAATAAGTACAAACCTGTATCAGTCGCGATCGGAATCGAGTCAGGTACGGACGTGTTTCTGTGGCTTTATGGACTGTGATTGTTTCTTTAACAGTTTTTATACTACTCAGTTATTAGTTTATTTTGTATGCAGTGTTTTAAAAAAGTAATTGGACTATTTTCATTATGGGTAGAAAAGGCGATCTTTCACCACGTAAAAAAGCTGAAGTGAAGGCCCTTGTGATTGCGAAAACATTTACAAACCGAGAAATATCACGAAGATTGGAGGTTTCTGAAGCTAGTGTACGACGCATAAAAAAGAAAATTGAGTCAGGGAAGGAATTAAGCCCGAAAAGAAAGAAAAGATGCGGTAGAAAACCAATTTTCACTCCACGGTCAGAGAGATGTTTGAAGAAAATTTGTGTAGAAAACAGATTTGCTACCACAAAGGTAATAAAATCACAACTCCAGGATGCTAGCGTAAATGCTTCTGAGCGCACTGTTAGAAGAAAATTGAAAGAATTAGATTTTAAGGCCTGTCGCCCCGCCAGGAAGCCCAAGTTAACAGCTGCAATGAAAGCAAAGCGCCTGAAGTGGGCCAAACAATGGCAAGACAAAGATGTGGACTTCTGGAGATCGGTAAGATACAGCAATTTAATCAATAATTGATACATTATTATCATTTTCAGTTAAATAAAGCAAATAAACATGGAAGTTTATATATTTTTCCTATTTTTGACAGGTCTGCTTCAGTGACGAAAGCACATTCGAAATTTTGCAGAATAAAGCTCAGTATGTGCGTCGTCGTCATGGAGAAAAGTTTCATCCTGACTGTGTCGTCCCGACGGTTAAACATCCCACCAAAGTGATGATTTGGTCAGTCATCAGCGGCAAGGGCACTGGACGTCTGTACGTCGTCAAAGGAATAATGAGGCAAGATCAGTACAAAGAAGTATTACAAAATCGGTTGATTCCGCAGCTCAGAGAATGGTTTCCAAATGGGGAACCATTCACTTTCATGCAAGATGGAGCTCCCTGCCACACTGCTCGGTCTGTGTAAAGCTTTTTTGGCAGAAAAAAAATATCCCTCTGTTGGATTGGCCGGGTAATAGCCCTGATATGAACCCCATGAAAAGAGAAGTGGCTAAAGATGTGATTACCAACAAAACCCAGCTCCTAGAAAAGATTATTCATGTGTGGAATCATCATCCTCAAATGCAGGAGACAGTACAATCTTGCATTGTTAGCATGCCGCGCAGAATTAAAGCTTTGATAGCGGCTAAAGGTGGCTCAACTAAATATTGACTTTTACTAACATTAATTTCACTTTTCTTTAAAACTTAATAAACTTATGCTTTTCTAAATTAATGCTGTTTTATTTATGTCAAATAAATAGGTAATTGATTGGATAATATAAAAATAAAAAACAAATCAATTTAAAATAATAAAACGGTACAATATCACTCGGTAATTAATATTTTACATGAAATCTTGCAGTGCGTCTAATAATTTGGCCAGGGACTGTAACTTAGTCTAAGTAAGGAATATATTCTCTTTTAAAATCAATCACCGTACGGAACTAATTGCGCAAGTCCGACTTGCACTTGTCCGGTTTTTTATTTAATTTAAGGAACGTAACTGCGGTAACATATTTTTGCTCTCGAATAAATATAAAGGGACATTTTTTCTGTTTTAAATAAACATTAGCTGGAATACCAATAGGCCAACGTCAATATTGTGACTGGGACGCTAAATCTGTGTTTCCAATAAAAATGTCATTTCAATGGTTTCTATAATCTGTTTTTAGTTATACTGGTTAATAGGAGGTTACAAATGAAATAACAAAGCGGCATAGAATCAATTTTTTCCTAACGCTGTATCTTTGAAATAAAGAATTTTGGGTGTACAAACTGGATTTCCTTAGTCTTTTTTAGAAAAGTCTTAATCTTATTTCCAGTTAAAAAAAAAGGTTTAAACAATAAGAAAATAAAAGTTGATTGATTGGTCCGTTACTTTATGACAGTACATTTTAACAAAATAAAATTGTTTAGAAATTATAGAAGCTATGCTACAAATAAACATCAATATAACAATACAACAAGCTATATTGAAACTGTTCGAATTTTGTATATCCGGAAATTATTTTCACTTCAATAATCAATTTTCAAACAAAGAGATGGTCTTGCCATGGGGTCTCCACTTAGTCCTTTGCTAGCGGAAATTTTTATGTCAGAATTGGAAAATAGTTTTCTAAAAAACTCAACACGCAAAAAATATTCTCTTTTGGTTTAGATATGTGGACATCTTGAACTAAATTCCACTTTAAATCTTCTAAATAATTTGCACCCCAACATAAAATTCACACTGGAAAAGGAAACAGATAATAAAATAAATTTCTTAGATGTAACAATTTTAAAGAAGGGAAATAGACTAGAATTCGATATCTTCCGCAAGCCAACCTTTTCAGATGTCACCATCCCAGCTGACTCAATACACCCTAACTCCCATAAACTGGCAGCCTATAGATCTATGATCCATAGAGCCTTCAATACCCCTCTTAGTAAAAATAATTTAAAAAAGAACTGGACACAATCAAAAATATAGCACTCAATAACGGCTTCCAACCTAAAATAATTAATACCTTAATAAGCCGTAAAATAAAACAAATCACTTTCAGCTTAATCTACCTCGTAAAAGAATACCGAGAAAAGAAAATATTCATACCTCTGACATATTTTGGTCCCATCCGGATAAAATATCCCAAGTTCTCACGGCCGAAAAAACAAGAATAGCTTTAAAACCCGCTTAAAAATTATCCAATATATTTTTCAATGCCAAAGACAAAACTAATAAACACAATAAATCAGGAGTTTATAAACTTAATTGTCAAGAGTGCAATAACTGTTACCTAGGCCAAACGGAAGGAATTTCAAAACATGATTCGCAGAACACAATGCCTCTTATAGGCTAAAAAATGAAAAATCACACTTTGCTAAACATTTCCTAGAAACAGGCTATACTTTTCCCAATATCAATTGTTTACAAATACTCCATACGACATCTAAAGGCTCAAAACTCAATTTCTTAGAATCCATACAAATTTACAGACATTCAAAAGACCATAATATAAATTTACTGAATAGTCAAATAGACGTAACAAATTCCGTTCTGTTCTAACTGTTTAAAAACATAATAGACCAAAAATCTGTTTTAGTCTTAGTTAAACGTTTGACAATGTAGTTGTACTACGAAATCACGATAACGCAATTGTAAAATTTTTACAAATATATTTAGTAACAGTTAACAAAGTAATTAAGTAGTTTTATTGTTAATAAGAAAATACTTTAAAATATTTGCAAAAAATAAAAGTAATAGTCCTAAAAGCACTCAAAATGCACAAATAATATTCTTTTCTTTAACTGATAACGACATCGGATGGAGTTTCGTATTATAATAAAAAAAAAAAACTCTCTCAGATAGCGATAATGTGTATAATAAATATAAGGCCTTGCCTATTTAACAAGAAAAACCCTTTCTGGTGTGACAATGAAATTAAGACCCAATTCAACTCTATTATATTATCAAAGCTCTAAGATACTACATTTCTGATAACTTTCATACAAAACGAACAAACGCTTTCAAGCTTTAAAGTAGAAAAATTCTTTGAAATTACAGCGGTAATTAAGGATCTCATGAAAATTTGCTTTCGAGCAGACAGAAACTATTGCTAGGGTTAAAGAATTGCTGAATTAATTTTTAGGGATACTTGTGAAGTAAAGTGAATTTTAAATAATGTTAAAAAATATATTATTTAAAAATTAATTAAAAATTTAATATCCAAATGGTTATCAAAAGAACTTGAGAATTTACCATTAAATACTTTCGCAGTGAAGAATTCTTTAGAATTCATTAATAAAACAAAAAATCTAGTTCTTAATGAAGGTGAAATCTTAATTTCTTTTGATGTCAGTCCTTTGTTCCCAAGTGTGCCAATACCACAAGCTTTACAATATTTCGAAGAATTACTTAGGATGAATGACTTTGAGGACGAAATTATTCATGAATACTTAACACTAATCTAAACTTTGTATGGAACAAAATTATTTCCAATATAAACAGTCAATTTTACTTTTAGAAAGAAGGAACAGCTATGGGTAATCGCTTATCACCTTTCATAGCTAATTTATTCATGAGTAAGTTTGAAACCGAAACCAGTCAGGAATTTGAATATTTCCCAAGGGTATGGTATAGGTATGTGGATGATATTTTCACGATTTTTGATTCAAAGAAAGCAAATATTGATGACTTTGTTTCCAAATTAAATAGCCTGTATAATTCCATTAAATTCACTTACGAAGTTGAGAACAAAGGACAACTGTCTTTTTTAGATATTTTAATTATTAAAAATGACAATAGACTAGAATTTGATATCTATAGGAAAGAGCCAGTAACAGATAGATATATTCCTAATGATTCATTTCATTGCAAACAACACAAACTAGCCGCATTACATTTTTTAGTTCATCGTTTGGTCACTATTCCTCTGAATAGAGTAAACTTAAATAACCAAAGGAATCGTATTAGAAATATAACTAGAGTTAATGGTTATGACGATGACTTAGTAAACAAGCTAATAAATAGACATAAGTTCAGGTTAAATATTCAGAATTCCACCTTTTTTACACGCGAAGGAAATAACACCAAGTATGTCTCCATACCATATAATCCGAAATATAGCAAGGGACTCAATAGGGTATTTAATAAGGTAGGCCTCACCTTAGTCTATAAGTCATCAGACAATCTGAGGAATATCTTAGGAAATCCCAAAGATAAGATTCCTAATTGTGAAAAAGTGGAATATATGAAATTAGTTATAACAATTGTGACAAAAAGTATGTTGGGCAAACTAAAAGATCAATTAAAACACGATTTAAAGAACATTTAGCACACTTAAAATACAGTAGAACAGAAAAGTCTAGCATTGCCGAACATGCCATTGAAGCTGATCATATTGTAACATTAGATATTCTAAGATTAATTAAAAATATATCTGATAGGAGATTGTTGAACGCATACGAAAATATGGAAATTATGAAATGTAAAAGTAGTTTAAATAAAGACAGAGGACCTATTCCTTATGGTCCCCTCTACTGGTTACTTGGCCGGAACTAATGGCCTTACCTATGTAGTTCCGCCTGAGTAATTAAAGGGTTAGGCTAAATATAAATAGGGTAGATTTGTAGTATAGCTTTAGTCAATCATCGCTGATGAAGCTAACATGGTTAGCGAAACGCGCATCGAGTGTAAAAATAAAGTGTTTGGTGTTGTGGTGATATATACTGAGTAGTGTCATTGTGCCAAAGATTCCACATTCCCAACTTAGTATAAAACCTACTTCAACAATGCTCTAAAATTGTAAATAATTTATTTTTCCACTTTTTTAATCGGCTCCAAATACGAGGGCCGCCTTTTAAGTTTCCACAAACGACCACTAGATGGCTCTATTAAGATGTGATATCACCATTGTTGTAAAATTTGACATTTGTTATTATTAAAACAGTGGCAGCTCAGAAACTGGCAGAGTAGTTTGTTTACAGTCAGCGTTAAAAAAAAAAACAGTTTTGTAAACA